>CM074719.1:151775277-152322777 GCA_037306005.1 Rhinophrynus dorsalis | reverse complement strand
ATTTCCTCATGCATATTTCTGTCAGTTAATATTAAGCCTATAAGGTTCTAAGAAATGAGTTGAAAGGAATCTTTGGATATAATGGAAAAATACACAAATGCAATCTGTTAAGTTACACCTTTCGCAGGATACATCCCAGAAGAATAGAAAGCAGACTGAAATACTTTTCAATTTACTATGAACTTGTATATAAAGAATTTACTAGTGTCAACCTTAAATGATGATAGATATCTACTGAACAGGTTTAAGGAGCAATAGATGAAGAAGAAAATCCTACAGGGTAAGATAACATTTTAACAGTGAATCAGTCTCTTATATGGTAGAAAGTATTGAAAAGGGGCTTCAGAAATATTACCCTCTGTCTCTCTCTCTCTTTCTTCTTCTCTCTCTCGCACTCTCTTTAAGTTTCTCATGTAAAGTTTAGCTAGCAATAGCAAAGAATATTTGTATAGTTTAATATAATCTCATTAAATATTCCAAAGGCCAAGATTTCTTACTGTGCATAAGATTTTATTAGTAAATTAAGCACTCAAGCAATTTGGTAATATATTAAGAACTATCAGTCTGATTTTTGAAGTGCTCATAAGGTAAAATTACTGAAAACCTGATAAAGTAATTAGAGAATTGGGAATGTTAATAGATGCAGGAAAAGGGATAAATACATAAATTAACATGTAAGTGAAAAGAATATTAAGATTTATAGACAAATACATTGGTTTGAGAATGAGCCCTTCAACGATGAAACTAAAAGGAGCAGTACAGTTTTAATGAAATCAATATTTTGTTTCCTGCTAGTAGGGATGGGCAAATATTTTGCCTCATATTAAAACAGGTGAAAAACTACACTTTCTGTTGAGTGGAAAATGTCCCACAAAAGGTGCATATTTTCTGTTTTTTTCTGCCTCTCTCTCATGAACAGGTTCCCTTCTTTTTCAACAGTTCTAGGAAAAAGGGTACTTGGTTACGTGTGGTGGAGTCTTTCAAGTGCAACCATGGTCGGTGCAATTGTTGCCAATGGATAACTTCTAAATTGTTTTTCTCTGCAGCTACTGGTGCTAAATTCAGTATCAAACAATATGTTAATTGTGGCACTCACAGTGTAATTTACTTAATCACATATAATATATGTAACATTCAATACATTAGTAAGACAAGTAGGTGTCTTAGAGAATGTATAAGGAAACATATAAGTAACATCAACTGCAGGGATTACAAGACAGGAGTGGCACTACACTTTTGTACAGTCCAGGATGGCAAATAGATGGCTTTTCGGTTCAAGAAATTGAACGGGTAATTATCGCTTTAAGAGGTGTGTATTTGTCATCCAAAATTTGTATAGAGAGGTATTTTGGATATTCACACTTAACACCAGACTAAAAGATCTCAACAAAGTCTATGATGCAATATATTGTGCATGTTGATATTTCACAGGCTTTGCACTTTTTGTTGCGGTTTAAGACCTGTGAGGTTGAAGTCATATGTGTCATCTATGAGTATTATAGTGTCTTTTTTATCTCTTCTTTTCTTTTTTCTTTATAAGTATTTTTTTATTTTCTATATACCGTATATATATTTTTATGACTGTTGTATCTAAAAAAAAAAAAATGACCTTCGATCCACATTGACTTTGGGGCAAGCAAGGATCATTTGGAACTGATAGATTTAGATATTTTCAAGAGAATTGCCACATCCTCTTGATTCACTAATTCAAATTTGATGCGTTGCTCCAAAGATATATAATCAATGAGGATATTTTAGTCCAGTGGTTTTCAACCTTTTTGCTCAAGACACACCTAAACTCTATTCTAGCTTTTGTGACACCCCTAAAATTGATGTCATTTGACAAGGTGTTTATGAGAAGGAAAATACATAAATATATGGTTATTCAAAAGCAAGCATACTGTGCATCATAATTTCAATAAATATACATCTGAAACTCAACATTTACAGTTTTCTGAAAGTCTTTATAGAAAATTGGGACACCCTAAATGGGTGTCTATGGCAAACCAAAGTGCCACAGCACCCTGGTTGAGAGCCACATTTCTAGTCTATGGGTAAGCACAATTTTGTGCGAAACACGTAAGATGTGAGTGCTCGGTGTATCTGTTTGCTCTTTTGATTCCAATAAACATGATTTTATTCATCATTCACTTTGAGTCACAAGAGTGCGATCCTGTTTTTGCTCTGTTAATCTTGAGGATACTTTGGAGGTCTGTTGGGAGTCAGCACCTTGGAGGACTTGTGATAGATTTGGTGAGCTGTTTATGATGTTCATTTATATACTTCACTGTAAACTGGTGCCGTTTTGTTCTTCTATTGCTTTACTGAGTATTGTATCTATTATTTTTATACCCTTAATTAATCTTTATAAATAAAAAAAGAAAAAAAAATCCACATAACACTAGCTACATGCAAGGAGGACAAGGCACAGTTGTACTTGCAGGGAGTATGTTATTTTTTTTTTATTTTGTAGACAGTGACAGGGAATTTAACACAAAAATAGAAATAATATTTTGAGTGATAGGTAACAGACAGGGACCCTGAAATAAGCTGTGACTGTTGCTGACCTGGCAGATACTAGAGACAGAGACTCATTTTGTAAAGGGCAAGACATTTTCATTTTACACAAACAGTTGTTGTGTACTTGGATTGTTAAAATCCACACTTCGTCGATAATGTGCAGCAAACAAACTAAGGGATGTAAGGAGTAGGAACAGATCTGGGACGCATTAGTTACATAGTACATAGTAACATAGTTGATTAGGCTGAAAAAAGACATGCGTCCATCAAGTTCAGCCCATGCCATATCACCTCGTTGATCCGGAGTAAGGCAAAAAACAAACAAACATTGAAACCATTTCTAATTAAGCCAGAGTAGGTAAACTAATTACTTCCAGACTCCAAAGAGCAGTCTGATAATTTCCCTGGATCAACATCCTATTTGCTTTAAAGGAAATGCCAAGTGTGACATTAGGGGACCCTCTGTCACATTGCTTGTCACCTCCTCCAAGCAGCAGTGAGATGTCTGGAATAGAGCAGCAGCACGTAGTGACTAGTGGGGGTGATGATGATGATGATGCTGGGGAAGCTGAGAGAGACATTCATGGCCTTTTTAGCAGAAACTGAGAAGGAATAGGAGACAGGGATGAGGATGGGTGTTACCACCACCAATAGCACTGAGATTTTAATACTCCTGATCCTAGTGTAGTGCTGAATCTGAGTTAGTAGCAGCAAAAGCAGCAACATTATCTGCTGCCACAAACAATGAAGGGAAATGTGGAGGACAAGAAGAAAGAGGCTGTTCTTCTCCATCTGTTCCCTCTCCTTGAAGTCATCATGGGTGTGGGATTATTTTTCTGTTGGGGCAGGCACAGTGCAGTCATCAGCAATGGCACTGTGTACAATTTGTGACAAATCAGTGAGAAGGGGAAAGGAGGGAACACACCTTGGCACAAGTGCCCTGATAATACACATGAAACACAGACACTATGACATTTACATCAAACATGTTAAAGACAAATGCCCACCAGAGAAATCAAGCACCACTTTTTCTGTGCCTGACTCTCCAGAAAGGCAACAAGAGGTGAGGTGGAGCTAAAGGAGGAGGAGGAGAAATAGAGCAAACCTGGCAGAGACTGGAAGTTCCATGATGAGTGAAACAACTAGCTCGCCATCACCTTCTAGGGTAACTACATATTCTGCCAATCCACCTTGTTCATCACTCTGTTGATGTTAGGATGTGGCAGTTCGTGTCCACCCATTGCACACTGTGTGGTACACTGACCACACATGTCAGTGTGGTGGAGGAGAATTGCAAGCAATGCATAATGCGGCATCTCATCCCACAGAATATGATAAGATGGTGGCAGGGAGGGTTCCTCATTACTATTAAACTGTCAGCAAGTTGTCATGTGTCCTTAGCGGAGTCTGGACAAGGGGTACAGTGACAGTGGCAGTACTTGGTTTCGGGTGTCATGGTGTTTGGATACAATTTTCCCCCCAGATGTTATTTACCACACATACACTGTGCACATTGCAGTTGCTGATGAGAGCCACTGTTCCTGATCTCAAGGGAAAAATGTATATTCTAATAACAACACACCCATGATTTTTGAAGAGAGGCAGGTGGAGAAAAATTATTGGCCAACTTTGTCTTTCTCCACATAGATTGGGGGCTACCTATTGTGTTGCTACTTCCTCAGGTGCATCACTGGAGCCAGTCGTGGCAAGTGGAACCTTCATCATCCATCTTCCATTTTATTGCTTTTGTTGATCCCATTCCCTTTCACCTGCCTAATCATCCTGCTGCTTAAACAGCTCAGCAGCAGCAGTAGAAACAACGTTTTAAACTCAGGACTCAGGATGACATTTGACAATGGCCAGTGGCCATTGGCAACATGACCTGCTGGCACTAGGTCAGTAGGGCATTTTTATTTTTTTCTTAGGGCTTGTGCTTTGAAAAAAAAAAAAATAATAATAATAATAAAAAAAAAAAAAAATAGTCCTACAAAAAATAAGCAATTTTGTTTGTTCCTACAAATCAATGTTTTCTCAGGGCTTCTGCCTCTAACAAGCTTAAGTCCTAAAAATCAATGTTTCATCAGGGCTTGGGCTTTTAACAACAAATCTAACAAATCATTCTCTACAAAATACTCTATCAAGTATCAGTCCACCCCAGTGGCTGCTTATGTCAGGGGGTTCCTGCATCTATCACTTCCAAATGTCTTATTTTATTGTATTGTTTTTTTTTATTAACTGTCCACCCAATACCAGTCAAGAACCCCCCAAAAGAAATTCCCTGTTCAAATGATTCATTCATTCACCAACACAGGCACCATCTTCAGAACCCTTTTATACCATGTCTTATGGGGGGTTTTATTTGTATTTAGGATTTTTTATGAACTGCCCCCCAATCCCAGTAAACACCCCCCCCCAAAATCATCTCCGGTTCAACACAGGCACCCTCATGCCCCTTTTATACTTTGCCTTTGGGAAATAAAATAATATTTGCTATGCGTTGTGTGGAACTTCAGTGTTCCCATTGATTTCAATGGAATGAGCCAGGTGAAAAAAGCGTGAAAAAGCTGAAAATTGGTACTTTTCACGGGAAATTTTTCGCCAAGTGGACGCTGAGGATGACTTAATTATTGATATTGATGTTGATCTAGATTATACCACTACAGCATCCTCCTTTTCCTCAGATACAGATGAAGTTGAAATCAAGAGAGATGATAGCATGGCCAGAAAATTAGAAAGAAAGGAAAAGTCTCACTTTTTCACGACTGAAAAATAGAAACTATGCCTGTTTATAAACTATTTGCCTAATCAATTTGAAAGTCTGAGTCTGGGCTCGTAAAAATGCCTAAAAATGCACAATCATCCTGTCAGTTATCATCACCACTTCCAAGTCCAACCCCCACTCAGTCACACACACGCTATTGTTTAGAAAAGCAAAACAGGTCATCAACATCCACAACCCTAGCTATGATGAGTGCTTCTGTTCTCATTGGAATTGCAGCACTTTTGAAACCTAGTATTGCAATTGTGACATCTAGCCCCAGTAGTAGTAGCCCCTCAGGAAACCCTCAGCATATAAAGTCTATAGTATGGTGTTACGTCACTCATGATTTGACGTTAAACACGTTGCTATCTGTTTTCTATGTAAGAAGCATGAGACCAGGGGTAAAGTAGAATGCCTCTTATGTACATCCCCATTGGCACTACCAAAACCCCTCCCATCTCCACAAGTTTTGTTACACAGTTCTTCTGCCATGTACTGCCAACACACTTATTGAGATCTTCGGAAGGAGTCAAAAACTTCACAAAACTAATCCCAAGGTATGACTGAGTAATGTCAAAGTTGCCAAGATGTTGGCACTTGACTGCTACATTATTCTTTTGTAGAAAACTGAGGTTTTAAAGGAATGATATCATGTACTGCACCCCACTGACATATCCTAAGTAGGGGTGGGCATGTTCCCATGAGAAATCCCACAAAAACCATGTCATTGTCCACTTTTTTGCAAGAAAATGCGATTTTAAAACAGAAATTAAAGGGACAGTAATGTCCCATAAAACATTCTCACAGTTTTGTAGAGGATAAAAAAATCCTATCTCTCAAACCACTATGGTTTGATAGATATCTGCATTCAAAGTCCCCCCTCCCTTTTTCCTGACATCAGGGCTATGCTGATGGCAGGAGATCCCGGTCCAGGGACAAGCCAGCGGCTCTGCAGCAGAGCCAAAATTGCCTTATTGGAAAAGAATTACTTCATTGGAAAGTTCAGATGAAGAACTTCTTTTAAAATAATGTGAATTTTGGCTCTGCTGTAGAACCTCATCAAGTTGGCTGACTTGAATCTCCTGCTGTCAGCTTTACATAGCAGTTTGAGAGATAGGATTTGTGCCATAGAGTCTATTTTTATCCTCTACAAAACTAAAATCATTCAAATTTTTCACCCATTGGCCAAAATTCCCCGCCAATTTTTCAGTGGCTGGAAAGTTTCTGCCCATTGATTTATGTGGTTTTCACTAAAAAATGTGAAGTATTTGCAGAAGTGAAACACAATAGAAGCAGCTATAGAGCGAGGTAGATGCACTGTGTAGTGATGAGCGAGCACCCCAATGCTCGGGTGTTCGGGTGCTCTGACCGAGCGCCCCCGGAGGCTCGAGTGCTCGGCCGAGCACCCGAGCCCCATTGAATTCAATGGGAGGACTCGAGCATTACACCAGGCACCCCCTGCTCTGATGAGGTGAGGGTGCCTGGTCCATAGGAAAAGGGAAGAAAAGGATGGAAACACCACAGAAATGGTTCAGGGACAGCATAGGGAGGATGTCTGGATGCATCTTGGACTCCAACATCGCTGCTGGGAACGATCTTTCGCCCGTAGTACGCCATTTTTACAGACTGACCATAAAACACCCAAAAAAGGAAAAAAAAAACGACTTTAGGCGAAAAATTGTTACCAAACAATATTTGCTGTATATTTACTTGTATATCATCTGCAAATTCTCCCAAAAATTTCCTTGATTTTCTGAAGTGAGGCCATGATTAAGAGGGAAACGTGCGCAGAGGCAAATTCTCCAAAAAATCTCCTTGATTTTCTGAAGTGAGGCCATGATTAAGAGGGAAACGTGCGCAGAGGCAAATTCTCCAAAAAATCTCCTTGATTTTCTGAAGTGAGGCCATGATTAAGAAGGAAACGTGCGCAGAGGCAAATTCTCCAAAAAATCTCCTTGATTTTCTGAAGTGAGGCCATGATTAAGAGGGAAACGTGCGCAGAGGCAAATTCTCCCAAAAATTTCCTTGATTTTCTGAAGTGAGGTCATGATTAAGAGGGAAACGTGCGCAGAGGCAAATTATCCCAAAAATTTCCTTGATTTTATTGAACTGAGGCCATGATTAAGAGGGAAACGTGCCCTGAGCTGACCATCTAAAACATTATGGGTGAGGGTCTGCTGCAGAGCTGACCATCCTAAACATTATATGCGAAGGCCCGCTAGTGAGCTGACGCTATAAAACATTATATGAGAGGGCCCGCTAGAGAGCTGACCCAATAAAACATTATATGAGAAGGCCCGCTGGTGAGCTGACCTATATAAAAATTGTCAAACAGGGCCCGCTGGTGAGCTGGCCCTATATAAAAATTATATCACAGGGCCCGCTGGTGAGCTGGCCCTATATAAAAATTATATCACAGGGCCCGCTGGTGAGCTGGCCCTATATAAAAATTATATCACAGGGCCCGCTGGTGAGCTGGCCCTTTATAAAAATTATAGCACAGGGCATATGGAAGAGGAGGAGGAGGATGAGAAGATTAAGAGTCAACCATATACCCGTTTTTTGGGTGGAAGGGTTGAATGGGAATACAGAGTATTCCCATCATTGTAAATAACATATATAAAGTGAGTTTATGTTCCCCCGGGGCTTTCCTCCAGTGGAGTGGAGAAGCCAGGGGAAATCCAGGCCTTGTTCATTTTTATAAGTGTCAACCTATCAGCATTGTCGGTGGAAAGGCGGATACGCTTATCTGTTATGATGCCACCAGCAGCACTAAATACCCGCTCAGACAGAACGCTGGCGGCAGGGCAGGCCAGCACCTCCAAGGCGTAGAGTGCCAGTTCATACCACGTGTCCAGCTTGGACACCCAGTAGTTGTAAGGCACAGAGGGATCATTGAGGACGCTGACACGGTCTGCTACGTACTCCTTCACCATCTTCCAAAACTTTTCCCTCCTTGTGACACTAGGCTGCGCATCAGGGTGAGGGTGCTGGCGGGGTGTCATGAAGGTGTCCCACGCCTTGGAGAGTGTTGCCCTGCCTTTGTCGGAACTGCTGTGTGCTCCCCTTTTCTCTCCTTCTCGGTTGGCCAAGGTAGCACGTACTCTGCCGCCAGCGTTGTCAGATGGAAAATTTTGGAGCAATTTTTCAACAAGAACCTTCTGGTATTGCACCATTTTGCTTGTCCTCTCCACCGGAGGAATGAGAGATGAGAAATTCTCTTTGTAGCGGGGGTCGAGAAGGGTGAACACCCAGTAATCCGTGTTGTCTAAAATGCGTACAACGCGTGGGTCACAGGAAAGGCAGCCTAACATAAAGTCAGCCATGTGTGCCAGAGTACCAACAGTCAAGATTTCGCTGTCCTCACCAGGAGGATGACTCTCAATCTCCTCATCCTCTTCCTCCTCTTCTGCCCACCCACGCTGAAGAGATGGAACTAAAGTTCCATGGCTACCCTCTGTAGCGGAGGCAACCGTGTCTTCCTCCTCCTCCTCCTCCTCCTCTTCCGCCTCCTCCAATTGTCGCTGAGAAGACGAAGTGAGGGTGCTCTGGCTATCACCTTGTGTAAGCTCTTCCTCCCCCATTTCCACCTCTTCCACATGCAAAGCGTCGGTTTTAATTGTGAGCAGCGAGCGTTTCAGTAGACACAGAAGTGGGATGGTTACACTGATAATAGCGTTATCACCGCTCACCATCTGTGTCGATTCCTCAAAATTGCGTAAAACCTCACAGAGGTCTGACATCCATTCCCACTCCTCACTTCTGATTACAGGAAGTTGAAAGTAGAGGCGACGACCGTGTAACAGCTGGTACTCCACTACTGCCCTCTGCTGCTCACAAAGCTGGGCCAACATGTGGAAGGTGGCGTTCCAGCGCGTGCTCACGTCACACAGCAGCCGGTGAGCTGGCAATTGTAAGCGCTGCTGCAGCTTCAACAGGCCGGCTGAGGCTGTAGATGACTTACGGAATGTGCACACACGCGGCGCACCTTGGTCAAGAGATCATGCACATTGGGGTAGGTTTTTAGAAATCGCTGAACCACTAAATTAAATACATGCGCTAGGCATGGTACGTGTGTGAGCTTGCCGAGCTCCAAAGCCGCCACCAAGTTACGCCCATTATCACACACAACCATGCCTGGTTGCAGGTTGAGTGGCGAGAGCCACTGCTCGGTCTGGTGACTAATCCCCTGCAACAGCTCTGAGGCCGTGTGCTGTTTGTCCCCAAGGCAGATCAGCTTCAGCACGGCCTGTTGACGCTTCCCCACTGCAGTGCTACACTGCTTCCAGCTACTGGCTGATGGGGGAGTGGCGCTGCGTGTAGAGAATTCGGAGGTGGAAACGGAGGAGGAGGAGCCAATAACGTAGGTGCTGGCGGAAACCCTGATGGAGGTAGGGCCCGCAATGCTCGGCGTGGGTAGCACCCGTGCCATCCCAGGGTCCGAGTCGCTCCCAGCCTCCACGACATTCACCCAGTGTGCCGTCAGGGAAATGTAGCGTCGCCACAAGCACTTGTCCATGTGTCAGTCGTTAAGTGGACCTTCCCAGTAACGGCGTTGGTCAGGGCACGGGTGATGTTACGGGACACATGGTGGTGTAATGCGGGGATGGCACACCGGGAAAAGTAGTGGCGGCTGGGGACCGCGTACCGAGGGACAGCTGCTGCCATCAGGCTGCGGAAGGACTCAGTGTCCACAAGCCTAAATGGCAGCATTTCGATGGCCAGTAATTTGGAAAGGTGTGAGGTTAGTGCTATGGCCTGTGGGTGGGTGGCTGGGTATTTTCGCTTGCGCTCAAATGCCTGGGGTAACGAAATTTGGACGCTGTGCTGGGACAGGGAAGTGGATGTGGTCGCTGATGGTGCTTCAGATGGTACAGGTGCAGGGTGGGAGGTATGCGGGCCTGCGCCTTCGACAGGCGATTGGCCGGCACTGAAAACAGGGGAAGAGGAGGCAGTGGTGTGGCCTGCAGACACAGATGGGCGATCCAGGCGTTCCTCCCACTTACTACGGTGCTTGGATGCCATGTGTCGGATCATGCTGGTGGTGGTGAGGTTTCTAGTGTTCATGCCTCGGCTCATTCTGGTGTGGCACAGGTTGCAAACTACAATTCTTTTGTCGTCCGCACTTTCCTTAAAAAAACGCCATACCGCGGAACACCTACCCTTTGGCAAGGGAGATTTACGCAAGGGGGTGCTCCGTGGAACATTTGCGGGCCGGTTTGGTGCGGTCCGCCTTCTTTCTGTAGCCACACCACTGCCTCTTCCAGCCTGCTGTGGTGCTGCAGATGGCTCACCCTCAGGACTGCTGTCATCGCTCGGCTCTACACCTTCCCAGGTGGGGTCAGTCACCTCATCGTCCACCAAGTCCTCCTCCACTTCCTCACTCTGATCATCCTCCCCATGTCTTGATCCCACCACATACTCAGTCATTGACAACTGTATAACATTCTCCTCAACAAGGTCTTGAGACAGTAATAGTGGTTGATTTAATGGCAACTGTGTCTCATCATCATCATCATCATCCACTACTTCCTTTGACCTTAAATGCCGTTCACATCTGTCATCTTCTTGTGATTGGGTACCCTCTAGAGGTTGTGAATCAGGGCACAAGATGTCATGTTCCTCTGCAAGCGTGCTTGGAGAGAGGGTCAAATGAAGGATTGGTGATGAGACGAGCTCCTCACTATATCCCAGTGTGGGATCAGTTCTTTGACCAGACCGTGTATGGTGGGAGGAAGGATGATCAGAGTGAGGATGATGTTGACCAGACTCTTGGCTACTGAGAGTGGACTTGGTGGAAGACAGGGTGGTGCTTAACCGACTGGAAGCAGTATCAGCTGACATCCAACCGACCACCTGTTCACAGTGGTCGGACCTCGAGAGTGATGTCCTGCGACGCCCTGTAAAATTAGACATGAAGCTAGGTATGGTGGATGTCTTTCTTTCTTGTGCTCTGGCACCAGGCACAGTTTCTCCGCGTCCTGACCCGCGCCCTGAACTATCAGGATCACGTCCACTTCCCCGTCCCTTTTTACCCGCCTTCTTCATCTTACACGGAATATGTGACTTTAATATTTGAGTTTGAAAACTTAACAGTATTTCTTCCTATTCTGCAACTGTGCAGAGTACACAGAATAGGCCGCTAAACTGCGGTGACACACACTAAATGGAATATGTGACTTTAATATTTGAGTTTGAAAACTTAACAGTATTTCTTCCTATTCTGCAACTGTGCAGAGTACACAGAATAGGCCGCTAAACTGCGGTGACACACACTGAATGGAATATGTGACTTTAATATTTGAGTTTGAAAACTTAACAGTATTTCTTCCTATTCTGCAACTGTGCAGAGTACACAGAATAGGCCGCTAAACTGCGGTGACACACACTAAATGGAATATGTGACTTTAATATTTGAGTTTGAAAACTTAACAGTATTTCTTCCTATTCTGCAACTGTGCAGAGTACACAGAATAGGCCGCTAAACTGCGGTGACACACACTAAATGGAATATGTGACTTTAATATTTGAGTTTGAAAACTTAACAGTATTTCTTCCTATTCTGCAACTGTGCAGAGTACACAGAATAGGCTGCTAAACTGCGGTGACACACACTGAATGGAATATGTGACTTTAATATTTTAGTTTGAAGACTTAACAGTATTTCTTCCTATTCTGCAACTCTGCACAGTACACAGAATGTGCTGCTAAACTGCGGCGACGCACACTGAATGGAATATGTGACTTTGATATTTTAGTTTGAAGACTTAACAGTATTTCTTCCTATTCTGCAACTCTGCACAGTACACAGAATGTGCTGCTAAACTGCGGCGAAGCACACTGAATGGAATATGTGACTTTGATATTTTAGTTTGAAGACTTAACAGTATTTCTTCCTATTCTGCAACTCTGCACAGTACACAGAATGTGCTGCTAAACTGCGGCGAAGCACACTGAATGGAATATGTGACTTTGATATTTTAGTTTGAAGACTTAACAGTATTTCTTCCTATTCTGCAACTCTGCACAGTACACAGAATGTGCTGCTAAACTGCGGCGAAGCACACTGAATGGAATATGTGACTTTGATATTTTAGTTTGAAGACTTAACAGTATTTCTTCCTATTCTGCAACTCTGCACAGTACACAGAATGTGCTGCTAAACTGCGGCGACGCACACTGAATGGAATATGTGACTTTGATATTTTAGTTTGAAGACTTAACAGTATTTCTTCCTATTCTGCAACTCTGCACAGTCCTCAGAATGTGCTGCTAAACTGCGGCGAAGCACACTGAATGGAATATGTGACTTTGATATTTTAGTTTGAAGACTTAACAGTATTTCTTCCTATTCTGCAACTCTGCACAGTACACAGAATGTGCTGCTAAACTGCGGCAACGCACACTGAATGGAATATGTGACTTTGATATTTTAGTTTGAAGACTTAACAGAATGTGCTCTAATCTGCAACTTTGCACACTAAACAGAATGTGCTCTAATCTGCAACTTTGCACACTAAACAGAATGTGCTCTAATCTGCAACTTTGCACACTAAACAGAATGTGCTCTAATCTGCAACTTTGCACACTAAACAGAATATATGAAATTTTTTTTTTTTTTTTTTTTCCCCCCACACAAAATAACCTGCTGCCCCCACACACAGTAGTCCTAAAAAGGACTTTTGGTTCTTTTTTTTTCACAATTTTGCTTTTTTTCTCCCTACACTGACTTTCCCTTCCTATCCTCATCTCTTCCTGGCTAAGACTGAGCCGAACTCGCTGGTCAGGTGCTATACAGCACCCGACCACGGGTTCTGGCCAGCCAATCAGTGTAATGCCAGCAGCCAACATGGCTGCTGGCATTACACCGATGTCAGAGCCTCCCTGCACGTTTATTGGCTGCGCAGCAGCCGCAAAACGTGCGGGGAGGAGACCCGAACATGGCGGGCGAGCACATGCGGTACTCGTACGAGTACCGCCATGTGCCGAGCAGAGCGATGCTTGAGCCGATCCGAGCATCGGCCGAGCATGCTCGCTCAACACTAGCGCTGTGCTGTTCCCTTTAAGTTCAAAGGAATGAGCTTGATAAAAAAAAGCAGAAAATAGACACTTTTCGCAGGAAATTATTTGCAAAGCGGATGTGCCATTATTTGCCGATTTCAGTATGAGGAGAAATTTTTCGCCCATCCCTTTTCTACCCCCTGACTCTCCAGAAAGGCAACAAGAGGTGAGGTGGAGATCAAAGAGTAGGAAGAATAGAGAAACCCAGAGGATGGAAGTTTGATGACGAGCGAAACAACTAGCTCACCATGATCTTCTTCCTGTAGGGTAACTACATCTTCTGCCAATCCACTTCGTTCTTCATTACCTCCCCTGCCAAATGATAGTCACTATGTAGATGTTAGAATGTGGCAGTTCATGTCCACCCATTGCACACTGTGCGGTGCACTGACCACATATGGCAGTGTGGTGGAGGAGAATCACAAGCAGGGCATCAAGCGCCATCCGAGGAGATTCCATCCCACAGAATATGCTAAGCTGGTAGCAGGGAGGGTTCACCATTACTATTAAACTGTCAGCAAGTTGTCATGTGTCCTTAGCAGGGTGTGGGCAAGGGGCATAGTGACAGCAGCAGGACTTGGTTTCTGGTGTCATGGTGTTTGGATACAGTTGTACCAGATGTTACTTACCACACACACATTGCAGTTGCTCCTGCTCTCAAGGGAAAATGTTCTATTTTAGTAACACACCCATGACTTTGGAGGAAGGGTAGGTGGAGAATAATTATTGGCCAATGTGTTCTTTTCTATACATATACCTAAAGTGGTGGGGGCTAGTGGTGATCCTGCTACTGCCTCAGGCACATTACTTGAGCTAATATTGGCAAGTGGAAGCATGACCATATTCACCCATATCACTTTTGTTGATCCCATTCCCTTTGAGCTGCCTAATCATCCTGCTGTTTAAACAATTCAGAAGCAGTAAGAACAGTAGTTGCAAATTCCACATCTACATCTGGGCATTTGACATTGGCTAGTGACCACTGGCCAACACAACAGGACCTGCTGGGACTAGGCCAGTGGGGCATTTTTTCTCAGGGCTTAGGCTTTAAAAAAAATAAAAAAACATAGGCCTTCACAAAAAGAAACAATTTTTGAGGGCTTGTTTCTAACCTACATCATACAAATCAATGTTTCCTTAAGGCTTGTGCCAAAAGCCAAACAAGTCTAAGTCATACAAATCAGTGTTTCCTTAAGGCTTATGCCGAACAAGTCTAAGTCCTACAACTTAATGTTTCTTTACCCTCAGGGCTTATGCCCAACAAGCCTAAGTCCTACAAATCAATGTTTCCTCAGGGCTTGGGCCTCTAACAACAAATCATCCTCTACAAAATACTCTGTCGTGTCAAGTATCAGTGTACCCCAGTGGCAGCTTACATTAGGGTGTTCCTGTCTCTCTATCATGTTATACACATTTTTTATTTTATTTATTTACTTATTTTTATTAACTGTCCCCCTGATAACAGTCAACAAACCCATTCAAAACAATTTCCCTGTCCAACTGATTCCTTCCCCAGACTCCACCCACCAACACAGGCACCCTTCTCAGACCCCTTTTAAATAATGTCTTATGGGTTTTTTTTTTAAATTTTATTTAGTATTTATTTTTTATCAACTTCCCACTTTTCCCAGTAAACATACCCTCAAAAAATATTCCCTGTTCAACTGATTCTTTCCCCACACTTCACCAACACAGGCCCCCTCATGCCCCTTTTATACTATGCCATTGGGAACTAAAATAACATTTGCTGATTGTTGTAAGTTAAATGTACCCATTGATTTCAATGGAATTAGCTAACTGTACCTTTCTTTGGAAATTTTTAGCCAAGCAGGAAGTGCCATTATTCACTGATTTTTATTTGAGTCGAAAATTTTCATCCATCCCTACTCATTAGAAGATATATATAGGGAAAACTAAATGAAGTGATAGTTATCAATTATATATTTTGGGTTGCACTGAACATTTCAGGAACTCATATATATTAAACTCCACTTTAAAGCTCTGCAACTTTTGACGTTATGAGTCTCATGACACCTGTCCACAATTTTGGTTATACATCCTGTTGGCATGTCTGGGGAATGAGGCTAGGGTTAAATTCCCAGGTTATTAATTTGGAAATTAACTGGCTTAGCTGAGTAGCTGAACATTGAGGAGAATATGGAGGCTGTAAAAAGCCTATTACTTAAGGGAAACTGTTGGTAATAAACATATCACAATATAAATGTTACATATACAAAACTAACAAATTAAAGGTAAAATAGGTAATTAAGGGTTCCAATTAAAATGTTCGAATGTATTAAGCAAACATGCTCATAAAAAATGGATGAACTGGTATCAAGGGTATTGTTTTCATGTCAACTCTGTTGTAGTCGTTTGTACAGAGTAGGCCGTCAAACTGAGACATCTGTTTCTTCTTCATTGAAGGCAATCTAAGTGACCATTCATGCAAATTGCTTGGGGAGTGTTATGCAGAGGAAGGGGTATTCTTCGTGTAGATAAGAAGGCTGCAACCTTTTCAGGTGAGTTCAATGTAGCCAAGATACCATTTAGGCATGCCGTGATTGAGAAGGGAAATCCCCATCTATATCTTATTTGGAGGTGTTGTAGGTAGTCTGTTATAGTTGCACACTAACACTAGCACATTATCTCCTCTTTCCCTGCTTCATTTCATGATAATTTCTTTGGAAACGTTTCACTATTGAAATATTGACACTATTTGGTGACCAACAAAATGGCACATTTAAAATGTCTTCTGAATGAAAAAGGTGACATCGGAATGTCGCCTGCATCAAGATTCTGAGACATTCTGATGTTGCAGACTTAAGTGTCACCACCATCTGTGCCTTTACTCTATGTTGCCCGCATGGCTAGTATAGTAGTTCCCGTTTAGCAAAGAAAAAATTAGACTATTACCTTGCTGGATAGCCTCCTGACTCTGTAGACATTGTCTTATTTTGTGATATCTATATTCCAATTAGTGTCATATTACTGGTGTAGTGCATTCTATGGGCTTTATCTGGAAGACTGTGCCTAGTACCCCAGATATTTTTCTTATATGCTAATGTGCTACTACAAAGCTCTTGATATGGGACTCTCTATAGAGTGATGATTAATCACCATGAGTCATTGTACCTTTCCTTAATACAATGGGATTGACAGCATTTTATTCTATAGAGCCTTATTATAGCAGATTGCTAAATACTGTAGAGTGCCTTTATGTCGAAGGAGAACATGGAGTGGGCAATATTCCTGTAATAACCCTGAATGGATGAGCCTATATGCCAGAACTGTGTGCTGGAGGGACTACTATTGCTGCACTGATCTTGACAGAAAGCAGAGATATGCTGCAATTAAGAACTGAAATATGAGAGAGACAAAAAGTCCTACAATGTGTGGCCTATTATATGTCTCTTTGATCTCATCCAAATGGAAGGAGCTACATTGTTAAGTGCCTAAAAGAATACATGAGTCCCTTCAGAAGAACTGTGATGATAATGAGTGATTCACTTGAGAGCTTGGTTGCCAGTGAAACTACTCTTTGGAACCTGTTCCAGCACTGTGATATGCAGACTTGATGATTGCCCTGCAATGAGGATACCTGACCACTGCAATGCGAGGTAGACCACATATATCCATTGATGAAAGGTACCACTGCTATGATCTTGAAGGAAAGCAAGTAATTAAGTGGGGTTTTTTGTCCATACTTCATCATGATCAAGTGCCATAATATGGTTTGTGACTGACTAACTATGCCGAGATTCTTTAATGAGTATGGCTCAGACTGATTATTCATTTCTGTCAATGGGTATATATATTTTTTCTGGAGCTACACTTATTTTTCACGGGGTAGCAGAGACCTTACTAGGTGAATGGTGTTTTGTGTCTTGCATTCAGCCAGCAAGACACGATATGTATTTCTGTGTTGATATATTGTGTCTATATGGTTGCTTAGCAACCACTGAGTACCCTCAATGACATCATCAATCGGTACTTCAAGGAACACTGTATTTTGGTGCCTGGAACACACAAAGATGAAGTGAGATGGGAGTTGCTAATTGTTTAATTAATTGCTTCTTTTGAGCAAGTACTCATATAAGATGGAGGCTACATAAGCAGACTTTTGCAACACTTTACCCTTTGAGTGCCAGAGAGGTATATAATGCATTGCTTTGCAATGTGTTGCAGGCCCATCTGATGCTCAGAGGGTTAAGACAGAGGCTAAATAAAAAGAGGTATAACTTTACATTGGATGTAGGTTACTCTGTGACACTTAAGCCTGCAACATCAGAATGTCACCCTTATGATGCAGGCGACATTCTTAATGCAATGTTTTGTAGGTTGCCAAATAGAGGGCGACATTTCAATAGGATATGTTTGGAAACACTCTATGACATCTGTAGGTGATTCATTTTCTTTTGGTCTTAGGGGCCTATGCACTCTTTCCACATTGATCTCTGTGAAGGGTGACTTTTTTAGTAGGCACTGGAAGACGGTGAGTACGGTTAACTTAATATAATTTGGTTGTACTATTTCAGGTAAATTCTTTATCCTTATATTACTGTGACATCCACTGTTTAGATCATCCACTTGTTGAGTGAGCTGTACTATAAGATCTCATTGCACTACGACCATTTGTTCTAGATTGGTCATATGTTCAGAAGTAATATTTTTATTGTTATTTTTATCATCCATAAGATAGGCTACCAGTTGATTCACTTGTTTAAGATCAAAGCATATCAACTCCATCTCGGCCTTCAGTGAATACTTCACATCCTCCATTACTGCTATTAGATTCTATTTCATTGGCAGATCAGCTAGTATTGCTAGGAGTTCCTTCTTTGACAGTGATGCTTCCATTTTTATAATTTCATTAGATATTGTTATTCCAGCTTCTGGTTTGTGCTGTATGAGAGAGGGATCTGACATCGCAGACACCAGAGTGTTTTCCTATGACTGAGAAGATGGCATGGTGGCATCTGTGCACTGTGTATTGTGAAGAGTTCTGGAGCACCGTGTCTGAAGGTATTTAACCACCTGTTAATGTTTCTGTTTTGTTATGAGGTTTCTGTTTGCCTCTCATCCTTTTCACAACTTTTCTCCTTTGTTGAATGAAGCATTAGGGTGCTGGGGTGTTACTGAATAAGTAATTACATCCACATGGTACAGAGCCCTAGGATTATGTGATGGCCAGACCACATCTCCCCGTTAATACACACTATGCATAGATCCTGCTCAAAGCATGCTAACATGTTAATCACTAGCTGATTCATGTCTGTGTTGTCATTCCAAACCAACTTTCAAGTAGAAGATTACAAGCTGATCCTCTATTACCAGCTCTAGTTTTTTCATCATATCTATAGGTTTGAGAAATTGTCTCTCAAAACACTGAATACACAAATTGTCATGCCAATGGTATTGTCTACCCTACTGCTATCTTTTAATAATACTGCCAGAGCTAGGGGCAAGATTAGCTGTGACCTGTTACTGCCCACTGGTGTGAGGGAAATGTAGTGAGCACATATCTGTTGTCAGGTGAATTTTCTTGCCATGTGACCTTTTTGGCCCTTTGCCCACCACACTAACCATTTGTTTGTACGATTCTGGTATTGCGCTGACCTTGAAAAATACCTATGCCCCCTTGTACAAGAGGACTAGCTAACAACACAAATATGTTATGGCCTTCTTGAGAGTGGGAAAAATATTAATGCACGCTCACTGTAAATATATGTGAAAATTAACATCTAGTTATTATCAGGAAATATTAGTGATATGCAGATGAATGCACCTGTAACACATCCACAGGTCTGATTGGGAGACAGACTAGCAGCAGCACATAAGATTTGCAACACCTCACAGTAGTAGAAGCACTACTAAAATTTAATGGGGTTCAGGGTTGTAGAAGTCTCATGGAGTGGGCTAACATTTCCTTAATTAACAATAACACACATGACTTCTGCTGCTATTCAGCAAACACTGAGGAGTATGACTCTGAGTTTGTTGGTGGAGATGACAAGAATCCTGCCTCAACCACAACCACCACCACCAGCCATATAGTGAAAGCAAGAAAGCTGAACACTAAGGTCCAGATTTAAAGGTTTGCACTAAAACCATTGCACATCGTCCACAAAATATAGACAATTTATATCAGATTTGACAGGTAGTCTACAAGAATAGCTAACATACGTAGGCCCAACAAATACGCGTAAAACAAAAACCTGCGTTGCACCTTTTTTCACATCACTGTGCATCCTAATCACCAAATAAAACATGTCTTAAGTCAAGTTGTAACATAACAGACATGTCCAACACAGAGATAATAATAACAGCAAGATCAGCAAGGAAACTGAACTGCAGCTGCCTATGTCATTCAAATCAGATCAGCCAGACAGATTGTTGGGGTATTTGGGGTCAACCTCTTTTGCTCCATTCTTACACCCGAGACTTCCATAGAAAACAGATAATAACAGCAAGATCAGGAAGGAGCTCGGATCACAGCTGCTTGTGTTTTTCCAGTCAGTCCATCAGTGGATGGACTACTAACGTGTTCATGAAAACCCAGCTGTCCCTAGTCATTACACTTAACGCATGGGTTGCGTTATATTTAGCTCCCCTTTCCTTGATAATGTGATACATGTGATAGTTTAGATGCTGGCATCTAGCCTTTTTTGTATCTAAAGGGAAAGTGCATATACGGGGGGAGGGGGGTATGGTGATGCCATATGTGGCTGGGATCCGTATATTATGAGCATGTTTTATGTGTACATTAAAAATGTACATACTTTGTGGTAATTTTTTTTTTTTTTTTAGTATTATTATCTATTTTTGAGTTTACTTTTGAGGAGGGGAGTGCCTGTAAGAATCATTCTGCGTGTTTTTTCTTTTTATTCTTTTTGATTAGATGTAGGATTCAGTGGCACCCTGTGTGTGGGTCGCACAGTTATATCCCTAAAGGGTATTTAGTGGTGTGCTGGACTCAATATACGTTTGTACAAATAGTCATAATTGACTAGGAAAAGGGCTTTGAGTTGGGGGAAAAAATTATTTTCGTGGTAAATTTCATGTTAGGCTGGAAGTGCCATATTTTGCCTATTTCAGTGTTGAGGTGAAAACTTTCGCCCATCCCTGCAGATGACATTTAATGTGGATAATTGTATGGTTACTAATTTAGGCTGTAGAAACAAACATGCTACATGTACACTAAATGATAAAACACTTGGGGCATCCTCATTAGTGCAAGAGTTAGGAGGACTGATATATGATAGACTTTACAGCAGTGTGCAGAGTTGCCCAGCTGCTGCAAGAGCAAACAGGGTATTATGCTGCATAAAAAGGGGTATAGATGCAAGGAATGCAAATACAATTCTTCCTCTATATATAAATCCTTGGTAAGGCCTCTCCTAGAATATGGAGTACAGTTTTTGGCATCAATTCTTAAAAAATACATTATTGAACAGGAAAAAGTTCTGAGACATGCAACATAACTGATTGGAGGATCTGAGTTTTAAAGAGGTATTAGCCAAATTAGGTTTGTTTACATTTGAGAAGAGACATCTAAGGGGTGATAAGATTACCATTTACAAATATATTCAAGATCAATACAAAGAACTCTCCAATTAAATATTTACTTAAAAAGATGAACTTAAAACAAGAGGTCATCCATTAAGACTAGATGAAAGGATATCTCTACTTAAACAAATACAGGGATTTATTGCAGTAAGGGCAGCAAAGTTATGAACTTCTTTTCATTGGGATGCTGTACCTACAGACATTGTAATTGCTTTAATGACATGATGGCTACCTATAGCACAAAACAATATTGAGAATTATGACAGTTGGCTTCAAAGCAGATAGGATGTTGATCCAGGTCAATATCTTACTCCCATTTGGAGTCAGGAAGGATTTTTGTTTGCCCATCTGTGGCTTAATTGGAAATAGCATCAACGTTTTTTTAAATTCTTTTTTTGGCTTCCTTTGGATCAATAGGGATGATTTGGCATGGGCTGGACTTAATGAACACATGTCTTTTTCAGCCTTATCAATTATGTTACTATGTTCGTCAGGCATATTATAGATATATTTAAACAGACTGATGAAGTGACCTAAGTTGTCTTGAAAGCTTGTATTTTAAAGCTACTCAGCAAATATAGGTGTCACTTTTACTCTACCAGTCTACTATTTTGTCTTCTTTGGGAATGTTTATATTTAATGACTCTAAAATGACCTTCCTATTTGATGTCTGACATGTGTTTTAGTTTTATTAAGGTAAGCATCAGCCTCTGTAGCAACGGCTTTAGGCTAAATCCAGCTGTGCAAGATATGCTAACATTAAACATAACAACTTGAAATGTCAATCAGCATTTATGAGCAGACAAGCATTACAAGAGCCAAGGTTTTGGAAAGCAACATGGCAAAAGCAAAGCAGTTTTTATGACAAAGTGTGTAATAGAGTTACTTGATGCAGAAATGAAAAATGGTATGCTGCCAGCTTTTGAGCCATTTGTGGCTTTTTATAGAAAGAATCCTGTGAAACCAGTGCTCTATTATTTGTCATAAGTGGATTTGAAAATTGTAAATTATTGCAATGTATGACATATAATTTAAGAGGTATGATTTGAAAGGACATTCCAAATATATGGCCATTCTACATACAACCAAATCTTAAATTAAAACAAAGAGTTGCCTCTCCTTAAATTTAAGTAATTCTGTGTCAGATTTTTAGTGTGACATTTTGCAAGTACATTTATAATGTGTTACTTGTTTTTAATATTTTAATCATAAAGAATGATAACATGAATACCTTTGTAACATTCTATACGAGGTATTCTGTTTTCTTACAACAAAACAGGAAATTATCAAATATTTAATAATGACAATATGTCATGTTTTTATATAATGAATATTCTAACTATAATGATAAAAAATATACACATATGCATTAAGTAGGGGATTGTAATTCTAATTATCATTCACTATCTTTGTAAACATTTATTCATTTTTTTAATAATTACTTCAAATGTAACAATTTAATCTATATAAAATGTAAAGGAGTGGTCATGCATGCTGTTAGGTTCCTTAACTGGTCTAATTTGTATCTGGCACATTATGCGTAGTTGATGCATTTATACCCACCTTCATTGTTCCTTTCAGGACTATATTTCAGAGTGGCACAAGCATATACTGCTGAAGTCACCGGTCAGGTACTAAGAATGACCTTATATGATTTTGCAAATATATTGTGACAGTTTAGGGTCTAAATTTCATCATACAATATGATACACAGTCAATAGCTTTTCTAAGTCTTTTAATAAATGTCAAGTACGATAAGTTAAACACTGTTCTGCAGAGATGTGCACTATAGAAATCTTCTTACTGTAAGTGTTATTATAATCGCCCTAAGCATATTACAGAAAATGTACCTAAAGAGAAAATACCTCAAGCGAGCAAGATCTGTAAAAAATGCAATATTCAGGTTACTCTGCACACGTAAATTTATTGACAGGTTGTACCCAATAGATCTATTAGAAAGTGAAAATTTTCAAGTAAGAGTTGCACCTAAGATTGTCTTCTAAATTGAAAAGAAAAATGGTTAAGTAAAAATATATAAAACATTTATTTATTACCACGTGTTTAATGACTTTTGTTTTTAAGTCTTTTGTTAATAAAGATATGCATATACTTGCAAGTGCTAAATTACATTTACAATTCCATTGCTTTGTGTTTTGGAAGGGTAAACTTTTATGTGATAAGGACAAAAAACTTGGCTTAGTCATCTCTTGCAGTGTAATTATAACTATACTAATACGCAAAGTACAACCCACAGAATTCTTTATTGAGCTTGTTTTATTTGAATTACTTTAAATTCAAGCAATTTAAATCAAAACAATGTTAACTTCAATGCGTTTGACTTCTCAGTTGTTTATGCTAATCTTTTCATGCAATGTTATGAGAATGAACACATTCCACTCCTTTTGGGTGATAATCTCCTTATTTACCTACAGTATATAGCTGATGGGGATAGTACTGTTTAGATATTAAGACAAGGTTGATTCTTCAATATACGTTTCTATAATGAAGTGTACCTTTGAGACTGTCCATAAAGTTTTATTGTTCATTTTATTTTATTTTAAAGTGCCCCCCTCCCCTTTTCCATACATCATGCTGATTTCCCCCTTTCATGGGGTTATTGAACCTAATCAAGTTGTGATGGTCTATAATATGTCTCTTTCTTTTCAAAGTAGTAGTAATATCACCCCTTAGAGGTCTCTTCTCTAATCTAAACAATTCCAGTTTGGCTATATTACAGATTTATATAGATGTAGAATTATCTTCCGATCCTGTACATCTATACCTCTTTTTTAACAGGATAGTACCCTTCTTGCTCTTCCAGCAGCTGATTGACACTGTGCTCCTTAATATTTCGGAGGATTCCTTCAAGTAGTTTCCTATTTAGTGTATACTGGCAGTGTGGGACAGTGTTGCCCATCTGTTTTTTTATCCTGGAATTTTTGGATAGAAGTGTGTTGTGTGAGTTGTGTGCGTTAGCTATACTACTATCACAGTGCCTGTGATTCCTGTCAGTCTCAGCTATGACAGATACTGATTTGCTGTGTTGGTTTGGCCCGCCCCCTGGTGACCTTTTTATACCTGGCTAGCAAGACTGTCAGGTGCCCTTTCGTGGTGTCTCTGTGCCAGTTATTGTGCTGTGTTCCTGTGTTCCGGATTCCTGTGTACCGACTTGGCTTGTCTTGACTATTCTCCTGTGTTCCTGCTCGTGTATGACCCGGCTCGTCTGACTACCTCCTCTGGATCCTGACCTGGTTTGGCTGACGTTCCTGCTTGTGTACGACCCGGCTTGTATGACTACCTTCTACGTGCTCCGACCCGGCCTGGCTGACTTCCCGCTCCGAAGAACGACTCCGGCTTTCTACAGTGACCTGTGTTCCAGTTGTCGCCGCCGCGACATTTCTATCTACTGTTCCAGCTTTTGGTGTGACTGCCTTGCCTGGTGTACTCCGATCAGTGCCGTGCTTTTACCGTTGCAGAGTTGGGCGTACCCGTGCCTCCCTCAGACTGCGGAGCCTTGCTATACCGCTGATAAGCCTCGAGTAAATGTGCTAATTAACCCTAGCAGTGCCGCTGGGTTCCACTCTATCGCTAATCCTGTAAGAGTCTCTTTCTCAGTGAATACTACTGCTGAGCTGGCCGCTCTTCGTCGGCAGCTTCACACATCCTTGCAGAGTATTTACATCCGTTTAGGCCGGTTGGGCGCCTGAGACCCTTTCTCTTGTTCAGTAGTGATCCCGCTTTCCAGAGTGGTGGCAGGCACAGGCATCAGCATTCGTATTCCGGTAATCACGCCCGTGGGGGCTGTCGGCTCTAGCGTATGCTTTCCCATTATCCGGTTTAGTCTGAGGAGGCTTGGCAGCTATCGCCTTGAAGGCCGGTTCCAATTACACCCGTGGGGCCTTATGCACTTGCACTAGTTGAAGCAGTTCCAGTAGGTACGCCCGAGGGGGCTACGGGGACTTTGGTGCTTCTTACTGAACACTGTGGCGGGGCAGTCCATTATCCAGCTGGTGATAGTCTTGGTCTCCAGCATCAGCCTTATAACACCCAGGGCGTTCCAAACATTCACATCTGAGACTGACTGTTATCAAGGACTTAACCCCTGAGGGGTACACGCTATCCTATTTCTGTGTAATTGTACTTAATGGTCATTTGTGCATTTACCATTATAAATATATATATATTATCTGTATATATTTACCACCACTAGAGGGCGTGTTATTGCCTTATCTTATTTTAATAAAACTGTGTTCTTATTCACCCAATGGTCTGAGTGTCTTAAAAGAAACCGTGACAACTACAGAGTTCACACATACATACATAGACACAGGTACATACATATTATCACACATACATATATGCATACAAACATACATATACATAGACACACATACACACATATATATATATATTATGTCTGTCATTACACTCAGATGAGAGCAGAGAGTCGGGTCCTTTGTTACTGAGTGATTTTATATGGAGCTTGTTGCTGGTGCTCTTCAAACAGCCTTCATTTTAAACCGATGAATGAATGTAACTGCATTGAGAAGAGAGTGACTGAAAATCAGTGAGTGACACACTGGGCCCATTTCTCTGCTCTCATCTGTTTCTAATAACAGCAAATAGTTTAACCCTTTCAGTGCTAGTGGTGTTCAACACATTGCAGCGCTATTCCTTGCACATCCCTGTTTTATAAGTAAAAAAGTTGTGTGAGAGTAGTAGGGTGAAACATTGGGCAACTGTATTGAAATGGCATTGCTAACCATTTGAGTAGCAGAGGGATTGGCAATGCATTGCTTTGCAATGCGTCAAAATCTTTTTTTTCTAGCAGTAACAAAAGCAGTAAAGAAAGGGAGCTTTATTTATTCATAAATTGCACAGTTATACTCTTAGTGAAAGTCAATGAACTGTAGGGCACCAGTGACACGTCTGTAGCTGTGAGCAGGTTATTAGGTCCTACCAACCTGTTTGTTCATGTGTCCTAAAATATTGGGTGAAAAAAAGTATGTTATAAAACTCAGGTGAGGCACGTTTGGTCCATGGACTGCTTGTTGGGGCCTTCCTGAGCAGAGCCTGGCCCCCTGTTCCTATTCCAGCACCAGGCTGTGTTCACAATAGGGATCCAGACATGCCAATACTCAGGACAGGAGGAGGCCCGGCTCCTGTCCTGACTGCATGTACTTCATCTCCCAGACTCCTTCTTGTCACTGGCTTCCGTTACCTCCAAAGTTACAGGAACCAGCTCCCCCTGGTGGTTGCTGTAAGTCCGGAGTTAGGAGAGGAAGGAGCCTGGGAGATGAAGTACATGTTGTCAGGACAGGAGCTGGTGACAGGGGGTGGTAGTCATGGCAGTGAAGGTTGGGGGGGAGGAATGTCCAAGACTTGGAGGAACAGGCACATGAAGGGATTACATTTTGTAGTAAATGTGCAACACATGACAGGAGGACAGCAGCAGTAGCTCTAGCCATCACAGCATACAATTTGATATCCTGGACACAGAACACACTGCAAGGGGAGCGTCTTACAAGCTCCTACAGCTTAGACTTGCATATGTGTCGATATGCAAGTGTATGGTGTGGGCTCTTGTAAGATGCTCCCCATGCAGTGTGTTCTCTGTCCAGGATATCAGACTGTATGCTGTGATGGCTTACCCTGGAAAGATATGTATTTTTATGGATATGGTGTGGCACTCAAAGGGTTAAGCCACATATCGAACAAAGGAGTAAAAATCCTAGATACGTTTGTTCGATATGTGGCTTAACCCTTTGAGTGCCACACCAAAAATTTTAAGTGCCTACCAGAAGATCGCAGACAGTACATGAGCCAGCTACAAGTCCCTTGTAATTCCACAGCTGCTGTACACTTTCCTTGTCCGAGGGAGTTACAGAAGGCTGGATGCAGGAGTTAACCCTTTGTTAGTTCATTCAGATTCCGGTATGCTGCGGTATTTAAGGAGAATCTCATGCTTATATGCAGGATGAGATTCTCATGTTGCCCTTTTCATCCAGGCAACATGTTTAATGCGGTGTGCAGCCGCATGATATTTAATGTGCAACCTTTTAAAAGGATACCATAGGAGGGAGGGTGTATAGTGAAGAGGTGTATAGTCTGGTAGAGGATGACATCCTTGTATAGATTGTCACAGGAGTGGGCAGGGGGGTGTAGTCCCATGCTTACACCAATGGGACAGGTAATATAGAGGAGAAATGCTTAACTCCTCCTTACTGCCGCCCCTGGGTGTGTGTGGCTTCAGACAAGCTTGACGGTCACATGATGCTTCCTTTTATATATATATATATATATATATATATATATATATATATATATATATATATATAGATGTAACAAGTTTGTTTCTGCATCCCAAAAGCATACAACTCTACAGTAAACCTCATCTGCTACTTTTCCACTCACTCACTCAGGTTAACCAAATCTTTCAGCAGAGAAAAAATATTCTGGTTTTATGTATTTTCTTACACAGCTTAGTGTCATCAGCAAAGAATGAAACGTTAATTACCATATTTTTCATGAATAATAAACAAGTTAAAATGCATTGGGCCTAGGACTGAACTCTGTGGTAAACCACTTACAACTTTAGACCAACTTGGAATCGTAATACTTAATATTGAAAAAATACATATAATACAGAGTTTATCCAGCTTAGTAAAACAAGGGTACTCTCACCAGTGAGAAATGTTTCATTCAAATGTTAGTGCAGCTCAAACTTACATTTCTTTGGTGCAGTATATCCATGGCCTGAAATTTTTCAGTGCCACTGTATGGTATTCTATAGAGGTTTATGATCAACTAGCCATACCTGTTTTATTCGGCAGGATAACCCTGCAATATATATTTTTTTCAATAGTAAGATGATGTCAGTGTTTTAAAGGTTTGTATGGTCTGTTGTATAGTACCGTTCATATCCTCAGTCAGAATATTATTTCCCATAAATGATACAATCATCACCAACTCGCCTTTTTCGGACTAATCTGTCACTCTATTTTGAATATCATGTAATGGAACAAACATAAATGGACAGACACATTGCTTTTTAGTGTTCAAAGTATGAAACATGTTAAAGTATGTAACCATGTAGTATTCATTTGTAAGAAGATACCTCAACTCTATCTTGTTGTGCAAATAATACAATATTTAATGTTTTAGTATGTTACATAATCAATACATTATGTGAAATATCAAAACATGAAGTTGATTTGGTAGCTAAAACCCTGCTATAGTTACCAATTAAAGGAGAAAAATAATTGCATTTACTTGTCATGAAGGTATTTCTCTAACATGTTCAAAAACAAGTTACAATAACATTTAGCACTGGTCCCATTTCACACTGTGACACAAAATACAACGGTGAGAGAAAAAATATTCTTATAAAATGAAACAAGGCTTGGATAAATAAGTAAATTAGCTGGGCTGGCCTCAGAAGAGCTTCTACTATACCTTTATGGCTATGTTTTAACTCAGCCTGCTATTCTGAATGGGAGGCTGCTCATGGACCTTTTGAAAATAAACCCAACACTTTCAACTCAAAAATACACAGGGTTTAATTTACTGAAAAAAAACTTTAGTTAGACTCTAGGTTCATTGCTAGACCAACAGACTTGATCTTAGAGGAGTAAACCTGCTAAAAAGAAATGTTTTCATGATAAAATCCCCTTTTTAAAATATTTATATGGAAAAATACATTTTATAAGCCCATGATGTCCAAACCAAAACAGCATTGGGAACAGGTTTCTGAAAAAAATAAAATAGTCAGACTGTACATCCATTACTAAGTGAGCAATAGGAATGCATTAAAAATCTAATTTCTGAGGAAATTCCTGCACATAGAAAACACATAAAATTTCTGCCGCCAATGAAATTCCTGTGAGAATTTTGCTAACTTCTGTCTATGCTTTCTATGGCAGTAATACTAATACCGCTGAGGGTTGCAATGTAGAAATACACAGTTGAACATTCTGGATAGCAAACTGAGCCGGGCCCAACAGTAACATAAGTCTGGAAAAATATTTTAGCACGTTGAGGCATACTGCAGCAAAAGTCTTGAGAAAATAGTTTGTAGGCTGAATAGGCCTATGACTACATAAGCCTTGAAAATGTGTTAGCATGTTAATAGTGACCTCTATTTTAAGCTAGCGAAGGGGGCTGAGCTCTTTCAAGAAATGTATTTCATTGTTAGAAGTCTAAGTAATATGGTGTCATAGGGTGACTCTGGAATAACAACACTGACAAGTACAGATACAGTAAAATAATTATCTTTATTGAGAAATAACACAAAATAAAATAAATAGCCCTTCCCCAACCCTCACAGGACCAGGTGTAAGGACAGTACCTGAGCACTTCCCTAACCCTCACTAGCCAGGTATGGCGACAGCACAGGATCACCCATCTGTAAGGAGGCAACACCACTGACTGAATATATATAAGTGTTAGTAGCAAGGATGGTAGTAGATACTAGTAAAGGAGCAGCTGAGAAGCCCCTGTGAACCAAAGGAAAGTCCCATAGTAAACTAGGATGGTACAGCTCAAAGATGGATTTCCCTAGAACTCTAGGGTAAACCAACAGGCAGTGGTGACTGAGAATCCCTGGAACGCTAGGGTAACGGAACAGGCAGTGGTAACTGAGAACCCGTAGAACACTAGGGTAACCCAGCAAGTAACGGTGACTGAGACTCCCTAGAATGCTAGGGTAACCAACAAGCAATGGTGACTGCGAATCCCTAGGATGCTAGGGTAACGTACAGGCAGTGGTGACTGAGAATCCCTAGAACGCTAGGGTACCCAATGGCACAGAGAGGAACAACAGATAGCACAATGCCCAATGATATGGACTGACGCAAACTGAGCAACGCTCCATGTAGGAAGCGATAAACCACGGAGCGTGCAAGTAGACACAGTAGGCCACAGGTATAGAATGATTGATAATCAGCTGGAGCAGGGGTCAGACCGGAATGGGTAGTCAGCCAAAGCCAGGAGTCAGACCAGAATGGGTAATCAGCCAAAGCCAGGAGTCAGACCAGAATGGGTAGTCAGCCAAAGCCAGGAGTCAGACTGGAGTGGGTAGTCAGCCAAAGCAGGAGTCCATGGGTGCTCACCATTTGGAACTGTCTGGAGCAACCCCAGAGGAAGGTGTCTTGGGGTCTTAGCACAAGCACAAATGGAACAGGCTTTCACAAAAGATGTACAATCTGCTCTTAGACTGGGCCACAAAAAAAGCTGAGATACAGACGAGATCAGTTGGTCATGACCAATATGTCCAGCCACCCTCGAGGAGTGGTAAGTCTCCAGCAGTTTGGTATGGAAAGGCTTGGCTATGAAACATGTGCCACTAGGTTTTTCTGCTGGAGCACACCCTGGGACACCAGGATCTCCTCACCTAATGGAACTGTGATACTAGTGCATATGGTAGCCAATATGCGATCTGGGGAAATAATAGGCACAGGTGCACTTTCAGTCTCACGGTCCAGCCCAAATTGCCTAGATAGAGCTTCAGCTCAAACATTCTTGGACCCTGGAAGATATGAGATCACGAAATTAAATCTGGACAGGAACAGTGCCCACCTGCCCTGCCATGGCGACAGTCTCTTAGCCTCAGATAGGTATGTCAAATTTTTATGATCTGTCATGATCAGGATTAGAGCATTTGTCCCCTCCAGGGGGTGACGCCATTCACTGAGAGCGAGAATAATGGCCAACAACTCATCATTGCCTATGTCATATAGGCGCTGGGCTTTGTCATCTTTTTTAGAAAAGAACCCACAAGGCATGAGGGTCGTACCAGGCTTGAGTCTTTGGGACAGCACTGCCCCCACTCCTGTCTCTGATGCATCCACCTCCAAGGTAAAAGGCAAGGCAGGGTTAGGATGCTACAAGCCTGGAGCCACAGCAAATGCAGACTTCAAAGCTTCAAAAGCCTCATTGGCCTCAGGGGACCAAGCCGAGGGATTAGCCCCTTGATGCGTCAGATCAGTCAAGGGTTTGAATACCATAGAAAAATTCTGCATGAATTTTCTATAATAGTTTGCGAATCCTAAAAACCTCTGTATGGCCTTCAGGCCCACCGGACGCGGCCATTGCAGTACTGCAGAGAATTTCTCTTGATGCATAGCAATGCCGTAAACAGAGATTACAATACCCAGAAATGGCACTCGATCTTAAAGGAATCCGCATTTTTCAAGTTTACAATATAGTTTGATTTCTCTCAGTTTTTCAACACAGCAGCAACATCTCTCCGATGTGTCTCAAGGGTAGGAGGGTGTATCAATATATCATCCGAGTAAACTACTATGCAGGACTGTAGCAGATCTCTTAGAACATCATTCATAAATTCTTGGAATACTGCTGGAGCATTGCACAGCCCAAAGGGCATAACCAAATACTCATAATGGCCACTACGAGTATTGAAAGCGGATTTCCACTCATCATCTTCTTTAATATGAATTAGGTTATAGGCTGCCCGTAAATCAAGCTTTGTGAAGAATGAGGAGCCCTTCAAGCAGCCGAACAACTCGGTTATCAATGGAATGGGATACACATTTTTTACCATCAGCTTATTTACACCTCTATAGTCGATACAGGGTCTAAGCTCCCAGTCTTTTTTCTTTACAAAGAAGAATCCTGCCCCCACAGGCGAGGAAGACTTCCTGATAATTCCTCTAGCCAAGGCATCAGAAATGTACTCCTCCATAGCTCCGTTCTCCTCCACTGACAAAGGGTAGGTGCAACCGTTAGGAGGTATCGTGCCTGGTGTCAAATTAATAGCTCAGTCGTATGTCCTATGCTCCTACAAAGTGCTAGCCTCCCCCTTACTGAATACCTCACTGAATGACTAGTACTTTGAGGGTATAAAGGGGGAGGTACAAAAAATCTTTGTGGGCTGCTGTAGACAAGACTTCTGACAGTTATCGGACCAATATATAATGTCACAGGTTTTCCAGTCAATTTTGGGGTTGTGTGTCTGAAGCCAAGGAAACCCCAGAATGACTGCGTAATGTGGAGGCTGAATGACTTGAAATTGTAGGGTCTCCACATGGAGAGCTCCTACTCTGAGAGACAATGGACATGCCTCATGTGTAACATGGGATGGTACTAGTGGTCTACCATCGATCGCCTCCTCAGCCAATGGAGAAACTCAAGGCACCAAGGGAATATTATGCTGTTTAGCAAATTTTCCATCAATAAAGTAGCCTACAGCTCCTGAATCAATCAGGGCTGGAGTCACAACAGAGGAAGCTGCCCAAGAGATTTTCCACCTGTGGGATGGGCTTATTCTGTTCTGGGTCTGGGGACTGATTTACGCCACCTAGGATCTGTCCCCTCAAGGATGATAGGTGCGTGCGTTTCCTGTACATACCAGGCAGGCCCGTAACATATGTCAAACCTTACCACAGTACAGGCATAGACCTTCTTTACGATGGAAGGACCACTCCTCCCTGGACAACTGTGTGAAACCAGCTTGCATGGGCTCAACCCTACCTCAGCACTAGGTGGCTTGGGAGGTGAGGGAAGCATGGGTGGGAACTCCCAGTTAGTCACCAGTCGAGACTCAAGCCTAGGCTTGTGGTTCTTGGATGAGGATCTTTCTCTAATGTGGGTATCAATCAGTATGGCAAAGGAGATAAACTGATCTAGATCATCTGGCAGCTCACAGGCTGCCGTCTCATCTTTAATGATATCATTAAGCCTTTCTGAGAAGGCCGCCACCAAAGCCTTGTTGTTCCAGCCTACCTCTGCCGCTAGTGTACGAAATTCAGTAGCGTATTCTGCTATTGTACAGGCGCCCTGGCCTGCTGGTAAGGTGCTTTCGGTTTTGTGTAGTCACTTCCCCTTGGCATATCACTCGACTGTAGTCTGTGTTGATTTTAATGTTGTGGTTTACCCCTTGATGGACACTTCAGTGACGCCTTCTGGGAGTTATCTGAAAACTCTGGCTTTGCAAGGCAGGATTCTGTAGCACACCCTGAAGGAAGCAAAATTGTTTGATGCTTGGAGGGTCCTGCAAGAGAACAGCAAGGATTATACTTTTTTTTCACAATTCCACTTGTATTCATGACTGGGTTATTCTTGTGTAGATAAATTGGTTTTGCAGAGGGATCACAAGTGTGAAATTGGTATGATCCAGTGGTTGGACCACATACCATTGATACTGGAAATTGCTGAACAATTTGATTATAGAGGTTCTAGTCACTGGAGTATCCATGCTCACTTACTCTCGCAATCTAGTACAATCACTTACTCTCACAGTCTAGTACCACACACTTCTTAGAAAAAAAGTTGGTTGAATATTTTGAGCTAAATTATTCAGTAGATGTCTCCCCGAAGACTTTGTGGGAGGCTCACAAGGCGGTCCTGCAGGGTCATTTCATAGCTTATGCTGCCATTGATAAGAAAAAGAGAGAGCAGGTTGTCTCAACTGAATCATGAGTTGTCCATTTTGGAGATGCTAAATAAGCGGACACCCTTGAGAAGTAGATGTAAGAGAATATCTGAAATCAGGCAGGAAATTTCCAACAACCAACTCTGCTATACACAATTAATGCTTAAAAAATTACAACAACTTTATTACACTCATAGCAATAAAGCAGGTACATTGTTGACTAGGAGACTTAAGAAGCAGGAGTCCAAGAAAGACATCCCTTTTATCTTCTCCTCCATCGGTGAGAAGATAATGAATCCTGCACTTATTCCAGACATCTATGTGTAATATTATGCAAACTTGTATAATCTAGGTTCAGACCCTGACACCCCACAGCCGTCACTTCAGGAAATTGATTCTTTCATGAGTAGAATTAAACTCCCTCGGTTGGGACAGGATCTGTACTCTTCTTCAGGCTCCTATTACAGTGTACGAAATACAATCTCTTTTTAAAGCTCTTCTCCTTAATAAGGCTTTGGGACCCAAAGGCTTTTATAATCTATATTACAAAAAATTAAAGCTGTTTTCTCCCCTTATCTGGCCACCACATTCCAATTTTGTAATGTGTGGGGATCTTTTACATCTTCTATGTTATCAGCACACATTTACACTATCCCCAAACCAGGTAAACCACCTACACACTGCCAGAATTTCCAGTCAATTTATCTTCTAAAAACTGATATAAAATGATATGCCAAGGTTTTGGCTAGCAGGTTGCAGAATATTTTACCATCCCTGTTGCACTACAATCAGGTTGGCTTTACCAAAAGTAGGCAAACCTCTGACAATATGAGAAAGATAGCCAATCTGATTCAATCTGTCAATACCTCTCTTAGCAATTGAAGTGGAGAAGGCATTCAACCTCATTCACTGGGGTTACTTGCGAGCTGTATTAGAGAAATTTAATTTTCCTCCCTCATGCATACAGGCTATCTTCTTATACTTTTCATCTGCTAAGGTCTCCTATGTTGGCTTCCTCTCTAAACCCTTTACCATTATGAATGGATCTAGGTAAGGTTGTCCCTTATCCCAGCTCCTTTATGTACTTGCTCTTGAACCCCTTCTGGAATTGATTAGTAATTATTCCTCAATTCATGGATACAAATTTATGGATATGGAAGTGAAGCTTGGCCTGTTGCCTGCTGACAACATTCTGATAGCCTTGACCAGCCCAGAGACTTCTCTCCCTCATCTTATGGATACTTTGCAATCTTACAGTGTGGTATCTTAACATAGGGTGAACCAGACTAAGACCCAAGCACTTCCTACATTTAATTCCTTAAGCACATCTTTTCCTTTTGAATGGAGGAAGAGCAGTATTTCATATTGTAATGGAAGCTAGGAAGGGGCCACATCACCTTCCAACGTCGTTCCCGGGTCTCTCCTTCTCGACGCCGGCCTGGCACTGTCGGATGCATCAATCAAGCAGATCAACAGCCCAGTGGTCGACTCAATGTGGTGTAGAACCCCGGAGTAGCCGCCACTACGTCAAAGGATGCGGATCGAGGAGGGGTCGACGGGCTCTCGAACCATCGAGCGTCATAGAACCAGAACACCGGCCAGTAGAGAGTGAGGCTTCTACTCCAGAGCTATGAGGAACAAGAAAAGTGTTGCAGGAACAAAAGTGTAGAGGTCACCAAGCCATTTGAGCACTCCGGTGCTCGAATCTAAGCTTCTTCTGGAACTGGAAGAAGCAAGGCAGAGTCCACGTTGCCACCTGATAGCATCCGAAGTTGGGTCGCTGCAGCAGACGGTGAAACAATACAGGAACCTGGGCTCAGATGGGTGTCAGAGTTGCCGCTTTAGTACAATAAGAACACACAAGACTCCAGGACTCTGGTTCACTCCAAAACATAACTCATTTTATTGACAAAGACCACAGATATTTATACACAACTCTTACATTGAACTGTATGGGGAAAAGAGATACAATAGGTCTTAATCCAATCATGTTACAGGAGACAAAAGGCCAACAGCAGATGGCCTAACAAATACAATGAGCCAGACGTAATTACTTTTAAAATACAAAAGGGGTTGATTAATACAGACACAAGATACAAAGACTTAAGGGGCGGGAATACACATTTTATGAACTATGGCCAGGGGTTGAAGCACGTACACACTGGTTTGAATATTCGGCTTCAACCCTGGCCAATCAAATCATACAGTGAGTCGGCTGGTCGACCAATCCCCAAGCCGCCTATTTTTCCCCATGTTAAGTCTATGGAAGACCTTTAAACCTCCTGCTCAGGGATTCTACCAAGTCCTATTCCAGGCAAAATTGCATGGGTCGATGTGGAAGACACACAAGTTTTTCCTCACAGAACATCCTCTGGCTCCCTACCACATTACAGCTTACCACATCATCATTTCTTGCAAGCACTAAAGTGTCTCTCCACACCTGGAGAACTTAGACAACTCAAACTGCAGAGCTCTCACAATTTTCACATGCTACCCCCTTGAGTATGTTAGAATTCGTGATACCTCATTCTAATTTTCGGGCCTGGCACTCAGCTGGTGTCTCCTCCTTTGAGAACTTGTTTGCCAGTGGAACTTTTTGATCCTTTGAAGATGTGAAAGCCTGATTTGGTCTTCCTAACACTGAATTCTATAAATTCCTACAGTTAAGACATAAACTCTCGTCATCCCTTTACTCCTTGTCACAGCCAACCCCCCTCCTTCATAAATTGATAAAGGCTTGCATGTACCCCTTAGATGTCACTAAAATGTTGTCCCATTGTAATAATTCCTTACTAGATGCTTACTTTCCTTCAAAGTTTCCCTACATGGTCGCCTGGGAGAGGGAATTGGGGCAACAGTTATGAAAACCACAGTGGGATATGGCGGTCTCTAATACCTATATGCTCTCCCATTGTACAAATCACATTGAATTATCTAGAAAAATTCTGTACAGTTGTACCTGATACCTTCCCGTTTAGCTTGCATGTACACCACAATATCCAATCTATGTTGGAGGCACTGTTCGGGTGTTGGCACTATGGAACATGTTTGGTGGTCCTGCCCCAAATTGTATAATTATTGGAAGCTAGTTTTTATGGTTTTAACTGGTTACTTCTATCCATCAGCCTGATTCCCCAGAATTAGCACTGTTCCATATTGTCCCAAAGCATTTCCCTCATCATTTAAAGATCTTATTGGGGCAAATCTTGCTGGTGGCAAAGACCCTCCTGGCCAGGAATTGAAAATCTATAATTGCTCCATCAAGACGTAATTTACTTCAGCTGATCACTCATAATTTGCGAAAGGAGAAATTGCATTACATAACCACCTCCAGAATGGATCTATATGACTCAGTGTGGTTCGCTTGGGAACAATATTGCAATTGACATTGAGGGGCCGCCATGTCCTTGACATTCATTTGTCCCCCCCTCCCTTTTTTCTCTCCTCTTCCCTCCTCCTCTCTCTTTTTCTCCTTTTGTCCTTTTCTTTTTCTTTTTCATCTTTCTCTCTAACCTTCTTCTTCTACTGTTTCTTTTTATCTCTTTCCTCCACATTATGGGTAACCAACCCAATTGTGTTCTTTGGGGTGCATACCTGCGTGTCTGTTTTCTAGTGGTTTTTGATTTTGATCCACTGTTCTCTGTTCATTTTGGAAACGTGATGTTCAGATGCCTTTGGAACACCTTGTACCTGTATGTGAACGTTTCTTGTCCCCTTTTGAGCCACTGTGACTGTTTCTTTTAATGTACTGGATGTTTTTTTACTCATAATGTTTTCTTGTTATGAAAAAAAATATTTTTCCAATAAAGATATTACAAAAAAAAAATAATAATAATTCTGGGCAAACCACAATATGGGAAAATTAAATTTCACCAAACATTTAAATGGAATTTTAACCCCTGAATGCTAGCGAGGTCTCCATCAAGAGAAATTTGGGAATTGTGTGTAATCTACTGCTTTAAATCAGTGGCCATCATTATTACATAAAATATAGCATAATTTTGTTTGTGAAAGTGTTAATTTTACATCAAAGAAATCATTTTAGATGCAACCAACAACACAAGAGAAAGTCAAATATATAATAATCTTTATGGTGATTGTTCTAAAAAAAGATTTGAAAGAGCACCTGTATGTATAAATTAGTAGCATTATTACATATTCATTACAATGACAGGCACAGCTGAAGCTTACATTGTCTAATCAGATGTACAGCTGCTAAACAAATACAAAGTTTCATTTTAATTATAACAATTGTACACAGTCTTCATTTGGATTTTCTCAATCTTTTCAAAATCAAAATACAAATCTAGCAGATTTATCTCCAGGCATTTAGTCTAAACTATTTTAAAAATAATGTACTATTTAAAAATGCGAAAAGTATTTGACTACAATTTTTTTATGAATTCAATCACACCTATATTGTTAAGTAAAAATGTTTTCTTGAGTTTTTTCAAGAAAATAGTTAAACAAATAATTTTATTGGTGACTGCGCCATTGTAGAGTTAGCATGCATATAAGAAATGGAAAAGGTAATGCTTAATAAGAGGTGACACTGCTATCCCTGTGGTGTCCTTAACATTAATACTTTGTGTACTGTAGCTCTTTTCAGGTCCAAGGACTTTCTGCTGTCAGAAGCATAACACAAAATGCAGGGGCCCCAAGCACCGTCCCCAGTTATGCTCTACCCCAAGTTCCCCACCTTTGACAATAAATAACAATACAAAAAAGAGTAAGAATAATCCAGATTTCTTTAGGACACATATAACAAATATGCATAGGTTTCAAATTGCTTATATATGCTCTAAATGTGCAAAATGCAGTCACTAGAGAATACAAATTGTCCAGAGGGCTTTGCCAAAATTAAAATGTTCCACATTAATTACTTTTAGACTAGTGTTTCTTACAATTTGAATACATTTATGACATTCAAGTTAAAGGGAAAACAACATCTAAAAATGAACATCCTCGGGGTCATAGGGATGGCCAAAAGCTTTTGCATCAAACCAAAATTGCCAAAAATGGCACTTCCCGCTTGGCAAATAATTTGCCGCAAAAAGTGCCTTTTTCCTGCTTTTTTCACCTAGCTCATTGTATTGAAATCACATCACAGCATGCCATTCTGTGTTTGCGATAGGAGAAAGCAGTTTTCTTTGAGTTAGACAAGATAGGCAAATAAAGGGGCATGCAAGCTTAGTTTAGAGAATATTTTAGGTAGGACATTTGCTCTGTTTATTAGGGGAATCTTGGGGCACTCTGGGGAGAAGAAGGGAGGAAGGAGGTTGACCCCAAATACTCCAAAATTCATTGTGATTGACTGGCAAGACACAGGCAGCTTGCTAATTCTGCTTTTATTGTCTCTGTGCTGGGGAAACCTGGGGAAAGAAGTTGTTGAGTTTGTTTTTTAGTTTTATATATATATATATATATTTTTTTTTTTACTGACTGACTGGGATATGATAGGGTGGACAACTTAAAAAAATAAATAAATTAAAAAATAAGAATAATTAAAAAAGCCCCATAAATGATTAAACAAGTAAATATAGGTGACAAACAGCTGACTGAGAGCTTGATGTGAAATCTGTGACTGAGGCAGACTTGATAAACAGCAGACAACACTGAGAATTTTGTTGAGAGCTAAGGCAAGACATCACACTCCATTAGTTGTGTACTGCAGAGAGTAAAAATGCACACAGTAGTTGAGTAATGTCCAGCAAATGCACAAGGGGCAGGGAGAAGGGGACAGTTGGAGCAGTGCAGTGACATGGGAGTAAAGTAGTAGTTCAAAAATTGACTGCAAAGATTGCTGCATCATGTGCAATAAATTATGATGATGCCACTCCTACTGGGGTGCATGCAGCTTGTCAAGGTCCCACCATTCACACCATGCTAGTGTCCACCGCCACCACTACCGTACACTTCTGCCACATGTTAGGTTGTACTTTATTTTTTATCACTTGACATCATCATGAATATGTGCCAGTATCACTTAAACAGTAAGTTACTTTTGTGGGCAAATGACAAATGCACTCAGCATGCTAACACATTTTCTAAAGTATATGTTGCTGTAGGACTCCCATGTTTGACTTTCAGCTACTTATTTCTCCACTAAGGCCCTCAGATGAAGTAATATTGTGCTGGAAAATGTTGCACCATAGGGAACATAGGAGAAAAATGTGTTAAAATAGGAGACAAATGTTTTGAATAGGTGAAAAATTTGCTGGAATAGGTGAAAAGGAAGAACATTTTTCACTGGAGAAAAGGAGAAAATTTTTGCGAAAAAATAAATAAAAATGTCCTTTTTTCGTGAAAAGTCATGCAGGAAATTTTTCTCTTTTTTCGCCAACCCCTAGTCATATACACATAACTTTCATGGAAGCCTTGCTAGATTAATTTGTTCTCTGTGGCTTACATATGCACTTGGGGATCAGCATTACCACCCTTCCCACTGCTGTCCCTGGGGTTCCTGAAAGTCTGTTACTACTATTATTACTACTGGGGCTAGATGTTGCTGAAATTGTACTGCTACTTGGTGTCACAGGTGCTGCACTTCCAAGAGCACTTCTGATAACTAAGGTTGTGGCTGCTGATAACCTGTGTTATTGCTTGTTACTTAACACTATTGGTATGTGTGTGTGTGTGTGTCTGAGTGGGACTTGGACTTGGAAGTGGCAATGATGCTGATGAAAACTAACAGGATGACTGTGTACTTTTTCCAATCTTTGCTTGTACAGGCTTAGACTTTCTTATTGTTTTCTCAAACAGTTTACAGACAGGCACAGTGCTCCTTTTCAGTAGTGGACAACTGAGACTTTGTCTTTCTGCTAACTTTCTAGCCATGTCATCATCTCTCTCACTCACAACTTCATCTGTATCCGAAGAAGAGGAGGATACTGGAGGGATATATTCTAGATCTACAACATCATCATCATCAGTCATTAGGTCATCTTCAGCATCTCCCACTCTTCTTCCACACTACTTTTATATTACTCTAGGCTTTTTAGGTCTCAAACAAATATTTTTTTTTGTTTCCCCTTGGAGGGATGTTCACAGCATTTGCTGCTCCTTTCAGGACATGAGTTTTTGTGCTTGTTTGTCTCAGATGCAGTAGTTGGTTGAGCTACTATACCTTCTTGCATTATACCATCAACACTGGAATGTGACTCATTGTCATCTTCAGTGGTTTTAGATGGTTTAATCCTAATACTTTCACCCTCCTACCTCTTGTGTGTTTGCTGGACAATACTCGAGTACTGTGTGTGTTTTTACTGTAAAGTAGACAAAAGAACTGATTGTGTGTAATGACTAGCCTTGGATTTCTACAAAATACTCTATTTTGTCTAGTATCAGACTTTCTCATTCTCAGATTACATCAGGGTCCCTGTCTCTATCATCCATCAAATTATTTTATTTTTATTTTTTTATTCATGTATTTATTTTAATTAAATGCCCCCACTCTCCCTATCACGATATGTATAACAAAAAAACATGCTCCCTGTTCAACTGATTCTTTTTCCAGACTCCTCTAAGAGAGGGATAATAGCCAGATGAGGAAGAAACTTGGATCACAGTGTCTTCCCAGCCAGTCACTCCAAATTTTGGGGTATTTGGGGAAAACCTCCTTTGCTCCATTCTCACACCCATAGACTCCCCTAGGACAGAGATAACATCCAGACAAGGAGGGAATTTGCATCACAGCTATCTGTGTTTACTTGATCACACAAAATTTTGGAGTATTTGGGGTAAACCTCCTTTGCTCTATTCTCACACCCATATAATCCCCTAGGACAGAGATAACAGTCAAATTAGGAGGGCATTTCCATCACAGCTATCTGTGTTTACTTGGTCACACAAAATTTTCAGGTATTTGTCAAAAAACACCTTTGCTCCCGTCTCAGGCCCCTAGACTAGGGATGGGCGAAAGTTGTTGCTGTGTTTCAGCGAGAAATTTTGCGAAAACCACGTTGTTATTCACTTTTTTTGTGGGAAAATTCGCTTTAAAACTAGAGCTTAAAAAAATTTTGCATCTTTCGCCCTTTGGCCAAAATCTTTCACCATTTTATCAATGGCTAGTGAAAGTTTTTGCCCATTGATTTATGTTGTTTTCACACTTCCGCTGTTTTCGCTAAAGGCAGACACAACAGAAGCAGCTACAGAGCAAGATAGACGTGCTGTGATGTTCTGTTGTGATATTTTGCAAAAATTGAGGCAGGAGAGGCTATAGTGACTCCCATCACTATGAGCAGCAAAAGAGGAATGGGAAGGACACTTATTATGTGTCCACTGAGTCGGAGGAGGAGGTGGAAATGACTAGCAGTTCTGAACCAATGCTGTCCAGTACTCATAAATCACCCTAAGGAATCTTGGGGAATTTAATGAGAAGGGAGGGAGAAAAGGGAATGGGAAGGGAGGGAGAAAAGGGTAGTACTAGTGAGAGCAGGACAGGTCAGCTGCCTGTGTCTGCTGCAAGATGTGCTGCCCCTGATGCCAGTGCCACCATTGCTGTACCTACAGCAAGTAGTGTTGTACCTGCTGCCAGACGTGCTGCCACTAGTGTTGTACCTGCTGACAGAAGTGCTGCCACTAGTGTTGTACATGCTGCCCCAGCTGCCAGTGTCACCTTTGCTGTACCTGCAGCCACTAATGTTGTACATGCTGCCAGATGTGCTGCACCTGCTTCCAGTGCCACCATTGCTGTATCTGCAGCCACTAGTGTTGTACCCGCTGCCAGACATGGTTCCCCTGCTGCCAATGCCACTATTTCTGTACCTGCAGCCACTAGTGCTGATCCTGCAGCTAGTGCTGAACCTGCTGCCACCAATACTTTGCCTGCTGCTAGTGTTTCTTGTGACAGCAAGGGACTCTAAATCACACTTGCCATTCCCAAGCAGTCCTACCATTGCTAGTACTACTGCTACTAAGGTCCAGCAGCTTGTTGCATTAGGAGTGAAGGAGAGGGTTATCAACAATATCCTCATATTACTAGTGACTGTGAGACTGAGGAGGAAGACTCTCCTGCTGAACTTGATGTGGTTGGTGTTAGTAGTAGAAGCAGCAATGGTGGAGAAGACGGAGTGGTAGGGGAAACATTTGAGAGCGTCTAGACTAGCGGTCAAAGGAGCCCACACCATTCCTCTGGGAGTCCCTTTCCCTTCACTACAGTGTCCAAGTTGAACATGGTCCTTAAGAGGCCAGAACTAGTGTTGCAGGGGAGAAGGCTCATAATTAATACCACCATCACCAGCAGCAGGACCACATATCAGCTGCCTGCTCCTTCTGCTACTGCTGCCAGTGCTAGTCTGCCTTCTTCTTCAGGTCAAAAGGAAATGACAAGTGTGACAGCAGGGGACCCTCTGTCACCTTGCTCGTCACCACCTCCAAGCAGCAGTGAGATGTCTGGAATAGAGGAACAGCATGTAGGGACTAGTGGTGTTGGTGATGCTGGAGAAGTTGGGGTGGAAGAGACATTAATGCCCTTTTTAGCAGAAACTGAGAAAGAATGGGAGACAGAAATGAGGATGGACATTACCACCACCACCACTAGCAGTGAGATTTTGGAATTAGAGGAATTTGCAACTGCTCTAATTCTAATGCTGAGTTCAAGGGCAGCTGAGGAGCAGGTTAGTGTGCCACAGAACACCGTGGACACAGTGGGAATGGGATCAACATGTGATGCAGGACTAGGACAGGTTCCACTTGCCAGCAGTAGCAATACTCCTGTCCTAGTTGCAGTGCTGAATCTGAGGCAGTAGCAGTAACAGCAGCAACATTAGAACTGAGAGACTGGAGCATGTTAAAACATGGATCCCGCAAAACAAAAAAAAACTGACAAAAAACAAACAAAAAAACAGGCAAGGAATCAGAAAAAAGGGCAGAAATAGGACAGAACATAACAAATGTAATCTAGATCTTCATCATTATCATCAATCATTTGTTCATCTTTAGCATCAACTGTCTCTTCTTCCTCCTCACTACTTTTATATTCCTCTAGGCTTTTAGGGATTGACTCATATGTTGACAATAAAAAAGATGATAGGGCAAAATGGATACCGACCGACAAAAGAAAATTTCTAAGCCGGTATTCAAATGTCCTACCGGCTTAAAGCACAACAGACATTAGGCCACAGAAAAGGTCTGTGGCCAAACATCTGTTTTGTGCATTAAGTTCCCAAAATGCAGCTAAATAGCAGCAGGATTAGGAACTTCAAAGGAAAAAAGCTAACTATCGGTGCCTGACATACTGCCAAGCACCGACTGTTAACTAATCTGTGTTAAACTTACCTGTCATCCACTGTCCGTCTCCTATCTTCATTCTGTATTCTCTTCTTTCTTTTATCTTCTGTGTTCTCTTCCTTCTTCTATATGTAAATAAAAAGAAAAGTATGAATACAATGCTGAAATACCCGGCATACTAATACATAGATTAACCCCTTGAGTGCCAGAGGGGTACCTCTCTGGGGCTCAAAAGCGTTAAAGCATGTACTACTGTCTGGTTCTAAATACAAATATGCCAGTTATTCAAATATGTCCAACTTGTTCAAAATAACAAATACAGAAATGCCAGAACAAAATAATTAGATTTATCCCATAATAAAATACTTAGCTTAATGTTGTCTGTCTCCCTCACTGTGTGTGGCTGTGGGAGCAGCAGAGACAGTACTATGTGGCACAGCCCCCCTGTCCAATGCCCGTTCCACACTGTTCCAATTCCCTCACAGACGTTGGCTGGGAAGTGCTTATGCACATGGCAGTCAATCAGCTTTGAGCGACTGTGTTTTAAACTGATTGGCTGCGATGGGCTTAAGCCATCCCAGCCAATATCTGTGCTTTGCATACCCCTCTGGCACTCAAGGTGCTGGGGACTTAGGTTTTTTATAACCTTTTTTTCCTTTCAGTTTCTGCATTGGCTGTTTTAAGATCCAATAAGGGACTCTAGTCCCAAAAATACTGGGTCTTAAATTTCCTGAGATAAATTGAGTCCCTTATTGGATCTTCAACTGAATTGCAATTTACAGTGTTTTCTTTATTTGCTATGTCTGAAAAGACCCCTTAACTTTATCAACTGATGGCTTGTTTTACCAGTATTTTTTTTCACAGCACAGGTAATTGAATAGCTTGAGAAAACTGTCCTTGAAAAAATGCTGTCGTCAGAAAAAAACAGCCGTCGACATTTGAATTGAGCCCTAACAGTTATCAAATAATTCCTTACTTTTAACTTTTCCCCTTTTGTGGGATTTTCGCAACATTTGCTACTGCTTTCAGGACAGGCGTATGTCTGTCAGATGCAGCAGTTGGTTCATTTGCTGTATCTTCTTGCACTATGAACAGGGGTGGGCGAAATTTCTTGCCGTGTTCCTGTGAGAAATTCGGCGAAAACCACGTTGTTGTCTGCTTTTTCGCTGGAAAATCCACTTTAAAACTAGCGATCAAAATGTTTGCATTTTTCATCCACTGGCCAACATTTTCTGTCATTTTTTCAATGGCAAAAAGTTTCCGCCCATTGAGGCAGGAGAGGCTCATAGTGACTGCTATCCCTATGAGCAGGTTTAAAAATAATAAATGATGGAGCTGAGCACTACTGAACCAATGCTGTCCAGTTCCCCTATATCACTCAAAAGATCTTGGGGAATTTACTTTAACCTCCAATAACCAAAACTCCTAAAATTTAACCTAACTTAAATTTCACCATACTCCCAGTCCCCGATTCTTCTCTCTCCCAAACTCGCAGCACCTCCCCCATCTGCCCACCAGCCAGCAGTCTCACGAGATCCTGACATGTACAGGGTTCATACACAAAGTCTCTCATCAATCTAACATCACAGCCAACCACTCAACAAGCAGGTGTGACCCTAATTAACCATCACCAGTAAGGTGTACATCATCAGGTGCCGTAGTATTATCTGCTCTATTCGTCCACCAGTTCTGCCATCTACCCCAGATTTTTTCAAACTTATTTGGATTACCCCGGTGTAGGTAAACCAATTTATAGTGCAGAATGCATTGTAAAACTAGATTTATCCATGCCCTACAATTAGGAACTCTATTTGACATCCAGTTCAAGGCCACCACCTTTCTCGCCATCACCAAGAGCTCACTCAGCAGAGATCTGTCAGTTGCATCCTCAATCTCATCGGGAAAAACAGACAATAAACAAATCTTTGGAGTCACAGGAACAGGTCTCCTCAACACCAGGACCACAATGCGCATTATTTCTGTCCAGAACCTCCTGACTCTAGGACATTCCCAGATCATATGTAAGTATGTGCCCTGAACATTATCACACTGAAGACAACAGTCGGTACTAGAATTCCCCATTCTACACAGTCTGACCTGCGTATAATAAATTCTATGTAGGATATTCAACTGTATCATCTGGTGTCTAGTCGATGTCTCAAGAATCATCAATCTAGTAAGAAGAGGGAATGTAGAAATCATCGGGGCTTGAGCACCCCACTGAGCTCAAAGAGCATGCCTAATACATAGATATGAGTAAAAGAGATTATGCAGTATGTGCTACTCGTCATGTAATTGTGCAAAGGATTTCAGCTGATTATCTTGGTATAGCTGTCCAAGGTTAGCAATCCCAAATCTAGCCCACAAGGACCCAAAGTCTCTGACAAGTAGGTGGTGTAGCCCCGCGGCGCCCCACAAGGGGGTATCCGGGTCCATGGCAATGTATCCCAGTAGCTTTTTCAACTCCACCCACGCCTCCTGTAGGGATGTTGCCAATGGATTCCGAGTTTTAAAAACCGCGCGGCCTCCATGCAAAAACTGGGGCAGCGTATAAGCAGGCTGTAACAATAATGTATCTATTTGAGTAGTTTGGTAGCGAGGTTGGGGAGAAACAATATCTAACGCATATCGACATTGTGCTGCTAAGTAGTACCTATAGAAATTGGGCAAGGCAATTCCCCCCTCACGTTTGGAGTCAAATGCCGTCCCACCTAATCTGTCCAAGTCAGAATCGGTAGCTATATTGAAGTCGCCCATATATACTATATGGTGATGTGCTTGTCAGAAATATATATGAGAATGTCTCTAAGAATTGAAGGGTCGATATGCGGTGGGATATAAACATTCAGTAGAACAAACAGAGCTCCCTGTAATTTACATGAGGTAACGTCCCTGTGGATCCATCTTGAGGTCAATGAATTCAAATGAAACTAGTTTAGTAATGTGAATGGAAACACCCCTGGCATACGTGAAATATGTGGCATGCTAATGACCCTGTATCCATTGCCTTCTAAGAGATAGACATCTACTTGCAGTAAGATGGGTCTTCTGCAACATGACCATCCCTGGGGTCTGTTTTCTGACGTGATGAATGATGCTTGAACTGCATCATTCAAGCCACGCACATTCCATGATAAAAATTTACAATTTAGTATTGACATTACAGATATAAAAATTATATGTTATACCTCTGGCCATATGACGGGCCCATTGGGGGCGAGGAGCACCCGGCCCAGAAGAGAGAGGAATCCCTAAACTAACTACAGACCCAACCCTATTCCAAGCATCTCCCCCATCTCTATCTCCCGCAACCTGACAGAGATTTTATCTCATAACAAACCCATTCCCGTGGCCTGGCAGCCAAAACATCCTCCCCTTCCCTCCCACCCAACACACATAAACCAATTAACTGGTGATCAAGTAGACCACGAACAGTCCCATCCACACCCCCCGCCTCCACAGCAATAGAATAGAGCAAAGATAAACACATCATCATTTCATAGCAATATTGAAAGAAACCCAGTGACAGTACCACCACAGCCCCCCCAGAACAGAACATCCCCCACCCATTAGTAGAGCAAATCCCTCAGAGCAACCAGATATCTTTCCCACTTATTCTCCCTGTCTCAACACTTCCCGGGCAGGTCGGAGGCGTCATAAGATATATGAACAAAGTACAGTGGCTTCAAAGAATCTGGGAGCCGAATTACGGCAACTTAGCATCAGACCACTGCCCAAGATATACAAGACAATACTAGCATAATAATAACATTTTAGAACATTAGCCCACAATAGCAGTATGGTGGAAAAAAAAAAGGGGGGGATTCCCACAAATGTATATATAGACATATCCAGATACATATACACTTAGATACAAGTTGTTAAGAGCAGTATAAGAACAGGCATTTAGGCAGATCTAGGCAATTATATCAAAATATCCCTCCCCCAGCCCCATAACCACAGTAGAGATCTCAGGGCAGTCTGTCACAGGAAGTGTACAGTAGAAGGGGTGGAATTCAGCATTCAATACTGCTTTGCATCCACATCACACAGGAGCCATGTTGCCATGTCATGCTCAGTTCAGATTCCTCCCAAGCACGCCAGCAGGAAAAGTACCAGTCCGGATGGACACCATGTCCCTCAAGATTCACTTTAGGGGTCAACGATAAAAGGGGGAGACTACATAGATGCACGCTAAGGAGTTTAGGACTGTGACAGTAGCGTCATGAAACGATGAAATGCTGAAAGGGCTTTAGTGAGCATCCACCCATTCTCTAGCCTCCGACTCTGACGTAAAGAAGATGGTATTGCCGCCATGGACAATTTGCAATCTAGCAGGAAACAACATAGAATAGGAGATATTTTTCTCTCAAAGTCTGCGCTTCACCTCCCCAAACCTGCGTCTTTGGCATTTGACATCAGCCTAGAAGTCCGGATAAAAAGAGATTTGCTGATTTTCAAAAAGAATTTGACCTTTCATCCTGGCTAAACGAAGTATTGCATCACGGTCTCTATAATTCAGGAGTTTGATAATCATCTGACGAGGAGAGGATCCAGGGGGGTCTCGGGTCTGTCAGCAATCGGTGTGCCCTCTCAATAGTAAAGGATTGAGAGAGACCGTCAGTACCAACGTGTTCCTTTATCCAGACCTCCATGTATTGCTCAGGGGCACGACCCACAAGACCCTCTGGCAGCCTAATTATATGAACGTTACTGAGTCTGCACCTGTTTTCAAGATCATCCACTTTAGATTGCAAAGATCTTACTTGATTCTTTAACTCATCCACCGAGGTAATCATAGGAGGAAGTGTGTCCTCTACAGTAGAGAAATGTTGTCTAACATCAGTGATGCTTTCACGCAGATTTTGTTGGTCTGCACATAAGAGGTTAATCTCCACCTGCACTGTATCGATTTTATTGGTCAAGACTGCCTGGCAGGTAGCGATTGCAGACATGATTTCTGCAAATTGGGATTTAGAATCATCCTCCTCGGAAGCTGATGATTGCGCCGGAGAGGCCACTGTAGAAGGGGCCTCTAACATGGCTGTAACCTCTTCCGCCGCCATAGCTCTTCTAGCAAATTTACTTAATTTCTTTTTGTATTCTGATGTCTTTTTAACCATAGTGAGATTGAAAAAAGCAAGTGTAGGTCAGATTAACATAGATTAGATACAGAGTTGGGTGGATAATCACCGCCAAGGTGGGTAGGCATGGACAGGGCCCTCCAAAGCTCAAATGATACACATAACTTGTCTCAAGGTTTTATATTTGAACAGAAGTAAATGAAGAACTGCCAGAGTCTTGAGCTTGAGAACTCAAATATACATGGGGCAGAAGGGGAAAACATACAGTGGAGAGGCAACAAACTGGGGAAAATTGCTCCACTGAAGGTAGTGATAGGCTTATAAATGCAATGTTAAACTGAGATAATCGAAGAACTGCCAGAGTCTTGAGCTTAAGAACTCAAATATACATGGGGCAGAAGGGGAAAACATATATTGGAGAGGCAACAGACTGTGGAAAATTGCTCCACTGAAGGTAGTGATAGGCTTTTAAATATGACCTAGGAGCATTGGCCACAATTGTGGGCCAGAACAGTGTCAGCAGCCAGTTCAGCCATCTTCCCATCTTTAATGTATAAAGCTGCAGCAGAGGAATATGTAGCAGTAGTTGAAGCAGGCCAAAAACAAAGAAGATTCAGAAGTTACACACAGCTTGACTCAATATCCAATATGCGGATGGGAATGTGCAGGTAATCCACTGTATAATATACACGGGGCAGAGGAGGGAAACATATAGAGGTAAGAGAACAAAAAGGGGAGCCTGCATTCCAGAAGGAAGCAGTAATGCTTTTAATAACCAAGAAAGACTTGCCCGGATTAATATGGTAGGTAGGAAGGCCTATTGAAGAGGGAAAGGGCACTGGGACAAAAAACAACAAACAAGATGGCGTGCTAAGGTGGAAAAGGGGGTAATAATATATGGAGCCACAATCTGCAGCAGCAGCAAACACCAAACTGGGCCAAGTTCCCAAATGAGTCACTCACTGGGTGTAGATCTGTTCTATACAGCGGCTCTATGTAGTGGGACACATTGGTGGTTTGCCAGAAATTGTCCGGCTGAAAGACAGAGCACCCGACTCACTCCGACTTCCGTTGTCTTCTCCACCCACCATCACAGCTTAATTTTATAAAGATCACCAACACGGCCATCACACTCCCGCACACTCCAGGGAGTCACAGCAGTATCTATCCGGGGGGACCAAACCACCGCCTCCTTCGCCAGCCTGTCCACCCGCTGGGCCGAGGCAGCACTCTAGGTTGCGGCTCTAGGCCCAAGTGTCCGATGGTGCAGAGATTCACCAGCTATACAATTATAGGCATCCCCAGGCAGCTCCTCAGTCAGTGAATGCGGATCCAGGGAAAAAAAAGCACATAAATCGTCTGTATTATGTGGATGACTGTGGATAGATAGATTTAGTAGCGGAGCCTCTCCACAATCCACCGGTTAAGTTTAGGCTGCCAGGCCATGCCCCGCCTGTGCCTACTTCTAGATGTGCAGCCCTTGCTGCCACCATTGATGCCCCTACTGCCACTAGTGCTGTGACTTCTGTCAGACATGCTGCTTCTGTTGCAACAAGTGCTGTGCCTACTGCCAGTGCTGAACCTACTGCCGCCAATGCAGTGCCTGCTGTTAGATGTGCTTCCCCTGTTGCCAGTGCCACCAGTACTGTGCCTGCTGCCAGTGTTGAAGCTGTTCCCACCATTGCTGAAGCAGCCAGTGTGTCTTGTAATACTCAGGAGGGGGGGAGAAGAGGATGCCAAGTCTGAAAGCAGGGGACCCTAAGTCACACTTGCCATCTGTAATGGTTTGTTTGACACACAGACAAAGTGGTTTAAGATAAAACACAGTTTTATTGAAATCACAGTAATAAAATAACCCTCACAGGTCCTATAGTATATAAGCTGAATAATACAGACACATGACAGGTTACATATACATATGCCTACACAGGTCCAGTATAACCATAAAGTCCACAACAGTTTATACTGACATAGGTCAGGCAGAATATGATGGATTCCTAGGAGAAAGGTGCTGCACGGGTTAATGGTCTTCAATAAGTGTAAACAGTCCCATGTGCAGAGAGGTCTGTGATGGAGCTCTCTCCATATAGACAGCTTAAGGATTCGTAACACCCAGAAACAGAACAAACGTGAACTGCCAGAGTAATAATAGGAATTGAGCAACATAGGACACTGCCATAGCAGTAACGGAGACCAGACCACTCGCACTCTGCCGGAGCAGTAACGGAGACAAGACCAATGGCACACTGCTGTAGCAGTAACGGAGACAGACACTTGCACTCTGCAGGCACAGTAATGGAGACTAGGCCAATGGCACACTGCCATAGCAGTAACGGACACAGACACTTGCACTCTGCAGATGCAGTAACAGAGACTAGGCCAATGGCACACTGCCATAGCAGTAACGGAGGCAGACACTTGCACTCTGCAGAAGCAGTAACGGAGACAAGACCAGTGACACACTGCCATAGCAGTAACAGAGACAGACACTTGCACTCTGCAGGTGCAGTAACGGAGACTAGGCCAAAGGCACACTGCCATAGCAGTAACGGAGGCAGACACTTGCACTCTGCAGAGGCAGTAACGGAGACTAAGCCACTAGTACACTGCAGGAACAGTAACAGAGGACAAGGCCAATGGCACACTGCCGTAGCAGTAACGGAGACTAGGCCACTCTGCAGGAGTGGAAAAGGAGACACATTGCCTGATGATCAGAATGTCGCCAAGGCGACACAGAGCAGGAACGCCAACCAAGCCGGGTCGAATCACAGAGCAGGAACATCAGCCAAGCCGGGTCGAATCACGGAGCAGGAACGTCAGCCAAGCCAGGTCGGTACCCAGGAGCAGGCGCAGAAGAATAGTCAGGCAATCCGGGTCGGTACACAGGAACAGGAACAAAATGCAGAGTAGTCAGGCAGGCCAAGTCGTTACACTGGTAATCACTGAGCAGAAACAAGCACTGGTACAAGAACACCACGAAAGGGCACCGGAGGGGTGCCAGAGCCCAGTATATAAAGGTCATACTAGGCGGGACAAACACAGAGTAGCCAATGGGAGCAAAGCACAGAATAGACAGAAAACAACAAGGGGAACACGGGCACCATTATACCATCCCAAAGCAGTCCCACCAGTGCTTGTACTACTATTACTAAGAAGGTTCAGCAGCTTGTTAGTGTTAGGAATGAAGACAGCGATAATCAATTTACTCATATTACTAGTGACTGAAGAGGAAGACTCTGGGATTGAACTTGATGTGCGTGGTGTTAGAAGTAGTAGTAGTTGTAACAGTGATGGTGAAGCAGCCAGTGGTACTAGTGGTAGGGGAAGCATTTGAGAGCATCCAGACTAGCAGTCAAGGGAGCTCACACCATTCCTTTGGCTATGGGAGTCCTCCTCCTTCCCTTCACTACAGTGTCCAAGTGAAACATGATCCTGAAGATGCCAGAACTGATGCTGGGGTAGAGCAGGCTCAGAATTAATACCACCACCAGCAGCACAGATGAGCTGCCTGTGCCTTCTGCTACTGCTGCTAGTCTGCCTTCTTTAGGTCAAAAATAAATGGCAAGTATGACTTTAGGGGACCCTCTGTCACTTTGCTCATCATGTCCTCCAAGCAACAATAAGATGTCTGTGACAGAGCAGTAGCAGCAGCACCTAGGGACTAGTGGGGGTGGTGATGATGATGATGGAGAAGCTGGGGTGGAAGAAACATTGATGGCCTTTTCAGCAGAAACTGAGGAGGAATGGGAGATAGGGATGAGGATAGACATCACCACCACCACTTGCAGTGACATTTTGGAATCTCAGGAATATGCAGCTGCTCTAATCCCTCTTGCTGTTGAGATCCAAGGGTAGCAGGATGCTGAGGGGCAAGCTAGAGTGCCACAAATCACCATGGACACATTGGGAATGGGGGTCAACAAGTGACCTGGGACTAGGATAGGTTCCACTTGCCAGCTCCAGCAATACTCCTGGTCCTAGTTGCAGTGCTGATTTTTAGGCAGTAGCAGCAACAGCAGCAACATCATCCACTGCCAACACAGACAGTGGAGGGGAATGTGGAGGACAAGAGGAGAGAGGCCATTCTTCTCCACCTTCCCCCTCCCCCCTGAAGTCATGGGTGTGGGACTATTTTTGTCTTGGGGGAGGCATTGTGCAGTCATCACCAACAGCACTGTGTACAATTTGTGACAAGTCAGTGAGATGTGGAAAGGAGGGAACACACCTTGGAACAACATCCCTGATATCACACATGAGACACAGACACCATAACATTTATGTAAAACATGTTAAAGCCAGACACCCATTACAGAAATCAAGCACCACTGTTACTGTACCCCCTGACTCTCCAAAAAGGCAACAAGAGGTGGAGATCAAAGAGGAGGATGAATAGAGAAACTCAGACAGAGACTGGAAGTTCCATGATGAGTGAAACAACTAGCTTACCATCACCATCACCTTCTTCCGCTACATCATCTACATCTTCTGCCAGTCCACCTCATTCATCATGACCTCCTGGACAAGGGGTATACTGACAGAAGCAGTACTTGGTTTCTAGTGTCATGGTGTTTGAATACAGTTGTGCCTTCAGATGTTATTTACCCCACACTGTGCACATTGCAGTTGCTGATAAGAAGAACAGTTCCTACTCTCAAGGGAAAAATGTATATTCTAATAACACACCCATGATTTTGGAGGAGGGGCAGATGGAGAAGAATTATTGGTTAACTTCTTCTTTAGTCCACATAGACTGGGGGCTACTTATTGTGCTGCTACTGCCTCAGGCGCATCACTGGTGATAGTCGTGGAAAGTGGATCCTTCATCATTCATCACCCATGTTATATTGTTGATCCCATTCCCTTTCAGCTGCCTAATCCTCCTGCTGCTTAAACAACTCAGCAGCAGCAGTAAGAACAGCAGTTGCAAATTCTTCAATTATGGACTCAGGAGGACATTTGACAATTGCCAGTGGCCACTGGTCAACATGACCTGCTGGCACTAGGCCAGTAGGGCATTTTTATTTTTTTCTCAGAGCTTGTGTTTTGAAAAAATTTAAAACATAAATAAATAAAAACATTGTCCTACAAAAAAAACAACATTTTTGGGGGTGGGGGTTGTTTCTAACAAGCCTACGTCCTACAAATCATTATTTCCTTAGGGCTTTTGCCAAGCAAGTCTAAGTCCTACAAAACAACATTTATTCAGGGATTGGGCCTCTAACGGGTCTAAGTTCTACAAATCAATGTTTACTCAGGGCTTGGGCCTCTAACAACAAATCTAACAAATCATCCTCTACAAAATACTCTATCAAGTCAAGTATCAGTCCACCCCAGTGGCAGCTTATGTCAGGAGGTTCCTGTCTCTATCATTTTAAATACTAATTTCTTATTTTATTTATTTATTTATTTTTTATGAACTGTTCCCCCAATAGTCATCACCCCCCCAAAACAAATTCCCTGATCAAATGATTCATTCATTCACCAACAAAGGCACCCTCCTCAGACCCTTTTATACAATGTCTTATGGTTTCTATTTTATTTTATTTTATTTTATTTAGGATTTATTTTTTAATTAACTGCCCCCCAATCCCAGTAAACAGCCCCCCCAAAATCATTCCCTTTTCACCTGATTCTTTTCCCACACCCCACCAACTCATGCTCAATTTATACTATGCCTTAGGCAAATAAAATAATTTTTGCTATGTGTTGTATGTAAATTCAATGTTCCCATTGATCTCAATGGAATGAGCTAGGCTGAAAAAGCAGAAAAAAGTGGAAAATCTGCACTTTTTTCATGGGAAATTATTCATCAAGTGGAAAGTGCCATTTTTCACCTATTTCAGTTTGAGGCAAAAATGTTCGCCCATCCCAAACTATTACATCAACACTGGAAAGCTACTCATCATCATCTTCAGTGCTTTTACATGGCTTATTAATAGTACTGGTGCTCATAGTGATAGAACTTTTGGTGGGATTTTGACAGACTACATCTTCCTTGGAAGGAGAGAGATCACATCATTTATTGCACAAACTGCAGCAACCATGGCAGCAGTCAGTTTTTTGAATACCACTTTACTCACGCATTCCTACACTGCTCCTGATCCTTTTTCCCTTGGGGCAGGAACAGTGCAGTCATCCGCAACTATACTGTGCATTATTTTGTTAATGTGACAAGGCGGTGAAAAAGGAAAATAAGGGGACAAACCAGGGTGGCACAACACAAGCCCTGATTAAAGAGAAAAAAATACTCTGGCATTGTATATGTTGCAAGACTGAATCCTGCAAAAATTATTTGCTCAGGGCATTTTGTTTGTTAGCTATGCTGGCTAACCTTTAGAGATTAAAAAGGGGTACAACCTACAATGAATGTGGCAGATGTATACTGTGTTGGTAGATTGGTGTGTTGTGATTGATATACATATATATAAAATATATTCATGATTCCTACAACAATTATTACCATTATCATGTTTGAGTCAACTGTAAGTTATTATTATCATTGTCAGATTATAGACAAATATTAATCATTGGTCAAAGCAATGGTCCTAACAGTGTTAGACGGTAGCAGCCCTTCACTTCCCTCCTCCTCATCATCATTATTTGTGCTACTGTTAATAATACATGTGCCTTGGCTTTCTCTGTCATGTATGATTTTGTCCACTTCTGCTACCTGATACTTAGATGGTCTTAGATGTTTGTTAATTTTTAAGTATGTTAGTCTTCCAACATTACTGCTTGATAGCCGCGTCCTACGGTCATTTGCAATATAACCCTCTGCAATAAAAACATACTCAGACTCAAGGCTTGCTGGTGGGCAACTATGAGTTTTACATTGTGGTATCTGTCAGTGCTGGCCACACTATGTTTTGTTTGCCAGTCGGCCATGGGTCATTGTTTCTGTAGCTATCCTGCATGTATGCTGAAACCATCTCACATGTAGCTGATCACTCCTAAGAGCTACACTGTGTTTCAGTGTATCATTTATCATACCAATAATTAGGGAGCAAGTCCCACAGAGATTTGCCACCACTAGTGGCTCCAGAACAACCATTCCTGGGTATTTACGTCCCCTGCTGAAACCCATGAATTTCTTGGTGTGCAGAATGGGAATCTGATGATCTTTGTTGATGAAGTAGCTGCTCCTGCTGGTATAAACCCTTTGCTGCCTTATTTTAAACTTTTCTGTAGAACAGTTTTTTGGCCCTTTCTCCCTCTCATACTCCACAATGCAACTCTCTACTTGATCTATATGCATATCTTTATATTCCTTGACAGAGTCAGAGAGATGCTGCTGATCATCCTGACTCCTTGTTGTCACAAAGCGCTGACGGCACTTTGGCAGAAGTTCTGAAATGTTGTGCTTAAAGCAGAAGTCCAGCAAAGTGTCATAGAATGTATTCCTCATTGCTTTTAATGAAAACTATGCAAGTATCTTGCTCAAAACATGCTAACATGTCCTTGACCAGCTGGTGCATGTCTGTGTTCTCATTATGGTAAGATTTCTCAGCGTTGTGCCTCATTTTTTCTTCAACAAAAAGATAAGTGGTACAATTTCACTTATTTTTGCCCAAATGTGACTCCCCAGCATAGTTGCCTCCTGTTTCAGTGTTCAGTGTTTCAGCATCTCTCATACATTGCACATTAGTTGCCAGTGCACAGATGACAAAGAGGTTCCCTCCAAAGCCTCCCAGTTTTGTATTGTGTATTGCCTTATTCTGCTCATACAAATGCTGTAGCATGAATAGCATGGGATTCCACCTGGTACGGACCTTCATTTTTAGCTGGTGATGGGACAGGTTATTGTGGTCTTGCTGCGGAGCAGCTAAAAAAGGGTTTTGTATTCTGCCAAGAATCGCATATGGGAAATGCAGGGCACATGCACCATATCACCTATACTAAATGCAGCTATTATGTTGGAGCCAATATCAGCAGATAAAAAACAGCTTTTAACAAGCCAGTCTTCTATCACCTGCTCTAGTTTACTTATGCATCTACAGCTTTGTGGAATTGTCTCTCAAAACTATGCATTCACAAGGTGTAGTGCCTATTGTATGGGCTATTCTGCTGTTGCTGCTGCTGCTGCATTTTAATCACAGTGCCAGAACCGGAGGCAGGATTACTGTCTGTCTCCTGATGCTGTAAACTAGTACTGTTGCCCATTGTTGGTCATGTGAGGGAAATCCACTGAGCAGTCAATCATGTAGTCTGTGCTCTGCCCACTTTTCCACAAATCTGCTGTCAGGGGGATTTTCTTAAAGTTCAAACTTTCCAGCCCTTTTTTGACCACACTAACCACCTGCAGGTAAAATTCTGTCATAGTCATCTTGGAAAAATTACTGCAGCATGGGATATGGCAGAGAGGAGCTACACATGACATTAGTTTGCTAAATCCTTGGTTTTCAACAAAAGAATATGAAAGCATGTCCACTGCCAACATCTTGACAAACTTGTCATTCCACAAGCGTACTTTCAGACTGGTTTTTGTGAAGTTTCTATCTCCAAAGAATTTGGTGAGTGTGGGTTGGCAGTACATAGCAGAAGAACCCCTTCTATTATGCGCCCCAGAGCCCCAGGGGTGGTTTGGAGTGCTTCTGCTGCTGCTAGCTGTAGCACCTCTGGCATTTTGATAGTGTGTCTCCCAGTCAGACCTTTGGTTGCACTTCGGTGGGATCCCATTGAGGAGGTATGAGCCTAGGTCATCCTCAGCATTGTATGTCGCTTCTTACCCACTACCTTTGCAATTCTCTAAGCTTTTACAGTACTCAAATATTTTTATTTTCACAATGTTCACTACTACTTTGAGAACTGGCGTTTCTTGCTTGTTTGTCTCACTGTCAGATGCAGCAGATGGTTGATCTGCTACACTTTATTCCATTATCCCAACACTAGAATGCAAATCATTGTCATCTTCGATGTTCTTACATGTTTGTTTGTTTTTTAAAGTACTGGCAATAGTGCTGTTAGTAGAACATTTGGTGGGACCATGACAAATTGCATCCATTTAGGAGGAGATGGATTTCCATCATTTATTGCACATCATGTATTAATGATGGCTGCAGTAAGTGTTTTGACTACCACTTAATTCAAAGGTCCCTGCACTGCTCCTACTCCTTTTCCCCTCTCCCTGCTCCTTGTGCATTTGCTGAACTTTACTCAGCTACTGTGTATTCAGTCTCATCTGGTATCAGTCTGTCTCAGTCACATTGCCCATGTCAGGGTCCCTGTCACCTGTCTGTAATGTAAAAACAATATACAATAATTACTATAAACAATTACAAATATATGCCAAGATGCCACTCTTTTCAAGTGTTCAAAAAGCAGTGTAAATAGCAGTAAAATGTGTAGTGGTTGTAGAATTATAATTAATATGGTGTATATTTTTTAACAAATAAGTAAGATTTTATCACAAATTTGGAGGAAATCATCTTTTATAGCGATTAGAGGATGATGGAGAATTTTGTTTAACAAGAGTGGGGACAGGTTAATTAATCCTGGCTGCAAGCCTGAATATGTTGTGAGTAGGGATGGATGAAAATGTTCACCTCAAACCAAAATCAGTGCATAATGACACTTCCTGCTTGACAAAACATTTCCTGTGAAAAAGTGCTGTTTTTGCCTAGCTCATTGCATTGAAATCAATGGGAACATTGATTTTACACACAACTCATATTTTATTTACCAGAGGCATAGTATAAAAGGGATATGAGTGTGTCTTTGGAGTGTGGGGGAAATGATCCGTTGAACAATGAATTTTTTCAGAGGGGTTTTGTTGAGATTGGTTGGAGCAGTTAATAAAAAAATTAAAAATAAATACATAAAACAAAATTAAACTTCGTAGTAGTATTAGAACTGATGGTACTGCTTGGGAATGGCAAGTATGACATAGGGTCCCCTGCTGTCACACTTGACATCATCTTCTAATAATCACCCTCCAGAGTATTACAAGACACACTAGCAGCAGATTTAGCACTGATGGCAGCAAGTTCAGCACTGTCAGCACATACAGTACTGGTTGCAACAGGGGCAGCATATCTGACAGCAGGCACAGTACTGGTGGCAGCAGGTTCAGCACTGACAGCAGGCCCACACTGGTGGCAGCACATCTGATAGCAGGCACAACCCTAGTGGCAGCAGTGGCAGTATGTCTGGCAACAGGGACAACAATGGTGGCAGCAGGAGCAGCACATCTGGCAGCAGGCACAGGCAGCTGACCTGTCCTGCTCTAACTACTACCCTTTTCTTCCTCCCTTCCCATTAATTTCCCCAAGATATGTAGAGGTGATTTAGGGGGACTGGACAGCATTGGTTCTGTAGTTCTCTCTTCCTCCTCCTCAGACTCAGTGGACACATAAGGGTCCTTCCAGTTCCTCCTTTTATTATTTTTGAACTTTCTCATAGTGATAGCAGTCACTATGAGCCTCATCTACTTCAATTTTCCAAACAAAAAACAGTAGAACAGGACAGCATGTCTACCTCACTATGTGGCTGCTTGTATTGTGTTCCACTTCCTGGAATACTTCACATTTTTATAGCGAAAAGGTGAAAAACACTTGAATCAATAGGCAGAAACTTTCTAGCCATTGAAAATATGGCAAAGAATTTTGGCCAATGGGCGAAAAATGAAAAGATTTTAATTGTTGGTTTTAAAGCGGATTTTTCCACGCAATAGAGGACAACAATGTGGTTTTCATGGAATTTCTCATGGGAACACATTGACAGCATTAGCCCACCCCTACGCCTCACCTCCTCCTGAGAATCACAAGACACCCTAGAAGGAACAGCACTGACAGCAGGTGCGGCAATGGCAGCAGGCACAGGTATCTAATCTGTCCTGCTCACACTACTACACTCTTCTTCCTCTGCCCTTGACACACATTTCCCCAAGATTCCTAGGGGTGATGTAGGGGGACTGCCCATCACTGAGTTTGGGGAATCAGGGCATCCAGATCTTTCAATGCTATTAGTGGTCACTTCCTCCTCATAATAATAGAAGTCACTTTGAGCCTCTCCTGCCTCAATTTTGGAAACCAACTCACAACACAACACCTCTCTCTCTCTCTCTCTGTGTAGCTGCTCATATTATGTTGTGTTTTTAAAAGAGAAAAGTTGAAAAACGTGAAATTAAAGGAGTAAAAAATTTACTAGCCATTAAAAAATAGCAAAAACGTTTTGCTAATATGCGAAAATTGCAAAGATTTTAATCCCTTTATTTAAAGTGGATATTCCAGTGGAAAAAAATTGATAACTATGTGGTTTTCACTAATTTTTTTCATGCGAACACTATGGAACCTTTTTCACACCCTACTTTTGAATGGGTATAGGTTCATCTTTCAACAACATTGAAAAGTTAATGACATTTTATTATTTACATTTGTGTTTGTGTGGATGATATTGAGTCTGACAGGGAGAAAAGTGCTATAAAAATCACTAATTATTATTATTATTATTATTATTATTATATTGTCAGAAACTCCACCCAGGACTGGAAAGTAAATGGTTAACATATTCTGAAAAGCCATTTGGACAGTTGAAATTCTCTCTTAAACCTGTATGTGTTAAAAGAGGCCATGGCCTCATTGTACCAGGTCTTGGTGGCCATTTTTATAATATATGTTGCATGCAATGTATTAATATGAGCTGTGCTTTCTAAATATATAATATTTTATCTATTTCTGATTATATTCTTGGTATAATCTGTTAATGGCAATAAGGTATATATAATGTTATATCTCATCCTGAAGGTATGCAGTATTGAAAACAGTAGATAAATAGTGATATTCTATTTATCTGATCCGGGACATTTTCTCCCAGATAATTTTCCAAATCTTCAATAAATGTTTATTGTAAAAGCAATTGTTATGAGTTATGTAGCTTAATTTATGCCCAACTCACATAACAAAATCCCTTCTACCTTAATTAGCATCGTTTTTACAAGTTTGGGGCAGCTATTCATATACACTACAGCCAACTGTATTATCATTAATTGTAAGGAACAATTAACCCTTGCTATGCTGCTGTTCATATTTCCATATTATACCTCTGGATACACCAGTTTAAGATTTCATCCTGTTTATGCTGGATATGTTACTCTATGATATTGGTTATTAATTTACTGTAAGTCAATTTCTTTAGCTATATCTTAGCATATGACTAAGTCATATTAGAAGATCTATCCATGAGTCATTTTGTGCTCACCTATATTCCTGTCATATTGATTACATTTTCACTTACATAAATTATATGTATATTTTTTCACAAATATGCGTTATCAATTATTTTATTCAATTCTGCATTGTGAAGTATTGTGTCAATACCTAGTTTATGTTAAGATCTCAAATTTATATAACTACAATTCTTTTTACTAACGTTAGATATACAAAAATAATTGGGTCTCCTGTTAACCCTTTTCTGTCGTATATCCTTGACAATATATACTATGGGCACCCTCTCTTTTTTCTTTCTGTCTATGTACTATTTCAGACATATACAGTAGTAGACTCAATGTGCTCTTATGCCCAGATTTTGTTTCCTGTTTGAATCTGCATTGTCATTTCTACTTGGCAGGTATGATCTTTATTTGCAGGCTAGGACTCAGTCTTAGGGTTCTCAGGTCAGTGTCAGCTCACCCTTCGCTTTACTGCGGGTCTGTCCCCTGGTCCAGTCGGTGAGAGTTACCCTTTTTTCCTTTCCCTTTCCTTTCTTCCTTCACCTTAGATACCCTTCTGCACCTCTCTGGACTGCATCCTTTTGGTCCACTTGTTTGGCAGTAACTACAAATAGGTATACATTTCTTGAGCAGATATATAAAAGACCAGTGTGGAATAATGTATGTTTATTGTATTTATCAATGTATGTATATATAGATGTTATAAAATTATGCAAGAAAATGTGGCTTTTCGTACAATGTTTATACTAGAATTTCTAAGTACATTTAAAAGCAAATCATTTTTGCTTGTCCTTGATTTGGTGGAAAAAATAGAACTAATAACAGCAATATTTTATAGACCTTAGTAGACAATCAATTGTTCTGTAGATTTGTTTGGTTATACAATAGGAAAAATATGTTCAACTCACTTTTAGCTTGAACGGACAAATGCATTGTCAGATTGAAGTGGATTCTATATTTTTAAAATAAAATAATAGTAACATTTGTTTATTTCATTAAATTGCTGTAAGTTAATACATGAACAAAGATTTTATGATTAGTAACCAGTCATTTCCCTACTTTAAAGTATAATTTGCTAAAATTAATGACTGTTTTATGATGTCACTGCAAATTAATTGTTACTGTTGCAAACATTTATCACTCTAAGGTTATTGAGATGCCCAAGTCACAAAACATTCTTCAAACAAAGTCTGTCTTTATTTCCTTGAGGTTCATCAGTACTTTAAATGCTACTTTTTCTATGCTTTTTATGAAGTATACCTTATATCATCTACCAGCACTGTTATAAAAATGTCTAAAACCAAAGGCTCATTACCCTGAAATCTATTGCCTTCAGAAACAATTTGACCAAGATCTTATTTGATGTGCATAGTGGCAATAAGAACACTTGTTTAAAAACAATAAATCATTTATCATATTTTTAGCTATTACATTTCTATGTCAAGTTTAAGCTATTACACAGAGTTATAACATATAGTCTTTTGTAGTTGCATTGCATATAATCCTGAAACTTAGTTTAATGATCATCCTTAAAGATTTCATTTGCTATGAAATCAAGTGTAATAAACTCAGAGCTATACTTTGATCTTATGTACTCTCTTATATAAATCAAGTATAAAACATTTTGAAACAAGTTAACTTTGCAGATTTTTTTTTCGCATTGTTATGTCTCTAATGATTGGTATAATCACCTTACTTTAGCTGTTAAATCTATTTTATTTAAACAGCAAATTAAACTGATTCTCTCTTTGCTGATTTATGTTTAAATAAAAGTAGATTAAAAATATGTGAACAAATGCTGTGATCTAAATTAATTATTACATTCAGATATCTCTAGAAATACTGCATTTCAAATATAATTTATTTTAATCATATTTAAGAATATTATGAATACTTATATTTAGTTTTCAACACTATAATATTCACTGTTAACAGTTGTTACCAGGATAGAGAATAAGCAAACCTATATGCATTAATCATTCTCAGTGATACACTTATAGCCCAACTTTTTACAGTTCTCACATGGGGGAATTAGATACATGAAAGAAGAAGGGTGTAAGAAAGAAACAATGGGTTTAGGAGAAGGAAGCAAGAAGAGATGTGAAGAGAGAGGACAATAAGAAGAAGAAGGGAGAAGAGAAATTAGAGATAGATAAAAAGAACGAAAATGGGGAAACAATGTGAGGGGGAGTGACAGAGGAATAAATGGATAGGAGGGGGAGAAGAAAGAGAAAACTAAGAGAAAAAGAAAGGAGGAAATGGTGGGTGGGGGAATATGTATATAGGAGAGTGAGTAGAGAGGAGAGGTTGAAACAATTAGAAAAGATGTAGAAAATAACAGAGTAAAAGGATGACTGTGTGGAGAAAGGGAGGTAGGAAGCTTAGAACTTTGTTTCCTGACTAATCTATGCACACATTTTTCAGTCTCTTTTTGTTAGGTTTAGAAATCGCCGCTTTATACTCCTCTGTGTAAACTTACATTTTTGTATGGCTTTGGCATTCAGTGTGCATGTTTCACAGTCATACGTAAGGAATGTGAGGGCACAATGGTCAAAAACCTTTTGCTTGAGGTAGACTGATAAATTTGTCTTAAAGACAGTGCTAAGTTTTCCAAATACTTGCCATCCCAATTTTATTCATCGCTCAATTTCCATCTGTTGACATTTCCTTTCCAAGGTAAACATACTTTGTCTAGGTATTGTCCATCTATTATGATTATTCTTGTTATGGTAAATGTGTTAAACATGACTTATATTTTGTTGATATTCATCTTTATACCACAATTTTTACTTTCCTGTTGTAGCTCTTCAATGTGTTCTTGCAGTTCTTCAGGATTACTGGCAAAGAGTATAGTCAGCAAAACATAAATGATGTAGGTAATCTCTATTGATTTTAAATCCCTTTTAGTCCCAATTTAGTTTGTGGAAAATTTCTTGTTGGGCACCTTTTTTTGTGTTAATTAGGACTTTATCATTGTTGACCTGTATTGATGAAGCTGCATTTTCTTATATTTATTGGAGAATATTGATGCAAGCTCTATCTATTTCTTCAAACTCAGAGATAAATCAAATAAGTACAGATGTAGCATGAATTTAATCAGGTTACCCAATGCTTGTATCTCCAGTTTGTGTTCCTAACAAACCGGATAATGGTCTCAGGGGAATGACATCCCACCCTGTATAGACAAACACTTCTCCAGATAATATCCGGACAAAGTGGTTCCGATAGCAAAATCTTTATATGTTAAAATACATAAAAATGTATCAACGTGTTTCTGAGTTACCATGGCCCTCTCATCAGGATAAGTATCATCAAAACCCCACCAAATTTAAAAGTCTATTGACTTTGGAGCATCCAATGGAGATGCACCATTCAAAAAAGTGGTCAAAAATGAGCCTTGAAAACCAAGGCTCATTCTCACATTTCACTTAAAACAAGATAAACAGATATCATTAAAGACACACTGTTATGAAACATTAAACCATATATCCAAGTAAGGATGTAGTCTAGTTTTAAAGTCAGTAGACAAGGGAGGGGTTATTGCTATCCAAAATGTTCAGTATTACATATCTGAAGCAGAAACAATTATTTTGGATGGAGAGCATTATAAAAAACTAAACAGAGTTCCCACCTTGGAATACAAAAGGATTTTTTTGTGGTTTAATTGAGGGATCATATGGTGATGAGTCGATAACCAGGATAGAGAAGGATTTTTTGCAGTCAGTTTTTGGACTACCATTTTACTTATATGTCCCAGCACTGCTCCTAATCCTTTCACCATCCCCCTACCTGTTGTGTGTTTGCTGGATATTCCACACCTACTGTGTGTGTCTTTGCAACCAACAAAAAATAATTGATTGTATATGCTGCTTTGCCTTGGATCACTACAAAATATTCTATCATATCTATTGTCAGTTACAGCTCACATCAAGGTCCCTGTCTCTGTCACCTATACATTTTATTATTTATTTATGCATTTATTTTAATCAACTGTCCCTTTATCCCTATAACTGTCAACAAAACCAAAAAAACACACTTCCTATTCAACTGCTTCTTTCCCCAGACTCTTAGGACAGAGATGATCACCAAATTAGAAAGAAACTTGGATCACCTCTGCTTGTCTCTTCCTAGTCAGTCGCTCAGAATTTTGGGATACATGGAATTAACAGATCAGGAAGTAACTATCACGGTGCCCGTGTATTGCTGGCGACATTTTGACACATGATTTCTGATGTTTTCTTATAGGCTAGCGTGTGTTTACTCCACCCAGTGGTAGCCTTTAAGTACTGTGCCCTGTCACTCATACGGGGCCCTTTCGTGGTGTTCCCGTTGCTTAGTGCTTGCTGCCGTTAACGTGTGATATCCTGTGTATGACCCAGACTGCCTGACTACGCTCTCTGATCCTGTTCCTGCTCCGTGTACCGACCCAGTCTGGCTGACGTTCCTGCTCCGTGTACCGACTTGGATTGGCTGACGTTCCTGCTCCGTGTACCGACCCGGTCTGGTTGACGTTCCTGCTCCGTGTACCGACTTGGATTGGCTGACGTTCCTGCTCCGTGTACCGAAAGGCTAATGGAGCGAACCAGCGTCCGCATGCTGGGACCAACAGACATTAATGAGAGCCGCAAGGCTGATGGAGCAAACCAGCGTCTGCACGCTGGAACCAACAGACTGTAATGTGAGCCGCAAGGCAAATGGAACAAACCAGCGTCCGCACACTGGGACCAACAGACTGTAATGTGAGCCACAAGGCTAATGGAGCAAACCAGCGTCCGCACGCTGGAACCAACAGGCTGAATGTGAGCCGCAAGGCTTAGAGAAGCAAACCAGCGTCCGCACGCTAGAAACCAACAGGAGGAAATGTCGCCGAAGGGAATGAAGAACAATGTCGCCACAGATGCAGGAAGTGGAAACAGGAAATAACAGGAACCAGCAGAGAAGATCAACCGGATCAAGCGCGGCCAAGCAGACTGTCAACAGGAGCATCAGCTACTGATGAGAACAACCGGAACCGGACTGGAACTGACAAAGCAGGCAGGAACTCAGGAACAGGTTGACTCAGGAACTCAAGAACTCAGCAACAGGCCCAATCAGCTACTGCAGTAAGGAGGAAGTGGATGCTGTCAAAGACATCACGAAAGGGCAACCAGAGGGTGCCCAGACTGAGTTTAAAAAGGCAATGTGAGGTGGGCTGAAGGCAGACAGCCAATGGGAGCCCCCTACAGGTGGTGATAGACACTGAATTGCAGCAATCACGGGCACCGTGATATAGCCACAAGGACGAAGGGCCTCCCTTGGGGTAGAACGTTGCAACAATATGGCCCCTACACCAATCTCAGAGGCGTCTACTTCCAACATAAATGGTAGAGAGGGATCAGGATGAACCAACAACGGAGCTGCCGCAAATGCAGCTTTTAGTTTCTCGAAGGCATCAATGGCCTCTTGGGACCATAAGGTAGTGTTGACTCCTTTACAAGTCATTTCGGTGAGAGGTTTGCAGTCCACTGCGAAACCGTCTGTATGGCTAAAGACAACTGGTCTAGTCTTTGACCCAGTGTCTCCATCCTCTCCAGGATGCTTTGGAAAACTACATTACCATCACTGTCTGAACTCATGGCCCTTGCGTACTGTCACGGGCACCCAGGAAATCTCAGAACTCAGTACGGTAATGTAATGCAAAATATTTATTAGAATAAATCACAGCAATAAATATGTAGTACAACAAGCAGAGGGTTACTAGCTGGCGACACTACTACCAGAAATAGTAGGCCTCACACTAGACCACAATGCTGGAGACTGGGCCGAAGCCCCTGTGAGTCTCAGCAGGAAACAGGAGAGCTAGCTCTTGATCCGTCGACTGGAACACTGGAACAGTAATCTTGATCTGATGAACAGGAACACAAGGACTGCTGGACTGGAGAACTGACCCATGCCTGCAATCACCGGTAAGAGACCCTGTGACTCACGTCTGCTTTCACTATATCGAGACTCTGTGACTCACGCCTGCAGTCACTATATCAAGACCCTGTGACTCACGCCTGCAGTCACCAATCAGATTCTCTGTCCACAACAGTGGTCTGTCTTAGGCCAAAAGTACAAATTGATCACTGGGTCATACACAGAGAGGGTTCTCGTACGTAGCTGGGTCATACACAGAGAGACGGTTCTCATATGTATCTGGGTCATACACAGAGAGGGTTCTCTTACTTAGCCGGGTCATGCACAGTGCGGGTTCTCATAAATAGCCAGGTCATACACAGAGTGGGTTTTCGTCGATAGCCAGGTCACACACAGAGCCCAAGTACTACACCTAAGAACAAGAACACAAGGGCATCTGAGTCAGGCCTCAGTCTGCCTTATAAACCCCTCCACAGGAAGTAGGAGGAGCAGCTCAGAGGGAGGAAGTAGGAAGTAGGTAGGAGGAGACTACAGTATGCAAACAGATAAAACAGAGGCCTGCAGCCTGCTTGAAGCCCCACACCTGTAATCATGCTGGAATCAAGGTAAGCTGTGACACTGATTCACAATCCACTGTTTATTGCTCTACCTCATCACATGCAAAATGTACAGACTTTTATTGTAAACCGCTTTGTTTCTGCTTTCTTATATTGCAGGCTATGTTATATTGCAGACTGAAGCTCAAATAAATTGTGGCATAACTTAACACTTCCCCCTTGCATTTGCACATGCACCAATTGTAGATGGTCCTTTGACTTATTCCCTATATATCCCATACGGTCCTTTGAATCCCTGGTTCATCAGTTTCACATCTCCACATTTTCGATATGTTGGCCGCTGTTACCTGGCCACAACTGGCTGTCTGCTATATGCTTACATGTTGATTTTCATAAGATTTATATGTTGTGATGTTCTGTTATTAAGCCTTGTCATGTCATGTGTCATCGGAGGCAAACAAAAACCCAAGGTGGAATACAAGCTTAATGGAGCCGCAGAAAAAAAGGGAACTTGGGGGTTATTATTTCAGTTGACTTGAAGGTAAGCAAGAAAGGTAGCAAATCAGTGGAAAAAATTCAACAATGACAATTTATAATACCACCTAATAGATTTGTTAGACTTCATCTTGAGTAGGTGTACAGTTATGTAGACAACGGCTCCATGAGGACATTAATAAACTGGAAACAAATCAAAGAAAAGCCACTAAAATGGTACATGGTATTCATGGAAAAAAATGATGAGGATGTAGTCATAGATCTTAATATATATATATATATATATATATATATATATATACTGGAAATTTTTCTGTCTCTTGATACATCATGAATATGTGTCAGTGTCACTTTAGAAGGAATTTAGTGTTGTGTGCAAAGGACAAATGCACTCTGCATGCTAACACATTTTTCAAGGCATATGTTCCTGTAGAATTCACAACTTTGACTTTCAGTTACTTATTTCTCCACTACAGCCCTCAGAAGAAGTAGTATTGTAGCGGGAAATGTAGTACCCATAGGAAATATAGGAGAAAAATGTGTTAAAATAGGCGAAAAGGAGAAAACGTTTGCGAAAACAGCAAACAATCTGCAAGTTTTCACTAAAAGTCATGCAGGAAATTTTTCCCACTTTTCGCCCACCCTAGATAAATTCATAGAACAGTCTCACAGCAGAAGTGAAGGGGCTATTACTGTAAGAAAATATAAAAAATCCCTGACAAAACATGTCTTTTTACAATCTATACAATATTTGGGGTTGTATCTAGATAGGCTGATGAGCCTATTGGTTCAAAATCTGTTTTTAAAGCCAAATTATGTTTTTTGGCATGGTGTTTGTTTTTTGCTTCTTTATATATCTTATTCATTTTGGTGGCGGTGTTTCACTAGAGCTGCCTCACAGTTAATTGCTTTAACTTTTACACTTGTTAGATTCCATTTATTGTTCAAGCTGAATACTTACAACTAAACAATCCAGTTCAAATTTAATGAGGTAAAGAAAATAAGAGATCACTGAGATAAAGTAAAAACAATTCTAATAGGGATAAGCTACCAAACTGAAAACTGTACCTAGAAATGATTTAATCAAAATACAGATCAGAACATAGAAGATAATAAGTTCCCAAGAGTGTCACTATCTACAAATTCCTATCACAAAGCCCATAAGGATTAGGAATGCATATTTCTTTATTCAGCATATTGTGCCAAATAATCAACATATGTGTGGCATTATTGTATCTTGCTGTCTAATGACATATGCTCCTGATAATGTCCTTTAAAGTAATGATGTAACAAGGAATGATTTATAATGTGACTGCAAGCTTCTGCAAACAAGTTCAGCATCAAAAAAAGAGTAAAGCAGTCCCACGTCAACATCACACTGGGTAAGCACCTTCGTACAGTATTTTATTTACAGCATATGTAAAAATAATAGGTTTTTCAGCAAAGATTAATGAGAACTGGTTTCCATAAAGCATGACAGGCAAAGAGAAGTATAAGTTCCCTTTGGACTTTTTATGAGTTTCATCTCATAGTTTGTCAGTTCAATAGAAAGTTCTATTAACACTTGCATTGCACACATATTTACTGTTAGCACACTTAGGCCTCTATCCTATTACCCGCAATGCCAAAAAAAAAAACACCCAATGGCATTTCTTCAAGCATGGTAAGCAATGAAAAGCAATGTATTTACCTGTGCCACCTCTGGCATATGTGCCCTTTGACACTCCACAAAAAACAAAATATGCCATTCAATTCTATATATTAGGCGCTAAGATACATTAAGGGACCCACTTTAACGCGTGAAAATCTTCACACAGTTTTTTGGCTGCAAAGTCCTTTAACTCATAAAGGTATGCAGACATGGACCCCTTCTTCACAAGTGCCTGGTGGGATCAGCTGCATCTCATTGATGAGGCCTAACAAGCCCAAAACATAAATTTGGGGTTAGCTTTTTCCCTTGTTCAGAGGACAAATGTCTGGCATTTCTTGTCCGGACTGTCATTTTGACAGAACCAATATGATATGCTTCAGATGATTTCTTCTCTGTATATGGCACTTGTGAGCTAAAAGAGATTGCGCCCTGGGCACAGGATACAGTCCTAGTGAGATTTTTGCATATCTTGATAGCATATGATCCTAGTTGAACATACCTGATTTATTCTTCTTCTGCATTTAAGAGGTTGTCAGTTTCTGTCAGGTGCACTGATAGGAACAAACTGAGGGGCTAAAGCCCTAGTCTTATCCTTAAATCTTGTTTCCAGATTGTGGCTAATAATACATTAGGTTGCCACAAGACTTGAGTATATTGAGTATGTTGCATCTCCCCTGGGCACAATACCATTTCCATCTGTAAATAAAAATGAGGCAATTGTGGTTTTGAAGGTACAGTCCTGAGTTATTTCCCTCGCATTGTCAACATACAACATGCGGTGAATAACAACCAACAAAACAAAACATGCAGATCAACAAAAAACAACAAGCAAGAATTCTATTCTATGTGGTCAATCTTACTGTACGTTAAGGGGAAACATTTTCTGCCGGTAATCCTCAGCATACCAAACCTAGGAGTAGGATCCACAATGCCTGTTAAAAACCATCATAGAGAAGGTTGGTTAGAATCCATACACACATACTTTCTCTGCCAGAATCAAAGGAAGAACTGTCAAGTTCACCCAGACATCACAAGCAAATATCCCTGAAATGTGAGACAAGTGTCGCCAACTCCCATATAGCTACCAGCAACACAAGAATTCCAAAGGGGTGTACAAAACATCAGGAGTCAATGCACTGCACACATCCTGGTCTACAAGGGATAAAGCACAAGCCGAAAAACACATATGTGTAGAATCAAGGTATGCACACCTCATGTGCAGTGCCTGCTCAAACCACATTCACGCAGAGCAGGTAACAAAGAATGAGAAGCTAACTTACCACAGGGGAGACATCATACACATCCACCATACCACACTGTTCTGAACTCAGTTCACAACCCGTTGAATGGTATATATGTCTGAAACACAATGGTATAGGAAGTGTTACAGACCAATCTGCCATCTAAAGTTGGAGTGTTGGACATTCAGTTCAGAATAAGTGGAATACCTGCCATATGTCCCATTTTATATACTTTACTTCAGACATGCCCCTCATGTTTGGGTGTGATATTCCTCCAACCTTGCCTCATTACACCACAATAGGGCAGGTTTCTTGATCTCATCCCCATGTTGTGCAATCAGCCACTCATTGTTCCAATCCCATGACTGATATTTCATCTGTGGTGATGACAGCGACACATGTGCCTTACTGAAGAGATCAAGAACACATGCACTGGTGTGAATATTTGAGAATGGGTTGGGGTAACACTGGCTCAGTGATTGGTATATGATGTACCTGTAGATGTGTTTGTTTGCATGTGTCCCAATTGTTAGTTTGCATGCATATTGCCATTCTGGAAGCTGGGAGCTATGTGTTATTGTCCTGCTAATGAGCTAATGATCTGATTTGCTAAACCTGAATCTGCATGGAATCATGTCTAGCTAACAACCTAGTAGCTGTTGTTAAACGACAGTTTATGTGAGGCTCATCCAGTTCTTTTGTGTTCTCTATGTTGATGAGTCTCATTTGTGTAGAAGTTCAAAAACAGCTGAGGATTGGTTGTTGCATCATTGCAACACACATAAACACCAATGAATTGAGGAATTCCAGGGTGCTGTTCAATGTATTGCTTTGAATGTGTTGGGTATCCCTCTGGCACTGACATTGTGAAACCTCAGTAAGAAACACGTCATGGTTAGACGAATGGCATGCTTATTGAGGGACAAAGCAGATGTCAATATTTCCTCTTCTTGGGAGGAGGGACAGAGGGGACAAAGGGACAAGACCTTTCAGAGCACCTGGTAGCCCTTGTGTGTACAGATGTTTGGGCTGGAGTCACTGTAGAGGATGAGGGTGCATAGATGGATTTATGAAGGGCCACCAGTTGACCCTAGATTCAATTGTGGTCAAGAAGCTCAGTAACCAGTTGTCCCAACATGTCAACCATGACACTCCTAATCTGTTGAGCACAGTTCTCCATGACATGTTGGTGGCGTACACACCTTCAGTTGTTCTTCCTTGATTCCCCCAGCATCCTTCTCTGTATCCAAACATAGTCCCTATCCAGGACGTGTTCTGGTGTAGCCATTGAGGGGGGAGGCAAATGATCCATCCTCAGAGGAATCTAGTGCATCCCAAGCAGGCTCCAGTGGTGCAGCAGGATCCAGTGGTGTAGCAGGTTCTGTGGGTGCAGCAGGCTCTGTTGGTGGGTGGTGCAACAACATCAGTCATCTTCTTTGACCCAGTCACATCCTCCTGAGATGCTGCTATCTGGCTTCCTGGGGTGTACCTTGGTTGTGGCGTCTGTGGCTCACACACAATCCCAATGTGTGGATAGTCCAGGGGCCACAGATCACTCTCCTTCCAAGTACCTGCAGGTGGCCCACCAAAGGTGTGCTGTGGTTGCAACCTGCCATTAAGGTGTGAAGACATCCAGCTGGTACCTGGGGTTCCAAGTGTGGGGCCAAAGGACTGGTATGGCTGTGGTCCTGTCATCCAGCTATGTGTAGACAGTGGTGAGTGGGTGGCATCACCCACTGCTCCGCTGAATGTGGTGGAAGCCAATGTTGAGTTCTCGATGTGGTTGAGGTGGCAACTGGAATCCATTTGGGGAATGGAGAGGTTGCATCCAGCTGCCTCCTTTCTGATGATCCTCATGGGATCTTGATTTTCTGGCAAAATGGACACTGTAAGTGAAGGGTATTAGGTGTGAATCAGTTGCATGGTCAATAACAACATGCACTAATGTGATATTCAGCATGACCAACTATACCCTATCCTGGACAATGAGATCAATGTCACGTTGTCATGCATCTGATGTTGGATGTCAAGGGTGATTGGATATCCTTTTGGAGAGGTGCCATAGCAGGGAATTTCAAAATCATTGTCCATGCACTGGAGTAGGCAACCTTGCCTTTCCAGCTGTTGTGAACTACATATAACATCATCATCAAACATTCATTGTGTGTTTATTGAACATAGTGTCCACAACAACTGGAACAAGTTTACCTATCCCTTTCTTGATAGAATGTTACCTGTGCAGATGAATAGTCTCTGTATATGTTTCAGGGTTTCATCCTGCTGAGTGAAACATGTGTACTCCTACTGCTGTTCTTGTTGTTTGCAACCAACACAGACATGCACTCTCCGGCACTACATATGTCATTGGCACAAATTAATCATTACCCATTTCTATAACTACATAATGGGTATCAATCTTACATCTGAGATGAGCATACATGAGCAAAAATAGCAATGAAAGGGTTAACATGGTGATTCAACCCTTTGAGTGCCAGAGGTGTACATAATGCATGGCAGAGTTATGTGTTGTATACCCCTCTGTCACTCAAAAAAATATACTGAGCAAGACTGTATGGTCTGTTTTTTAAAGGCATGTCAACAGTCAGGTTTCACTATGTGAGTAGGGTTTCATAACTTAAGGGAACAGTAACATACATATGTGGAACTACTTCTGTGACAAGATATCTAACAGGGTATTGTTGAGGGGGACAAGTAGGAATGGTGTTGCTTACTGGGAGCCTGGAGAGTGCTGTAATCTCCTGTGTTACAGGAACCCTGGACACCCTCAACTGCCATCGTAGACAGGGTCTGCCAGATCCCCCAGTCATTAAAGATTATGATTGTTGGTGGTCCAATGCCTGTTGCTCTAGCATGAGCGGCAAGATCCCCCATCATATTCTTTACTCTCCATTTGCAGTCTGTCCAGCTCTTTTTAATCCCTTCATCTGTTCACCTGCACCTTGACATAGAGTTCACTTCATTCTCCACCTCACGCCATGCCTGTTTTTTTTTCTGCGTACTTATTTCCCTGCTCCTATTGGTCAAGTAGAGGATGCTCTCCCTCTCTAGTATATCCTACAATAAGGCCCAGTTCTCCTCATAAATGAGCATGTGCTATCTGAACCTGCCCACCTCCACTGCAGTCTCAGCTTGCTGGGCTGGTGTTTCAGGCCCTGTCTGTTCTATCCCTGCCTGTATGTGTCCCTCCTCATCATTCTCTCCCTGACAGATCTGTCCCTGTTTAGAGTGTACCTGTCTGTTGGTGGGTACCTTTCCCACGTTTGTTTTCCCTCTCCTTCCCTGAACGGGGATGCCCTGCTCTTCTTCCTCCTCTCCTGCACCTCTCCCCATCCCTCCTCTCCCTGCCATCTCTTCACTACCCTCCACCTTCCTCTCACACCCACTCACACTCTCACACAGGCACTCTCACAAGCATTCTGTCACAATCACCTTCTTTTACTCCCTAACACTCACTCAGTCCAACTGTATAAAAGAAATGTAAATTTATAGTGTCTCAAAACAAAAGATGTGTGTTTGGGATTGTGTGTGTATGTAATGTACGCAATGTGTTAAAAAGTGTATTATGCATGTTTTTTTAATGAAAAACGCTCCACTACCCACTCCTACTATACCTATCTTCAGTGTCTGCTCCTCTCTCTTGCTAACTTTATCCTCCACTCCTTGGCTCTGTGCTCTAGCTATATGAACCATGAAACACAGGCACAGGATTGTCTGTTATTTTGGGTTATAAATACATTTTTTGTAATGATTTTAATACTTTTACATTTTAAATGTATCCATTTTCTTTGTCTAATAAATCAATCTTTACTGTATACCACTCATATGCTTACAATTTATTGATATTGGACCACTACACTTAGGGGGTCTCTGTGCACTGTCTCATATTTCTTCTTTTTCATATATCTTAGTACTAACTACCACTTTAAATGGGGATGATTGCATTTAGTTCTCATTTAGCTCACTCATTGGATTATCAAGAGACTTCCATTATCATGGCAGAAAATTGGAAAATAAAAGAAATTTGAATGGGAACAATATTATTCAAATTAAAATGGAGAAAGAAGGTCATGGGCACACTATATGTTGAATTTCTAAGGGGGTGTTAATATGTCGAAGGGGGCAATATTATTCAAATGAAATGGAGAAACAAGGTCATGGGAACACTATATGTTGGATTTGTAAAGGGGGTTAATATGTCAAAGTGGGGCACTCTGTCGGATTTATATGATGTATACTGTATTCTGCACCCCTTTCATTCTAACTGCGATGATTTTGAAACCATTGTTGTGGCTTCTATTCCTCAATTCTAAGGTGCAGGATTACCGAATGAAAATGTAACCACAAAACCGGCGCTAATACTGAGTGTAGGTAATATGATGCTACTTGCACTATGTTTTTAGTTGTTTCCTATGGGCTTTTTTTTTGACTGGCAGTGTGTATAATTACCACTGATTTTGTTTTCACAACTCGGGTAACAGGATGCTAAAACCTGACTTTCTCACTGGTAATGGAATCGAGCCCTAAATGTATGTAACAACACCTCCTTGCTCAGGTTTATATATTTGGCCTTGGTAATGCAAATTAAGATGTGAATATATACAAGAGGGAATAGTAACCTAGTTAATGAGGCTGAAAAAAGACATGCGTCCATCAAGTTTAGTCCATTCCATCACCCCTGTGGATCCAGAGGAAGACAAAAATAACCCACTTAAAACCATTTAAAAGTTAAGCCCAAAGGAGGTAAAAAAAAACTTCCTGATTCCAAATGACATTTGGATATTTCACTATCTGCTTTGACACCAACTGTCCTAATTCTTAGTATTGTTCTAAGTTAGAAAGTTATTGATAATTTTGAAAGCAACTACAGTATCTGCAAGAATAGCATTCAAAAGCAAATAATTCCATTCCTTTACTGCCCTCAAAATTGCCTTTCCCCTGGACTTAACCCTTTGAGTGTCACTGGGGTACGTTGCATACCCATCTGGCACTCAAAGGGTTAATGGATGATTTCTTGTTTTTTGCTCAGCTATATGAGTAAATAGTTCCTTACAGAATGGTATGTATTGATCTTGAATGAATTTGTAAATGGCAATAATATTCATATTATCCCTTAGACTTTTCTATTCTAATATAAATTAACTTGGGCAGTCTTCCTGTATTCAGATTCTCCAAACCCTTTAAGGTTTTGTTGTACACCTCTACACTTGTTCCAGTTCTAAAATGTCTTCTTTAAAACTGTACTTCATATTCCAGATGACGCTTTATATTCCCATTCCATGTGTCTATATCCCTTTTTATATAGGATAGTACGCTTTTTGCCTCTTACAGCAGTTGAGTGACACTGCACTTTGCTGTGAATGCTGTTTCTTTCATAGACAAAAGCTAAAACAAAGATTTACATTTTTATATATGTAGCATATTTGTTTCTGAAGCCAAAATGCATTACCTTACATTTATCTGTATTAAACATCATATGTAACTTTACTACCCATTCACTCAGTTTACACAAATCTGTCTGCACAGAAAAAACATCCTGCTCTGTACTGGTTTCAGGAATGAAACCTGTGGAACCACACTTACTTTAGACCAAATTGAAAAGATTCCATTTACATCTACAATGTAACATTTCTTTTTCATGCACAGATATGCATCTTTCAATCCCAAAACATTGTAATTTATGCAGTAAACTATTGTGAGGTATGGTATCAAAGGCTTCTACAAAATACAAGAACACTACATCAACAGCAATACCTCTGTCCAAATTACTACTTATCCTTTCATAAAATACAAGTAAATTAGCTTGCCATGATTTATTCAATGTGATTCTGATGACATGTATTAGCTTGCCATGGTCTATTCAATGTGGTTCTGATGACAAGTACATAAGAAATAAAAGATATAAGAAATAGGGATTATATAATAAATGGATAAAGGTTTTTACAAAAAGAAACATTTTTCAAGCTAAATTAGTAAAATATTAAAGAATAAGAGGTCAATGGGGGTCAAAAAAGCCTGCTAAACAGGATGAGGATAATGCAGAGATAGGATCTAGACAGACAAGCTGTAGCCTGAACCTGAAATTAATCATCGTCATTACTACAATAACATGGCAGATTATGGAAAACAAATAGAAATAACTAGTTAAGGAAAAGATAATGATGAACAAATATTAGGTCCTGACAGGAAAGGAGAAGGAAAATCAAGATTCTCTGTCTTAACAAGATATACCGCTGTGAAAAATTGTAAGATAATTAAAGAAACAGCATCTAGTGGCCAAAGCAAATGTTTTCCTTTATTCATGTTATGGATTGTAAAATGTACTGAGCATTAAAAACATACTCCACTGCTCTAAATTACATTTTATGATATTGTATGTACCTTGTAAATAATGGGGTTATGCAACAAGGGCTTGATTCTATTCCCTCCGGTTAAACAGCTGATAAAGGGAAAAAAAACAGAGTGACAAACCCACATTTGTACCACAGCTATTCTATAGCTGGTGAAGTACATGGAACAACCAGTGTTAGTGGTCAAAACTCACTTTTGTATCCAACGCTCGTTGTTGATTTTTGTTCCACAACTCAATCTAAATAGTCCTAATTGTGTGAACATCAAAGGAAAAAAATCCAAGTCTCGTTCTTTGACCCAGTGTCAAAAAAATGAGAGTGGGCTCAAAACAGTCACTGTCCCCACAACTCCTTTACACTAACACTACACTGCTGCATCAGATAGTGAGACAAACAAGCACCAAACAACCTGTTTTTTTTTTTTTTTTTTAAGAGGAATATAAGGATAGTAGTGGGCAAGAACTGTGAGGTGATGCTGCTGCTGCTTCTGAGGATGGCCTAATGATGACTGATGATGATGATGCAGAGCTAGAATATATCCCTCCAGCATCCTTCTCTTGTTCAGATACAGATGAAGTTAAGAGTGAGGATGATATGGCAAGAAAGTTAGCAGAAAGGCAAAACCTAAATATTCCACCACTGAAAAGGAGCACTGAGCCTGTCCATAAACTGCTTGAGAACGCCATTGGAAAGTCTGATCCTGGACAACACAGGTTATTAACATCCACATTAGATAGGATGAGTGCCTCTGCTGCTGCTGCTATAAGTGCTGCACCTTTGACACCTAGTAGTAGTGGTAGTAGAACTGCATCAACATCTAGCCCCAGTAGTAGTAGTAGCAGCAGCAGCACCACCTCAGGAACCCCTCAGTCTATGAAGTCCACAGTATAGAGATACTTCACTCAGGATCCTCAAGCTAAGCATGTTGTTATCTGTTGTCTGTGCAAAAAGTACATGAGCAGGTGGAAAGCGGGATCCCACCTAGGCACCTCCTCTATGATATTCCATCTGAAGAACAACCACAGGTCTGACTGTGAGACACACTATCAGCAGGTCAAAAGTGTCACAACTAGCAGCAGCAGAAGCACTTTGAAAAGTTCCCAGGGCTAGAGGACAGAAAAAAGAAGTAGTGAGGTTATTTATGTGTCAGATAGTGTGCTACTGCCAGTGCCAACAGTTAGTTCAGTCCAAATTATATCTATGGCTCCTGCTGCAGAGGAGTATGACAGACAAAGCCGGGACAAATATATTAACAGCAGCACAGAGAAGGAGGTAGAGGAGGGATGTAGAGAAGGGTTGCCACCTTCTACCCCACTTTGGACCACTGCTATGAACGACAAGTAATGTATGTCAATAATCTGAGAAGGAGGATAGTGATTTGAACCAAACATGACAATAGTAAAAACTATATACATACACAAATCACACCATACCAGCCAGTCCCCCACCACCACCACTACAATACACATCTGCCACACTGTAGGATGTATTTTGTTTTTATCTCTTGACATCATCATGAATATGTGCCAGTGTCACTTTAGAAGGAAGATAGTGTTGTGGGCAAAGGACAAATGCGCTCTGCATGCTAATACATTTTTCAATGCATATGTTGTTGTAGGACTCACAACTTTGACTTTCAGACACTTAACAGCAGCACAGAGGAGGAGGTGGTGGAGGGATGTGAAGAAGGGTTTCCACCATCTACTCCACTTGGGACCACTTCTATGAGCGACAAGTAATGTATGTCAATAATCTGAGAAGGAGGATATCGATTTAACGCAAACATGACAATAGTAAAAACTATATACTTACACAAATCATACCATACCAGCCAGTCTCCCCCCCCCACTACTACAATACACATCTCCCACATTGTAGGATGTATTTTGTTTTTGTTTTTATCTCTTGACATCTTCATGAATATGTGCAAGTGTCCCTTTAGAAGGAAAATACTGTTGTGGGCAAAGGACAAATGCACTCTGCATGCTAATACATTTTTCAAGGCATATGTTTCTGTAGAACTCACAACTTTGACTTTCAGACATTTATTTCTAAACTACAACCCTCAGAAGAAGTAATATTACAGTGGGAAATGTAGTACCTATAGGAAATATAGGTGAAAAATGTGTTAAAATAGGCTAAACATTTGTTAAAATACGCAAAACGGAGGATGTTTTTGCATAGGCAAAAAGGAGAAAACCTTTGTGAAAAAAGCTATAAATCAGCAGTTTTCATGAAAAGTCACTGCAGTCATGCAGTCACACTTTTTGCCCACAAGTAGTTGCTGCCACCGCTGCTGTATCCAATGGTGTAGGCAGGCATGCAGATGACAGAGACCCCCACTTCCTACCTATTGGGCCTTTGTCCGAGTCAAACTGAGAGAATTTAGAACAGAGCTGGCTTTCATATGCAAGTCTCTGTTCAAAATTATTGTAAGCCTCTAATTGGCTGGGATGTGTGCTTATGCACCTCCCAGGAAATCAGCTTGTAGAGAGTATTGTCATCCTCCCCTCTAGCAGCTGGACATCAGGATTACTGGTAAGTTTTTATATTTCAGGACATGTGATAACTCTTGGGAGATTAACATTATGCTTACCAGTGGGGTTTGCAATGCTGTACAATGCTCTACATACCCCACTGGCACCCATAGGATTAATCTTTTTTTTTTTTTTTTACATCCACAAGTGTGTGTGTTGGAAACCAGGGGTTTTCAACACATGTTATGGACTCCTTTTCATGGTGTAGGTTTTTTGCCATGAAAAGTGAGTTCCTTAATATGAGGTGAGGTGAATAGGATACCAAATTCTACTTGTTTTACATGTTGTCCAATGGGTGCAAATTTTGCACCCATTGTACGTTTTTGCGTGGTGGTGGTTGTTGACAGCGCAGTTAATGGAATAGCAAACCGTGCTATTAAAATCACTATCAAAACCACTGTCGCTGGTTTTAAAAAATACTGGGCCAAAATATGCACCCATTGGACATCACGTAAAACAAGCAGAATTTGCTCTCCTAGTTCATGCAGTGGCTTCTTCACATGTTAAGGGCTGCATTTCATGGTGAAAAATCTGCGCCATGAAAAGGAGGAGCAGAGTCCCTAACACGCGATGAAAACCACCAGTATGTGTTAGAAAACTGGTTTCCCACACATACTTGGGGTTGAGAAAAAGAAAAAGGTTAACCTTATGAGGTCCAGTGGAGTATGCAATGCATTGTATATCATTGTATACCCCACTGGCACTCATAGGGTTAATCTATGAATAGCTAACATGTCCCAACAAGTAATCCTGATGTCCAGCTGGGTCCTGGTTATCTTCTTCTTAAACGTCTGTCTTCTCTTCAATCTTATTGTGTATTTAAAAAAAATAAAGCCTTCCAAGATGCCACAGTTAACCCTTCGAGTGCTGGAGGGGTAACTCTCTGGTGCTCAATGGGTTTAAAATGTGTGGCAACTTAGCTTTCTTTTTGTCTTAAAAAATAGCATTTCTTTTAATTTCCTTTTTTTAAAATAATGCTGGCCAATGGCCCCATTGCTGCCGCTGTCTCTGCTGGCAGTAGCAGGCATGTAAAGTGGCAGACCCCCCCCCCCCCGTACCTCTTGAGCAGAGTCAGATTGCAAGGATTTTGACCAGATACTGGCTTTCATATGCCAGTCTCTTTTCAAAATAACTGGCAGCCTCCAATTGGCTGGATGAGTGCTTTCACACCTCCTAGCCATTCAGCACCTAGCACGTTCCTCATTCCCCCTGTGGCATCTTTGGAGGGCTTTATCTGATTTTTTTTTTTTTTTTAATAAGATTGAAGAGAAAAAAAATTAACTCTTTGAGTGCTAGAGGAGTATGCAACGCATTGCAGAGCAATGTGTTGTGTACATCTCTTTAGTAGAGTTGATACCTTTATTGGTATGTTATACAGATAAATATGAAAACATCTTTCTTAAATACAAGTACACATTGCATTGTTTAGCATGGAAATCAGATAAGAACGTTATTCCAGATACTGATTCTTTGATCAGTCAATGGTAGAGGATGTGATTTAAATTGCATTCTTCCTCTGAGTCTAGGTATTTATGATCCCAGAGGGACTGTCGTAAAAGTTAATTCACAATGTGATAATGTGACAGAAACTCTCTGTCTCTATTCAGCCCAGAAGTCAAAGAATCAAATTGTACCATTAATTTTACCTCCCATAATTTTCTGTCCCTCTGAGTGTGAAATTGTCCCATCAGTACAGTCAGTCTAATATCCCTGACACTGTGCCCACTTTGGCAAAAATGTTTTCCCACTGTTGTCTCTGGTATACATCTCTGGCACTCAAAGGGTTAAAGATGGAGATGGACAGTGGATGACAGGTAAGTGTTACATTTCTGTGTGTAGGATAGTGTTAGGGGTAGTATTATTTAAGTATTCATGCGAGGGATAGTGTAGGATTAGTGTATGGGAGGTGGGGGGGAGGGTCACTGTTTTGCACTCACTCTAATTGTTTGACACTGTCAAACAGTGATAGTTAGCATTTTTCCTTTGAACTTCCCACAATTTGCGCTATTTAGTGCGAGTTGTGGGAACAAAAATCAACAATGAGAATTTGGGCAAAACATGAGATTTGGCCACCAACGCTGGTATTGTATGTACCTCGTCTGCTATAGAATAGCTGAGGAACATAGGTGGGTTTATCGATCTGTCTTTTTTTGCCATTACTGCCATTTTTACTGGTGTTGATAATACCAAGCCCTTGGAGAAGTGATATCACTGGATTATCTCCACTTTATCACCTTTTTATCACCTCTTAGCTCATCTCCCCCATCATGTTCTACAATTTGTTATTTGTTAACTGGCACTCAAAGGGATAATAGAATATAGTGGGCCTTATATATAAAGACCAAGTGGAACAATTCTGTTGGCAGATCAACTCCACCATAGGGGATGATAAAAATTCCCAATATTCACATTGATTTAAATTAGACTTATAGGGCTTGATTCAATTGTTCCCGTCACACAAAAAAACCCAACAGGCATTTTTTCAAGCAAGATAAGGAATTCACTTACCAGTGCTATGAAAAAATACTGGCAAACCCCTCCCCCCGCCAGGTGATAAAGTAAGAGGCATTTTAGCCCATTAAAAATAAAAATAAAAAGTCACAAGTTGCAATTCAATTGACTCTCATTGGCCATTAAGGGGCTCGATACTATGAGTCCCAGTATTTTTAAAACAAGCGGTAGTGGTTTTGACAGCAGAATTTACAATTATATAAATAGTGCTGCCAACACCAAAAACCAAGCAGAAATTTTCAACGGGTGCACTTTTTCACCCATTGAACATCACTTAAAAATAGTCTACTTTGCTATCCTATTCCATGCGGTGGCTTAAAGTCCTCATGGTATAAAAATAAGGTATTTTTTTTTAAATGTGCATGTAGAATAAATGTTCACATTTATTTACCCCATTTGCCTTCACCTCCATCTATGCTGGCGGCGGAAGGCATTTTGAGCAGCACAGAAGCATCCTTGTGACCTCTCGGGCTCTAGCCCAAGCAAGACAGCCAGAATTTTGAACCAAGACTGGCTTTTATATGGCAGTCTTAGTTCAAAATAAATTGGCATTCTCCAGTTGGCTGGGACATGCTTAAGTACCTCCCAGCCAATCAGCATCTAGGGGGAGAAGCTAGATGGACCCTGAGGCTAATGACTCTGAGGAGGAGGCGTCATCAGTGGAGATGGGTGAAAATATTTGTTCCTGCTGTAACTTTTTTGGCATACATGTTGTTTCCGCTTTGGCCATAGAGAAATAAATAGATTTTCCAGTGCTTAGCTAAGACCACAGAAAATCTTGCGAGAATGGTTCCATTTCCCACCAATGTTATTCAATGGGGACAAACGTCCCATTCATGTACTAAATAAACCATAACTTCCATAAGTGTAGTGTGGTGTATTTGATGGAAACAGAATGAGAGAGAAAAATAAATTGGAATCAAATATTTAAAAAATAAAGTGGATATTTAATGGTTCATAGTGCTAGCTGACACTATGACTTCCACCATTGTTGTTAAAAAAAGAGATGCTGGATGGGGGGGGGGTCCCGACTGTGATGAAGATGGCAGCAAAATTCCAGTGCTCTGACAACCCACGGTCTTCCTTCCCCTTATTCAATGAGGAAATCTGCCTGTGCAGCTTTCAGGGGTCTTATGAATGGCTAGTAAAGCATGAGGAACAGAAAGAAGAATTCTGCCATTCCTGATACCACTTTAAAATGGTATTTTACTACAGGATCATTATACGCACCTAACTGTGGAGAGCCCGCCCTCTCTCGAGGAGGAATTAAAGTCGGCATTTAAGTCTGAGGTGGCTACGATTAGAGACAACCTATCGAACCACAACTAGCGAGTTTTGTTACTGGAGGACTACCACCCCAAGCTTAAAGACCACATCAGTACCCTTGAGAATATGATACAACACCAAAAAGATCATATCTGCCATCTTTCGTCCAGGCTCAACGACATGGATAATAGGGGGAGGCGATGCAACCTGTGGATAAAAAACCTACCTGAAACGGTACAGCCTCAGGACCTGAAAGGGACTGTCATTGCCTTTTTTCGAGAGCTCCTGGGTGATTCATACACTAGTCCGATATATGTTGAACGGATACACAGAGCACCCAGAGATGTGATAATGTGCTTCTTACAATATGAAGTTAAAGCTCTCATCATTAAAAAGTGCAGAGACTCTCCCCATTTTCAGTGCGCGGGGGCAGACATTTCTGTGTGTAACGACATATCTCCTAACACATTGCAACTGAGGCGCGAGATTAAACCTCTAACTGATCATCTCAGATCTCTGCAAATCCGATACCGCTGGGGATTCCCATTTGCCTTACATGCATCTCTGAATGGTAAAACAGCTTCACTATACTCATCAGACGAAGTCGCTATGTTTTGTTCTAATTTGGGCATATCTCTACTGACCCAGATGCCCCATCCGTCAGCACCACCTCCCAGAAATCACACAGATTGGAATGGTCCCCAGCGGCCCAAACACCGCAAGCTTGATACTTCCTCGCCCCAAAACACACAACGATCAGAGGCGCAAACCCGGACCTGACTGATGAGCATTTCACACAAGTGCTTACCTTTTATACCATGGCCCAACCAGGTCATCTCCTCACCTTGTTAGAGACACTCCCGATGCTCACTGAGCTGCACCACAACGCTTTTGCAACCAGATTTTCTGTTATGCATCAGGTTTGACAATTGTTTGCCTACATTGGCATTACAGTTCTATTTGTTGTGTTAAACTTATGTTTTACTTGATGGCTCCCTAGGGGCCTTACATAGGACTAGTACAGTTACCATTTAATTTCCTCCCCCAGGTTCCTGGGGATGCCTGAGCGTCCCAAGTTTCCTTAATTCGTATGTCTCTCCATGCTCCTTCCTGTCTTACTACTCCACTCCCTACTCTCTAACTGCCTTTACTTTTTGTCTGTACTATCCTTCCATGGCCTATCTATGCTCTTACTTATCTCTCTTATCCTTTTGGGCATATGTGTTGTGCCTGCTGTGCCCCTGGGCTGGAGGGAAGAGCGGGGCACATGGCAATGCAGCGCGCGGTGCTCTCCCTTGCCGGCTTGCTGGCATGTTGGCTCAGAATACAGACTCCTTGGCTTGGCACTTATGCAACCTCTTTACTGGGAGCTAGGCGATACATGGGCTGTAGCGCAGGAACAGCCACAAATTTCAATGCTGGTCATGAGTGTAATGCTTGGGTTTGACGGGTGGGGATCTGCCTTCCTGGGCTGCTGATCCGGGCATGATACCTCAACACTCCATATATTTGTTGGAGCACAATCACTTGGCACCCAGCGTGGTAGCCCTTTGCTACCCCAATCACCACACTTGATCATAGCTTATTTTTGCCTAGTGTGTTTGCTCTACTTCTACATCATCATGCCTGGACTGGGGGTCTGAGGAGTCCAAATACTCCACTGTCTATTGTTTATTAATGTTCTGTTTCCATGATGTTATATGAGTATAATGGTGATGTTAAGATAGGACTGGGATGACGTGCAGAGCAGATGGTAAGAGTCGGGAGGAAAAAAAAAAGAGATATAACTATTATTGTTCTTGAGAGCTTTCTCCCTGGACTCTCCATTACAATTTCTTTGATCCCAACTTACCGTAAACATTTGAATTTGAACCTGGGCTGCAATGCTCTGCTGTCTCCTACCACCCATGCTAGGAAGTTTATAAGAACCCACCGCGGTCTGTACCACCACTACTGCTACTGCACGCCAGACCAGTTGCCATGCCCTATACCAGAAATGTTTCAACCTCTGTATTTTAGACTAATTTAGTTCATCTAAGGCTATTTGCTTTTACTGTGTTGGACTCTTATATCTGGCTTCCGTACTCTATGGGATACCACATGTTGAGCTGGAATATATATTGTTTACTAGGATTCAGTAACAAACAACATTGCTGTTCACTTCACGGGCACTCTATATAGCTTTTACTTCTTCACTCACTGAGACTTATGCCTTATTTAGATAGACTGTCACAAATTGTTCTTCCTCTCCTACATACAGATAGCTACAGCACTTGCAGGTTTTCGTAACCTGGCTTCTCCCATTTTCAACAACTACCGTTATATCTTCTTCTCATAATCACATGATTACTTTCCTCTGCACCTCAAATACCGTGGTCAGTCGGACACATCCATCACACACCCACATACTCTACACCCACCTTACAGTGCATATACACCCCCGAGACTTTTGGTCACCCGGACCCTGCAGGTCACACAACTTTTTGATACACAGTCATAATCCAGCGGGTTGAAATTGCTATGACACATACGATGTGTCAACCCCTATCTCCTCCTATCTTTCCTCTTTGTCCCTCCCCTTTCCCTCACCCTTCTCGGGGGCTGGGGGGGCTGGTCCTCTTGACAGAGCGGGTCACGCACTTTTATCATGTATACTGTGAAGATTATGTCGCTCAACACCAAGGGTCTGAACACACCTGAAAAACGGTCTCACTTATTGCGTGATTGTTTAAGACTTAAGGTCTATATATCCAAGAGACACATTTTAAATCTCCCTCACATTCCTGTTTATTGTCACGTCATTACCCAACAACATATTTTGCATCAGCCACGGTTAAGAAGAGGGGGTAGGCATTATCAGAAACTCTAAATTGCCTTGGACCCTACTTGACACATTCTCGGATGATGAAGGTAGACTCCTCCTAGTTAAGGGTAGACTCCATAACCAAGTGTATACTCTAGTGTATACTTTAGTAAATGTATACAGCCCCAACGCATCCCAAATAACTTTTCTAGCGACGGTTATAGATAAATTAGACTCTTGGGTGGAAGGGCACATCATTTGGGGAGGCGATTTTAAAATGGCTATGAACCCGACGATTGATACATTATCTGGTTACTCACCCTTTAGGTTTTCCCATCTTTCTCGATTTAAAAAACGGCTAGCATATTCACAGATTCTCGACGCATGGCGAGCACTACACCCAACAGACCGTGATTACACCTTCTACTCAAACCCACATGCTTCCTTTAGCTGTATTGGTTATATTTTAATCTCCCAATTTTTACTTCAGTTCCTTCAGCCAGCAGAAATTCAAACCATCACATGGTCGGACCATTCAGTGGTCACACTCTCCATTTCTATACCAGATCTTTTAACCTCACGTAGGGCATGGAGACTTATTGAAACTCTGTTAAAAGACGAGGCCATTAAAAGAGACCTCACTACATCCATTGAGGAATATTTCAAATTCAACTCTGATGGAGAAGTGTCAGCCCCACTGGTATGGGAAGCCCATAAGAGTGTCCTCAGAGGCCTTCTTATCAAAATTGGATCTCAAAAAAAGAGAGAACGGGAGAAATCCTTAAATAGATTATTAGCACAAATACAAACCCTAGAGAACGTGCACACGAAAGCGTCAACTCCTAACTTAGCAGAGGAACTTAAAAACATGCGACTTGAACTTAACTCCCGCTTCCGATTGTCTTTTCATAAGTCATACATGTGGACAGCTTATCATAGATATTTAAATGGTGACAAATGTGGTAGAAGCCTTGCAAATTATATTAAAGTTAGACATCGATCAACTCATGTTTCATAAATCCACAACCCACAAGGTCCTCCCCACTCTTCTTACCCACACATAGCGAAGGCCTGTCGTGATTACTACGACAACATATACAATATTCCTAAACACACACCTTCCCCAACTCAACTAGATTTCTTCTCTTATCTTGAAAAAACTCACGTCCCTCGATTGCCTACGGAGATCAGTAATAAATTCGATTGCCCATTTCGAACAGAAGAAATTTTGGAAGCCATTCGTGACCTTCCTGCAGGGAAAAGCCCAGGCCCAGATGGCTTTTCTGCCCTCTACTATCGCTCTTTCGATCATTCTCTACTCATCCCGTTAACTGACTTATTTAATGCTATTCACAGTGGCCAATCATTTGTGAAACAAGCTTTAGAGGTCCACGTAGTTGTCCTTCCCAAGCCAAACAAAGATGCCTCCCTGTGTAGCAACTACTGCCCGATTTCACTTTCAATCTAGTTGTTAATCTATTTTCTAAAATTATATCAAATCGCTTACGTCCCCACTTGTCTCTTCTACTCCATCCAAACCAAGGAGGATTTGTTCCTGGTAGTCAAGAAAGTCGTAATACTGCAGTGGTCATATCTTTGCTACATTCGGCCTTAACAAATAACGTACCTGCAGTTCTATTAAGCACTGATGTGGAAAAAGCGTTTGACCGGGTTAGCTGGGAATATCTTAGGGTGGTCTTGCACAACGTGGGAATTCGCTCCACTTTGGTCGGCTGCATACTCAGCGCCTTCAGCGAACATTCTGGTCAATGGCACTTTATTCTGACTCTTTTTCTATTTCGAATGGCACGAGACAAAGATGCCCACTTTCACTGCTTCTCTTTAACTTGACTCTAGAACCCATGCTTCAATTCATTAGGAATGACTCTTCCATCTATGGCATCAAGGTAGATTGCGCTGAACATAAAACTTTGGCCTTTGCAGATGATGTTCTCTTCACTCTATCCAGACCTGTCGTATCTCTCCCGCGTGTCTTAGCAGAGTTAGATACCTACTCCTTTCTTTCGGGGGCAAAAATAAATCTTTCCAAATCTGAAATACTTAATATCAACCTTCCTTCCCCAGTAATGACTAAACTTCAAGATAAATTCCCTCTCAAATGGACGAATTCCTCTATTACGTACCTAGGTGTCCTCATCTCCCCTCAATTGTCCATCATCCCAGACCTCAATGTGTCTCCTCTTCTAGATGCCATCAGAATGGACATTTCGGAGATGGCGACCGCTATTCACTTCCTGGTTGGGTAGGATCAATATTACTAAAATAATGATATTACCCAAATTGTTATATATTTTCAACACTGTTCCGTTGCACTTCCCAAATTCTCTTCTGGAAACTGTACATTCCGAAATCGTCTCCTTTATATGGGCCAAAAAAAAATGAGAATCAGATACTCCATATTATCTAGGCCCGTAAGTCAGGGTGGACTGGGACTACCCGACTTTAGGTCATATTACCATGCCTCTGCTATATCCAAATTGTATGACTTCATCTGCAACAAATCGTAAGTGGTGGATAGGGACCATTGATGCTTGTACAAACCAATATGACCCGATCCAACTGTTCTGGATCAATTGCTCTAAAGTACCCAAGTCCTGTAAATCACACCCAGTCCTGGGACATATATTGTCTACTTGGTACAGAATAAACTCTTCTATCTCCTTGTCTCCAATTCCCTCCCCATTAATATCTATAGTTGGCAACCCTGATTTCCCGGCCGGTCTCCTCCCTTCTTATTTCAAAGATTGGGACAGAGAAGGTATGGCGACTCTCGGATCCTTGTCGCAATTACCCCATCCACAGACATGGGAACACTTACAATCTCGATTACCTACTATCCCTATCTCCTGGTGGGCTTTTTTCCAAGTCAGGAATTGGCTTCGTCAATATTCCACTGCTCAAGTATGCACTAGAAATCTTACTCCTTTTGAATCTTCTATATCTTCTAATGCTATCATGAGAAGACCACTGTCTTTCATATATACTTTATTGCTTGATACCTCATCATCACCCAAACCTTATTTCTTGAAATTATGGGAAGATGACCTCTCTGTGCACTTAGACATGCCCACATGGCAACAGATTTTCAGTCATAACTTCAAATTTTCTCGCTCCTCTAGGATGAGAGAAATTAACTATAAATTGTACTCTAGATGGTATCTAACCCCTTTCAAACTTTCTAAGATCCATACCACGTCTTCGCCCCTCTGTTGGTGTTGCTCATCAGATATTGGCTCACTATTCCACATATGGTGGTCTTGCCCACATATTATTCCATTCTGGTAAGGGGTCAGAGACCACATGTCGACTAGATTCAATTTACCATTACAATTAGATCCGTTGTTCTTTCTCTTTGCATGTCCGTCTACAAACACCTGCACCTTCTCTCGCATTCCCCAACAACTACTGATCCCTCTCCTGAATGAAGCTAAGGCTATGATCCCGAGTTTATGGAAATCACAAACTGTCCCCACAATCCTAGGGTGGAAACAGAGGGTGAACACCTTGCTCCATATGGAGAAATGCCATGCGACTGCAACTCATACCCTATGAGTTGCAACTCATACCCTATGACCAGACTTGGTCCCGATGGACCTCGCAGGTATAATCTACTTCAGACTCTTTTACAGACTCACCTCAGGGCTGCTAATCCACTCTATTTTCTCCCTAGTGTCTACATGCCTTTTGGTCCTTTCCTTGGAGGGCTTTTACTCTTGGTGTTGACCGAAATGTTACTCATATAATTTTTTTTTTTTATTCCCATTTTCTTTATAACATCTGACGCGCTGTGTGCTTGGACCTGATCCTCCAGCACCTGAGGGTGACCCTTTTCCTCTTCCACATTCCCACCTCCTCCCACTACCTCTCCTTCTCACTTTTTACAACTGTTTTACCTGACCTATGGATAGCTTCCTTCACATATCCACCCACAACACAGATTACTATAACTCACCACACACTAGGCACTTGAGATACTTAAGCAATTTTCCACTGCAAACTCACTTTTGTTTTACGATTAGCTTTTACATCACCTCCCACTATACATATTTTGTTGACTGGCTCCAATAGTTGTTTATATTTCTTGAAGTGGGTTTTCGTACCACTATTCCATGTTCTACAGAAGTATGTACATTTACTTATGATTGCCTTTTTTTTTACTTTCTGTATCAAGTATAATGACATGTAATATTAGAGACATTGTCTCATGTTAAGGTGGATTATTTTTGTTATTAATTCAAGCTCTTCTCCATTGTATGCTTTCTTTGATTTGTTAATAATGTAAATGTTTGTACATTCTTTGTAATGTTTTCTTATATCTCTAATAAAAAAAAGAGATGCTGGATGAACCCTGAGACTAATGACTATAAGGAGGAGAATCCAGGCACTAACATCATCAGTGGCACCATCAGTGTAACCACATTTTCAGACACAATAAGGCAGAATCCCCCAACATTGCCCTCCCTTGTGATCTGGGGGGAGACAGACTTTCATTTGTCTCAGCAGCAGGATGGTGATGAGAGGGCTAGTGGGCCATAGTCATGGCACCATGACCACCATGGGACTGGCTTCTTCAAGCACTGATATGGGACCAGGGATTGCTCTAATTGCCACCAATAATCCTGGTCCTAGCTGCAGTGATGTTTAGACAGCAGCATCACCTGCCCTAGCCAGTGAAGGTGAATGTGGAGAAGAAAAGGAAGGCCATTCTTCTCACCAATCCCCTCACTGAAACCATGGGTATGTGAATATTTTTTCCCTTGGGACAAGTACAGTGCAATCACCAGTGGCTGAACTGTGCACTGTTGTTGACAAGGTTATGAAAAAGGGAAAGGAGGGGAAACGCCTTGGCACAATAGCCCTTATTAAGAAAAAACATATCTGGCCTTGTATATATTGCAAATGCAATCCTGAGTCCTGCAAAAATGTGTTCACTGCTTGTTCTTGGCAAGTTTACTCAGGACTTGCTTTTGGATGCCCTGGGTTCTGGACACACAAATGTTTCTGATGTTTTTCGCTGTGTAAGCCTGCTGCTAAGAAACAACAACAAAAAGGTACAACCTACAATGCATGTGGTAATGCATGGTGGTGGTGGATTGGTGTGTTGTAACTGATGTATATATAATTAATACCATTATCCTGTTTGAGTCTAATGTAAGCTATCATTATTCTCAGATTAGGCTGCCCAGACCTCACCTTTAACTGGGGACGAAATAGGCCTATTTTAGGACTGCACTGAAATCAAAGAAGCCCTGCAGTATGCGTTTTCCACATGTGTCCCCTGTTAAAGGTGAGGTCTGGTCACCCTATCTCAGATTATTGACACACATTAATCAGTGTTCATAGCAGTGTTCCGGATAGTGGTAAATGGAAGTAATCCTTCACATCCCTCCTTTTTATCATACTCCTCATCCTCTGTGCTGCTGTTAATAATACATGTGGTCTGACTTTCCCTGTCATGTGTGGTTTTGGTTATTTCTGCTGTCTGATGATATTAGATTTTAGTTCATTTTTAAGAATGTTTATCTCTCAACACTGCTGCTTGATAGCCATGTCCTATAACCTGTTGCACTGAAAACCTGCTCAGACTCCAAACTTGCTGGTGGACAAGTAAGGGTTTCCAAGGCAGTACACATCAGTGCTGGCCACACACATTGGTTTGCTTGTCATTTGTATATGTGGTTATTGTTTCTGCCGAGAATGTAGTTATCCCACAAGTATGCTGGAACCATTTCACATGCAGTAGAACCACTCCTAGGAGCTACACAGTGTTCCATTGTATTAGTTACTGACCCATATTCTGTGAACAAATCCATAAAGATGTGCCACCACCAGTACTGCCACCACCACAACAAATGTTTGATTGCTACCCCTGAGACCCATGAATGGGAATGGGATATTCTGGTTGAAGTTGTTGCTCATGATGATGCTGCTAGTATCAACTCTTTCTCGCCTTCATTTTCACTATGCTTTCTAGCAGGGTTTTTTTGGGCCCAAACTTTCTCCCTCACCATCCACAATGCAACCTTCAACTCCATCTATAATCATATATGTAGAATCAAATCGCTCAGAAAGATGCTACTGATCATCATGACTCCTTGCTGTTACACAGTGATGATGCTTTGGCAGAAATTCTGTAACTTTGTGTTTAAAGTGAGGGTTCAGCAAAATGATAAGAATGTATTGCTCATTGCTTTTAATGAACACTATGCAAAGATCTTGTTCAAAGCTTGTTAACATGTCCTTGATCAGCTGGTGCATGTCTGTGCTGTCATTAAGGTAAGATTCCTCAGACATGCTCATCAGTTTTTTTCTGCAGTAAATACATGAGTGTAAAATGTCACCATCATGGTTTCCCCCTCAAAAGGTTTCAGTAGATCACATACATTACACATTAGTTGCCATTGTCCAGGTGGCAAATAATCCAGAGGCTCCCAATTCTGCATTGTGTACTTGCTAATGGCCAAATTCTGCTCATACAAATGTTCTAGCATGTATAGTGTGGAATTCCACCTAGGGACCTCCTTCAACTGGTGATGGGTCAGGTTGTTACGCTCTTATATGGAATATACTTCATTGTGTGCACTGTAGGAGTGGTTAAAAATGGACACAGATTTTGTGGGCAATATTAAGAATCTCTCTGAGGGTTTCAGATTCTGCAAAGAATCTGGTCACAACTAAATTTAGCACATGGGCAAAGCAAGGCACATGTGCCAATTCTCAAGGCTGCTTTTATGTTGGAGCCATTATCAGCAGACAGTCAGCTTTTATGGAGAAGAGTACAAACCATTCCTCTATCTGCTCTAGTTTACGTAATACATTTAATTCATCTATGGTTTGTGCACAAGGTGGTGTGTCAATGGTGGGCTATCCTGCTGCCACATTCTTAATCACAGTGCCAGAAACAGAGGCAAGATTACTTGCTGTCACCTGATTCTGGAAGCTAATGTTGTCCATTGGTGGTGAGAGGGAAGTCCGGTGAACAATTACAGTCATATAGTCTGTGCTCACTTGTCCATGTATCTATTGTTTGGTGGATTTTCTTGCTGTTTGAGCTTTCCAGTCCTACCACACTAACCACTAGACTTGTGCACAACAAAAATTTTTGGTAAAATTCAATGTTGGATGAATTTTTTTTTTCATTCGTCAACTCCGCAATTCAGCTCCGACCAATTCAACTCGAACGAAAGTCGGTGAATTATTTGGCAACTTTAAAATACCTTTAAAAATACAATAAAAAATGAAAATTAAATGAATGGAACCATTTCCAGGGTCTAAATGAAGATGGTGGAACAGGGTAAGGTGGGCATTTAGCCTTATGGTACTATGGATGAAGTAGCTAAAGTATGGATGTAGCAATAAGGCACCCTACCTACACAATACACATACACAACGGGCTGTATCTGGCTTCTGGCTGAAGTGTCACTTTGAAAATTATTCAAACAAATCCCTAATATTTATTTTAATACTTTACACAAGAACAAAGGTGACTCTCCCTTACAGACACAATAAGGTACTAGGCCTTCCTGAAGAACTGTGAGACTGGCTGAAGTGTCACTCTGAAAATTATTCAAACAAATTCCTACTATTATTTTTAATGTCAAACAGAGAAACAAAGGTGACTTTCCCTTGTGGTAGTAATAAGGTACTAGGCCTGCCTGCAGAACTGTGAGACTGGCTGATGTGTCACTCTGAAGATTATTCAAACAAATCCCTAATATTTTTAACTTTTTGCAGGAAATGCAGGCTGTCTGCCTGGGAGTCTGTGTCATTAGTTCAACCCCCATCATGAAACGAAGAAGTCAATTGGAATAAAGACAAAGCGGGAAAGTAGCGTATGAAACGGAGAAGCTAATTTGACTAGAGACATGGAGGGAAAGTATGGAGTGAAAGTAATTGAGCGCGGGAAGTAGTCGCCAAGTTTCCAAAATTTTTGATGACATTCGGACCAGGGCTAGTCGGATTCGTATTTTTTTTGGTGAACGACCAAGGTCCAAATGTCGCCGACCTAAATCGCACAAGTCTACCAACCACCTCTTGTATAATTCTAGCACAGCAGTCCTGGAAAAATAACTTCAACTTGGAATGTACCAGTGAGGAGCTATACATGATATCACTTCTCTAACACCTTGGTTTCAACAAAAGAATACAAAAGCATGTCCAATGCCAACATCTTGGCAACCTTGCCATTCCACAGGCATACTTTGGGATTGTTTTTGTAAAGTTTTTGACTGTTTCCCAAGAACTTAGTAAGTGGGTTGGCAGTACATGGCAGGATAATCCTGTAACTTTATTGCTTTAACAACATGACTAGAGGAGGTGGTAGAGGTGAATGATGCATATGTGGGAAGTTGATAACTCTTGCCATCTCCTACAGAAAACTAAGAGTCATAATCCTCTGAAAAAGCAGCCATGTGTGTTATTTGGAATAAATGAACTCTTGGCACACTCTTTGACACATCAATAACATCACTACTTCTATATGTCCCAGGAGCCTCAATAGATTTGTATGTGGTTGTGCTTCAGGTGGGATCTCACTGAAGAGTTGTGGAGGTGTGAGCCTTTTTCATCCTGCCCACATGCTTTTAACTAGACAACAGATAGCAACATACTTAGCTATTGATTCTTGAGTGAAGTGTCTCCATAGAGTGGACTAAATTGACTGAGGGCTTCCTAAGGGGCTGCTACTACTACTACTACTAGGGTTTCCTGTTGCTGCACTAGGACTACTACTGGGTGTCAAAAGTGATACACTTTTAACAACAGCAACACTCATCATAACTAAGGATGCTGATAATGTGTTGTTGCTGCTGGTTACTCAACACTAGTAGTGTATGTGGCTGAGTAAGTCTTGGACTTGGAACCGATGACAGTTCTGATGATGACTGACAGAGTGACCGTGTATTTGTGGGCATCTTTGCTTGTCTGGGGTCAGAACTTCTAATTGTTTTCTCAAACTGTTTATAGACAAACACAATGCTCCTTTTTAGAGGTTGAAGACTGAGTCTAACTTTCTGGCCTTGACATTATCTCTCTCACGCTCAGCTTCTGTAACTGAAGAAGAGGAAGGTGCTTTAGAGACATATCTTGAATACATCATAATCATCACCATCATCATCAGTCATCATTAGTTCTAGCATTGCCTGCAGCTTCTTGGACACTACTTTTATATTCCTGTAATGTTTTAAGGCCTCAAACAATTTATTTTTACTTTCACAGCATTGGCTACCACTTTGTGTTTTTGTGCTGGTTTGTTGACTGCCAGATGCAGCAGTTGGTTGAGCTGCTATAACTTCTTCCATTATTCCATCAACACTAGAATGCAACTCCTATAATACAACTGATAATTAAAAAGCAGATATAGCCTCTCTACCAGCCAAGGGGATAAATTACATTCAGTCTACAAATGGGAGTGCACTACAAATATGACTATGAAAAATGACACAGAGCTGTGCACACCCTGTATAAGCGAACAACTTACCAGAAAGCTGGAGGAACAGTCCTGCTGGAGAGTGGACCACAACACAGGGGCTACTGTAGATCTTGAGAGGAGTAGCAGGCAGCATCGTAGTCCAGCGGTGTAAAAGTAAGAGATTGAGGTCAGATTGCCAAGCAGTGGCCTTATGATTCCAGAGGTCAGGGAGGTCAGGTAGACAAGCAGAGGTATTGGGATTCCAGAGGTCAGAGTAGTCAGATAGCCAAGCAGTGGTCTTAGGATTCCAGAGGTCAGAGTGGTCAGGTAGCAAAGCAGTGATCTCGGGGTTCCAGAGGTCAGAGGGGTCAGGTAGACAAGCAGAGATCTTGGGATTCCAGTAGTCAGATTCAGGACAGTACAGAGTACAGGAGCTCAAGTCAAACGTCTTCAACAGGAACAAAATTACTGAGCCAAGACCTGTCCCGCACAGCAGAGTGGAAGTGGAGCCCAGGAGCAGGGATGTGCACACCTCTATAAGCGCACCACTAACCCAAAGGCTGGAGGAACCTGTCCTGCACCACAGAGTTGAAGAAATGACCCCCACTCACCTGTTCCCAAATGAGGCCCTCTGGAACGCTGGTGAACAACCACCCTCAGTTCTGGGGCAGATGCTGCTGATGTCATCCCAGCATTCATGTGCAGCTTCCCTCAGTGCGGCCACACATAGTTATGTTGCCTATCACAACCATTCGGCCATGGACGGCAAGATGCGGCTGGTAAGACAGGGGGAGAATACTTCCTCCCTGAGCTCCTGACAGGACCTCCCCCTTAGATGCGCCCTCTGGGAGCATGGAGGTGCTGGATGAGAAGGGTCTAGATGGTGAAAAGCTTGTACTCTGACTAGGGCATGTATGCCCATATCAGGTTCCCAGGACTGCTCTTTGGGTCCATAACCCTTCCAATGGATCAGGTATTCCAATCTCCCCTATGCAGGCGGGAGTCTAGGATTTCTTGTACTTCATATTCCTCTTCATCATTGACAATCACAGGAGCCAGAGCAGGAGGTTGCTGTCCAGGAAAATTGATACTCTGCCACAGTTTAACCAGGGAGACATGGAAGACTGGATGGACATGCATATCATTAGGTAGTATCAGACGTACCGCAGAGGGATTGATCATGCAATCCACTTCAAAAGTTTCCACGCAACGAGGTCCCAATTTTATGGAAGGGCAGGACAGACAGAGATGTGAATGTTTGTCAGAAAAATGTTGTATCTTCTTTGAGCATTCAACAAAGAACTTTTGATTAGGGTATAGGTGTGGAGAATGGAACGTAGACATGTGGAAGCACTGGGGACAGAGCAGGATACTCGATAATTGGGAAGCATGATAGGGTGTAATCCGTAATTAGCAAAAAAAAACTGAGTAATGTTGATGGATATGTGAATTTGATTATTGTAGGCAAATTCAGCCAAAGGGATTAAATGGAACCAATCATCCTGTAAGTGGGTGGTGTAGCACCTAAGATATTGTTCCAGGGATTGATTTGTTTATTCAATTTGTCCATGGGACTGCAGGTGATACGCAGATGAAAGGGACTGTTGGATGTGCAGCCCATTGCAGAAAACGGACCAGAAACGAGAAGTAAATTGCAAGCCTCGGTCAGAGATTATGATTTTGGGAAGGCCATGGAAGGGGAAGACTGCTCCTATGAAGAGTTGAGCATTCTCTGAAGCTGAAGGAAGGTCTTTGGTGGGAACAAAATATGTCATCTTTGTGAACCTATCCACTGCCACATGATACAAGTATGGCCACATGAAGGAGGAAGATCAGTAATGAAATCCATAGCGATACTGGACCAGGGAAGATCCAGGACAGGTAGAGGTTGAAGTAATCCAAAGGGTTTGATATGGAGACTCTTGGAACGAGCACAAGTTTGGCAAGATGCTATGTACCTCTCAATATCTTTACATGCATCAGGCCACCAGAAGGTCTGTAGGATTAATATTCTTTTGACCACCATAACCAGCTAAGGGAGAAGTGAAGTGAGTCTTGAGCAAGGAAAAGGCAGATTGTGCTTGTTCAATCCAACAGGAGGGCACATGCTTCTTGGTTAACTCAGTAATGGGCCGTACAATACAAGAAAAGTTGCGTATGAATCTAGAAATTAGCAAAACCCATGAATCTCTGGATTCCCTTCTTGTCTGTGGGACGTGGCCACTCTACTATGGTGGATACCTTATGGGGGTCCATCATTAGACCACTAGGAGATAAAACGTATCCCAGGAATTCTACAGTATCCATGTTATAAACACATTTTTTGAGTTTGGCATATAAATTGAACTCTCTACATGAGTATCCGGTGTTCTTCCAGGGTGGAGGAGTAGACGAGTATGTCATTGAGGTAGATCACCACAAAGACATCCAAGTAGTCTTGAAACACATTGTTCAGAAAGTGTTCAAATGTGGCTTGTGCACTGAAAAGGCCGAAGGGCATGATGGTATACTCGAAGTGTCCATATCTGGAATGGAAGGCTGTCTTCCACTCTTTAGCTTTGCACATCCGGACTAAATTATAAGCCCCCGTAGATCCTTGGAGCTTGGAGTAGACATGAGAAGAGCTGAGTTGATCCAACAATTCCAAGATCAAAGGCAGGTTTTTTTTTGTACAGTTGCATTATTTATCATTTATTATGTAGTCTACGCAGGGTCACAATCCACCATCCTTCTTCCCAAAGAAGATGATTCCGGACCCCACAGGAGCGGTAGAAAGGTGGATGAATTCTTTTTAAGATTCTCCTCAATGTTTTCCTTTAGTACTTGTAATTCAGGTTCTGACAAGGGGTAAATTTGACCAAAAGGTATAGGAGATCCAGGAAACAATTCTATAGGGCAGTTGTAGACTTAATGAGGTGGAAGAATGTCTGCCCCCTTTTTTTCTTGAATATATCAGAGAAAGAGGAATATGGAGTAGGAAGAATGAGGGTTCCTTCACTGGGAGGAGTGTTTTCTAGGGTCAGATGAAGAGTCCAAGAGGGGAGGAAAAGGTATGGGTTCCTAATTTCCAAACTATGATAGGATTGTGGAGCCGGAGCCATTCAACCCAAGAATGATGGAGAATAAAGGAGACTGAACAACATTGAACTGTAGGACCTCTGAATGTTGGGATCCAAGGATGGCACGTAGGGGAATGGTTTCTTCTGTAACCAGTCCGGATTGCAAAGGACTCCCATCCATCACTTGAATATGCATCTGAGAAGATTTCTGGGAGACGGGGATGTTGAGGAGTTTAACGAGGTTGGAGTTGATGAAACATCCACTAGGACCAGAGTCAATCATGTCTTGTATGAAAACTGGCTTTTCACTCCACTGTAGGGTAAGAGAGACAGGAATATGAGGTGAGGTTGTTACCAGTCATGAATGGACACCAGTAGTAGACACTAGGATCTTACCTATAGGCTTGTGTGGTCTATCCTTACAATCCCGAAGGAGATGGTCAGGTTTTCCACAGTATAAACACAGGTTCATTGTTTCACTATGAATCCTCTCAGCAGGAGGCAGAGGTCCTCAAACGAGACCTATCTCATAGGTTCCTCTGTCTCATTGAGGGTGGTTCCATAAGGAGAAGATATGGTAGAATGTCAATATACCAGGACAGAAGTTGAGGCTTTTTCCTGTCATCTATCCAATTGTATCACAAGGTGGGCATGCCAATCCGGTCCAGTTCATCCTTAAGTGATTCAGAAAGACCGATTTGAAACTGATCCACAAGAGCTGATTCATTCCAAGTGGTCTCCAAGGGGAATCTCCGAAACTCGATGACATCAGTGCTGAACCTGCTGCTAGTGTGTCTTGTAATATTCATGAGAGGGGGAAGGAGAAGATGACGTCAAGTGTGACAGCAAGGGACCCTAAGTCACACTTGCCATCCCCAAGCAGTCCTGCCAGTGCTAGTACTAATACTACTAAGGTCCAGCAGCGTGTTAGCATTAGGAGTGAAGGGGGGTAATCAACAATATCCTCATATTACTAGTGACTTTGAGGAGGAAGACTCTGCTGCTGAACCTAATGTGGTTGTTGTTAGTAGTAGCAGTAATGATGAAGCAGCTACAGTGGTAAGGGAAACATTTGAAAGCATCCAGACTAGCAGTCAAGGGATCCCACACCATTCCTCTGACCCTGGGAGTCCTCCCCTTCTCTTAAATAAAGTGTCCAAGTGGAACAGTATCCTGAAGACTAAGAGTCTAGAACTGTTGTTGGGGAAGAGTAGGCGCACAATTAAAACCACCAACACCAGACAGATTAGGTGGGTCAGAGGTTGACTCCAAGTTACATGGAGATGCCTTCCTCAGTCTCATAGGTGACCTGGGATTTATAGAGGTATGGCGGACTCTTCATCCACAGGACCGGGAATTCTCGTGCCACTCGGCCACATATAAAACATTATCTAGGATTGATTATGTGTTTGCTAACCAATTGACCTTGAATTGGGTTTCGAATTGCTGTTGTCTGACCAGAGTGGCTTCTGACTATTCCCCGCTATTATTGTCTTTGCAGCGAGACCAGAGACCTCGATCTAGAGTCTGGAGATTTAGTCCTATATGGTTGACCAACACGCATTTGGTTTCCAAACATAGAGAAGATCTCAGTGAATATTTTGTCAATAATGTTAACTCAGCTGCTCAGAGCATTGTTTGGGAGGATGCCAAGGGGATCATTGATTTCTCTTGTATCTATGCAAAATAGACTTAGATCTAGGGAGGTGGAGGCATTGGAATCGGACGCTGCTGAGGCGGAAAAGCAGTTTGTGGACAGCGGGGATTCAGCCTCTTATGCTAAGTTTGTTTCTTGCTCGCTACAGTATTCTATAAAATTGTCTGAACTGAATGCCTGTCATGTTTTTTATTTGAAACAAAATATTTTTGAAAATGGGGATAAGGCAGGGAAGCTAATGGCTCATCTTGTTTGTCAACACAGGGGGATTCCGTCGGTTTCTTCACTCCAAGATCCTGGGGGTGAACTGATACTAGACCCGCAGATGATTAACTCTCGATTTCAGCTCTTCTACTCTCATTTATATGAATCTCAATTGATCCACTCTGAGTCACAGATTTCCTGTTTTGTTGATCAGTGTGACATTCCGCAACTTTCTTTCGAACATAAACAAATGCTGGATGCTCCTATACTTCTTAGAGAGGTAATGGACGCTATTCATGCTTTACCGGCGGGCAAAGCTTCGGGTGTGGATGGTCTTCCTGCAGAGTGGTATAAGGAATTTGCGGATGTCTTGGCCCCCCATCTCTTGAATACCTTTTATGCTGCTATCGATGATGGATTTCTTCCGGATTCAATGAATAATGCTTCCATTATTGTATTGCCCAAGCCAGGAACGGATCCAGAAATTTGTGACTCTTACAGGCCCATTTCCCTATTGACTACGTATGCAAAGATTGTGGCAAAAATCCTGGCTACCAGATTAAATAAAGTGCTAGGAACCATTGTACATGAAGATCAAACTGGCTTTATCCCAGGTAAATCGACGTCACACAATCTTAGGAGGTTGTTTATGCACCTGCAACTTCCTCACGATAACATCGGAACTCGGGGGATAGCATCTCTTGATGCATCTAAGGCCTTTGACTCTGTCAAATGGCCATACCTTTGGCAAGTACCCCAGGGTTTTGGGTTTGGCCCCTCCTTTATTAAATGGTTACATATCTTATATAGTAATCCCAAGACTTCTGTGGTGACGAATGGACTGAGTTCACAGCCATTCTCCTTGCATCGTGGCACTAGACAGGGCTGCCCACTTTCACCCTGGTTGTTCTAATTCGTGCTAACCCGCTGATTCGAGGACTCAGTGTAGAGGGTAGAGAGGAAAAGCTCGCACTGTATGCTGATGACATCCTGCTCTTTCTAAGTGATGATGGGAATTCCTTGCGGACCACGCTGCAGTTGGTGGATGATTTACTTGGTAGTGAGTTTGGTCCCTTGTGGGCTAGATTTGGGGTTAATACTCTTGGACAATTATATCGGGATAACCAATTAAAATCCTTCGCACAACTCCATGACGAGAACCATATACCACATAATCTTTTTTACTCGTATTTATGTATCAGACATGCTCTAAGAGCTCAGTGGGGTGATCGAGCCCCGATGATTTCTACGTTTCCACTTCTTACTAGATTGATGATTCTTGAACCACCGAGACCTCTTTCTTTCATTTACCAGTAGCTAGATTCTCATATGAGGTGTCAGGAGTTTCCTTCCCGGAACAAATGGGAAATGGATGTGGGTCCACTAGAAAATTGGGAATGGGATCTGGCTAAGGCAGGGCCAGCTCTGGTGTCGGCGTCGACTAGACATCAAATGATTCAGTTGAATATTTTACATAGAATTTATTACACACCGATCAGACTGTTTAAAATGGGAAATTCTGGCACTGATTGTTGTCTTTGGAGTGTTACTGTTCAGGGCACGTATTTGAATATGATCTGGGAATGTCCTGAAGTCAGAAGGTTTTGGACAGAAATAATGCGTATTGTGGCCCTGGTGTTGGGAAGACCTGTTCCTGTGACTCCAAAGCTTTGTTTATAGTCTGTTTTCCCTGATGAGATTGAGGATGTAAATGACAGATCTCTATTGAGTGAGCTCTTGGTGATGGCGAGAAAGGTGGTGACCTTGAACTGGATGTCAAACAGAGTTCCCAACTGTATAAATTGGTTTACTTGCACCAGGGTACTCCAGCTAAGTTCGACAAGATCTGGGGAAGGTGGCAGACCTGGTGGACAACTAGGGCAGATTCTCCTGTGGCACCTGATGACGTGCAACTTATTGGAGATGGTTGACTGAAATCATACCTGTTTGCTGTGTGGGTGGTTGTGATGTATACTTGATGCATGACACTGTGTATGAATCCTGTACGTACAGGGATTCTGTGAAATCATTGATTGGTGGGCGAGGGGGGGGGTGCTGCGGGCTCAGAGGAGAGAATTGGGGTTGAGGGGTATAGTAGAAGTTAAGTTAAGTTAGGTTTTAGAAGTTTGGGTTATTGAAGGTTGAAATAATCATAAAAACCTCAGGTCGACTCTGTACACCCTACTGTTCTGCATATGTTTTTCTCACTGCTATAAGTGTTTCCATACTTTTGTGTATTTGAACTATTTTACATGTATTCACCCTTTTTTTGTATTTAAGATGTGTATGGAGTGATCTGATAATAAAATATAAAAAACACCACCAGCAGGGGCACAGATCAGCTGCCTGTGCCTGCTGCTACTGCTGCCAGTCTGCCTTCTTCACATCACCCAGAAATGTGAAGTGTGACATTAGGGGTTCCTCTGTCACATTGCTTATCGTCTTCTCCAAGCAGAAGATGTCTGGAATAGAGCAGGAGCAGCTCATAGGGACTAGTGGTGGTGATGATGATGATGATGGAGAAGCTGGGGTGGAAGAGAAATTGTTGGCCTTTTTAGCCCAAACTGTGAAGGAATGGGAGACAGGGATGAGTATAGGCATCACTAGCAGTGAGATTTTGGAATTTGAGGAATTTACAGCTGCTCTAATTCCTGCTGCTGATGAAAAGCAAGGACAGTAGGAACCTGAGGAGCAAGCTAGTGTGCCACAGACCACCGTGGACACAGTGGGAATGGGGTAAACAGTGATTTGGGACTAGGACATGTTCCACTTGCTAGCAGAAGCAATACTCTTGGTCCTAGTTGCAATGCTGAATTTGAGGCAAAAGCAGCAACAGCAGCAACATTATCTGCTGCCACAGACAGTGAAGGGGAATGTGGAAGACAAGAAGAGGCCATTTTTCTCCAAATGTTTCCTCCCCCTGAAGTCATGGGTGTGGGACTATTTTTCTTTTGGGGCAGGCACAGTGCAATCATCACCAATGGTAATGTGCAAAATTTGTGACAAGTCAGTGAGAAGATTAAAGGAGGGAACACACCTTGGCACACGCTCTCTGATATCACACATGAAACACAGACACCATGACATTTATGTCAAATATGTTAAATTCAAACACCCACCACAGAAATCAAGCACCACTGTAGCTGTAACCCCTGACTCTCCAGAAAGGCAACAAGAGGCAAGGCATAGAGCAACCCAGGCAGAGACTGGAAGTTCCATGACGAGTGAAACAACTAGCTCACCATCACTATCACCTTCTATGGTAACTACATTTTCTGCCAAACCACCTCTTTCATCGTTACCTCCCCAGCCAAATGATAGCCACTCTGTTGATGTTAGGATGTAGCACTTCTTCTCTACCCATTGCACACAGTGTGGTGCACTGACCACACATGGTAGTGTGGTGGAGAAGAATCGCAAGCAGGGCATCAATCGTCATCTGAGGAGATTCCATCCCACAGAATATGCTAAGATGCTGTCAGGAAGAGTTCATCATTACTATTAAAGTGTCATCATTGTCATGTGTCCTTAGTGGGGTCTGGACAAGGGGTATAGTGAAAATGGCAGTATTTGGGTTCTGGTGTCATGGTGTTTGGATACAGTTGTGTCCCCAGATGTTATTTACCACACACACTGTGAATATTGCAGTTGCTGGTGTGAGGCACAGTTTCTGCTCTCAATGGAAAAATATTTATTCTAATAACAACACACCCATGATTTTGGAGGAGGTGCAGGTGGAGAAGAATTTTTGGCCAACTTCTTATTTTCTCCACATATACTGGGGGCTACTTATTGTGCTGCTAATGCCTCGGGTACATCCTGGAGCTACTTGTTGCAAGTGGAACCTTCATCATCCATCACCCATACTACTGCAACTGTTGATCCCATTCCCTTTCAGCTGCCTAATCATCCTGCTGCTTAAACATCTCAGCAGCAGAAGAAAGAACATCAGTTGCAAATTCCACAATTATAGACACATATTCAGGAGGAGAACATTTGACAATGGCTACTGTCCACTGGCCAACATGACCTGCTGGCATTAAGTCATAGGGCATTTTTTTTCCTCAGGGCTTGTGCTTTGAAAAAAAAAAAAAAAAAAAAAACCATAGTCCTAAAAAAAAAAAAATAAACTATTTTGGGGGTGTTTGTTTCTAACAAGTCCTACAAATCAATGCTTCCTTAGAGCTGCTGACTCTGATAAGTCTAGGTCCTAAAAAATCTATGTTTCCTCAGGGCTTGGGCCTCTAACAACAAATCTAACAAATTATACTCTACAAAATACTCTATCAAGTCATGTATCAGTCCACCCCAGTGGCAGCTTATGTCAGAGGGTTCCTGTCTCTATGACTTTACATACAAATTTCTTATTTTACTTTATTGATTTATTTTTTTATTAACTGTCTGCCCAATACCAGTCAAGAAAACCACCCAAAACAAATACCCTGTTCATTCTTCAGACTCCACCCAACAACGCAGGCACCCTCCTCAGACCCCTTTTATACCATGTCTTATGGGTTTTTTTTAATTGTATTTAGGATTTATTTTTTATTAACTACCCCCCAATCCCAGTAAACCCCCCCAAAAAAATCATCCTCCTGTTCAACTGATTCTTTCCCCACATCCCACCAACACAGGAACCTTCATGCCCCTTTTATACTATGCCTTTGGCAAATAAAATAATATTTGTTGTGTGTAACTTCAATGTTCACATTGATTTCAATGGAATGAGCTAGGTGAAAAAAGAGGGAAAAAGTGGAAAATCGTCATGGGAAATTTGTCAAGTGGGAAGTGTCATTATTTGCTGATTTCAGTTTCAGGTGAAAATGTTCACCCATGCCTATTTAAGATGATATCAAGTGATAAAAAAAATGAAATAAAGTACAACCTATAATGTGGCAGATGTGTATGGTAGTGGTGCTGGGGGATTGGTGTGGTGTGATTGGTGGGATTTGAAAATCTATATCCACCCCAGTTGGAGAAGGATCATCATCATTTATTGCACTTGCTGCAGTCAATTTTTGAACTACCACTTTACTCCCACATCCCTGCTCTTCTTCACCTTTCCCCCTGCCCCTTGAGCATTTGCTGGACATTACTCAACTACCGGGTGATCTGAAGCACTCACAGGGTAGAGCAATAGTGAGAACAGAAAAACATAAAAGTTGCCACTAAGTGCAGCACTTTATTAAATCATATTGTAATAATAGAAAAGCCAATTTCACACTCATGAACATAAGAAAAAATAAAGCATCTTGGGGTCCCAAACAGTCAGTAAAAAAAAAAAAATTACTGAAAAACAAAATCAACAACTACTTTACCCAGATTATCCCAACACAGAGACAATAAAAGCAAAATCAGCAAGCAAATTGGACCCCAGTTGCCTGTGTGTTCTTAGTCAGTCACATAGAATTTTGGGGTGTTTGGGGTTTACCTCCTTCCTCCCTTCTTCTCCCCCAGAGTGTCCCCAGACTCCCTAAGCTAAGCTTCAATACCCCTTTATTTGCCTATCTTCTCTAGCTCCAAAATATCAAAAAAGCAGGAAAATGGCACTATCCTTGAAAAATTATTTGCCAACTGGGAAGTGCAATTTGTTGCCAGTTTCGGTTTGAGGTGAAAATTTTTGCTCATTCCTACTGACAATGCAAAAACACACAGATGGATAAGAAACAACTAAGCAGCCAATTTTCCAATCACTTTTGGTACCCTAAAATTGAGAGACAATTTAAAAAAAGATGATATTTCCTATACAGTTCATGTTTCATCCTAAAACTGTCATTCTGAACTTTATTCTCTTTATACACTTAGACATTGTTTAATTTCATAACCAAAGTCAAAATAACAAAACTTGTGTCTGTCCATTTACTTATGCACTGCATTGGATTTAACCAGGCATATAACTTTTGTTATAGGGATAGTATACTATCATACTTAGTTATCCCCTAGAGCAGCAGTGGGCAAGCTGAGGCAATACAAATGTTGTGGACTATACCCACTTCTGCCTCTGATTCATAAAAGCCTAATTGTCTTGTGATAGTTATTATTTCCAAACGTAAGTCATGCAGTATAACAAATAATTTCTGTTGAAAATGCTACACTTTTCTACCTGAATTGCATTATTGTCTTTTTCACTAGATCTTACGGTTTTCAGCTCAGTGTTGAATTTCCATATATCTATTTTCTTTCCTCCATTGTGTAATGTCCTGTCCTATACTAGTAATTGGAAAATGGAACAGAAGAGAAATTGAGAAAGACAACAACATGTATACCTAAAACAAGAAGTTTAATATGTTTTCACCTTGAAAGTCTTTTGTAACAAGGTTCCAAACTGAAAATACCAAAAAAGTACTTTTCTGTAAAGGATTAATTTTTTTCCAGTATTGACGATAATCATATAAAATAGAAATTTCCCTTGGTAGCTGAAAGCAGAGCAAATTGCGTTAAACCATGACTTAGTTATTATAATGTTGCAGATAGTGAATTATATTTGTGTAAGAAAATTAATGCATTTATTATATGTATTAGACTTGTGAATTCATTTTGAAATAAATTTGTTGTTTCATACTTCTCTGTTTAACCTTAATTTTTTGTATGGCTTTGGCGTTCAATGTCCATGTTTCACAGTCATGGTCAAAAAACTTTCACTTGAGGCAGAGTGGTAAATTTGTCTTAAAGACAGTACTACTAAGTTTTCCAAATGCTTGACATCCCAATTTTATTTGTTGCTCAATTTCCCTCGTGGTGGTACCTGTCCAAGGTAAACATAATTGTCCACTTATAGCTCATGTCCATCTACTGTGATTTTCCTGGTTGTGATAAGTTTGTTAAACATAACTTATTTTTTGCTGATATTCATCTTCAGATCAAAGTTTTGCTTTCATGTTGTAACTCTTCAATGCGTTCTTGTAGTTCTACAGGACTTCTGACAAATAGTCTGACATTATCTGCAAAATGTAATGATGTAGGTAGTCTCCCTTGATCTTAACTCCTTTTTTGTTCCAATTTAGATTGCATACATTTTCTTCTTGTTTTGTGGAGATTGGTCTTCTTGTTAGACCCTCTTTATCTATGTTGATCTGGACTTTTTCACTGTTGACCAGTTTTGATGCATTTGCATTTTCATATATTTATTGAAGGATATTAATGTAAGCTCTATCTGTTCCTTGGTTGATCAGGGCATTGATTATTGCTTGCTTTTTCACTCAGTCAAAGGCCTTTTTGGAATCAATGAAGACTTTGCATATTGAAAGGTTGGATTTATAATATCGCTCTATAAATTGTTGCACTGTCTGGATATGGTCCATTTTGTTGAAACCACTCCTGAAGCCTGCCTGTTCTTTAGGTTGTGTCACGCTAAATATTGTGTCCATTCTTCTTGATAGTACCTTTGTGAAAATCTTGCAGAAAGCTGGCCATAGGCTTATTGGTTGGTAGATTTTTAGATCCTCCTTTGTGCAGAAAGATGACTTCTTCATTTTTCCACATTTCAGGAACTTTGCAGAGTAGTAGACATTTTGAAAATAGTTTAGCTAGGGTGTTGACCTCTACCTTTTAACATTTCAATAGTAACTTTATCAAGTCCTGCTGGTTTGCTGTTTTCATTGAATTAATTGCAGCTTCTATTATGTACATGTTCACTAATGTATATATGCCGAATACTATGCAACACACATTTATACTGTAATCTTGATCATTTGGCTAGTTTCTGGGAGGGGGTACTGATTCTTGGTGGGGATTTAAACATTCCACTTTGTCCTGCCATTGACTGATCCTCCGGTGAATCCTCTTATGCTCAATCTGTAGTCTGTACTCCACAAATTATCCCTATCACTTTATTCACACCAGCTTACTCAAACCTGGAATCTTCAGAACCCAGGAGACAGAGATTTTACTTTTTATTCTCATCCGTATAATCAATACTCACAAATGGATTATATGTTTTTAGCAAATTCATACCTACACCTATTGAATTCAGCAAGCAATGGCCATATAACTTGGTCAGATCACACCTCAGTCCTTGTCTCACTCTGTAGAACAAACAATGACCTTAAGTCAAGAATCTGGAAACTTTATGAAAGTATTTTATTATCTATAGCTGTACAAACTCAGACTAAGACTTTTCTGACTAACTATATCAAAGATCACACCTTCTCAGATTCCTCTTCAATGGCAATTTGGGAGGGAGGTACACAAGTGTGTCATTAGGGGTGAATATCACAGTGCCTGTGATCATCCTCTGTCACTCTCGCTTGTGGTGTGCTCTGATTTGCTGAGTCGGTTTGGCCCGCCCCTGGTGACCGTTTTATGCCTGGCCGTGACACCTGTAAGATACCCTTTCGTGGTGTTTCAGAGCCGGTGTTGCTGTTGCTGTGTTCCTGTGTTCCTGATTCCTGTGTACCGATTTGGCCTGTTTTGACTACGCTCCTGTGTTCCTGCTCGTGATTGACCCGGCTTGTCTGAGAACCTCCTCCGTGATCTGACCCGGCTTGGCTGACGTCCCTGCTCGTGATTGACCCGGCTTGTCTGAGAACCACCTCCGTGATCCGACCCGGCCTGGCTGACTTCCTGCTCCGTGACCTGAACCGGCTTGTTCCAGTGACCTGCTTTGTTCCTGCTACCTGCTCCTGTTGTCGCCGTAGTGACATTCTGACTTCCGCTGTGGCTGCCTACCGGGATGATCGTGTAACCTCCTTAACACTTGCACTGCCTAGTCTCCAGTGCTGAGTCTCCGTGCTCACTTGCAGAGCTGTGTTTCCGTTACTGAGCCCTCCTTTGTACTTGGAAAGCTATTCCTCTAGTACTGAGCCTTCGATCCTTTAAACTGCAATTTAACCCTTGCCGTGCTAGCGTCTCCTTAACGGATTCTAACACCTGTACAGAGCCTATGCTAGTATTTCGCTACTTCTGCTGAGCCGGCCGCGTGTATGCCTGGTCTGGTCGGTGGCTCACCCTGTCAACAGCAGAGTAGTCAAGTTCGTTAACGTGCCCAGTAGAGGTGCTATTGGCTCTTACTCAAACGGTGGTTTCTCTGGTTTACGGCCATGGGGGCTATTGGCTCAAGCTATTGCAGCAAAGGGTGGTCTCCGGTATACACCCATGGGAGGCTATTGGCTTCATCTCTTGCAGTGCATTGTGGTCTCCAGTTTACTCCTGTGGGGGCTACTGGCTCAAGCTCTTGCAGGTTGTCTCCGGTATATGCCCGTGGGGGCTATTGGCTCAAACTATTCCTGTGCAGTTGGTCTCCGTTATTACACCCGTGGGGGCTATTTGCAAGCTCTTGCAGTGCAAGTATCACGGTGCCCGTGATTCGTGCTGCTCTGTGTCTATCACCTGCTGAGTATTCGTGATTGGCTGGTTTACTCCTTAAACCTGGTGGCGTTATTTACCATTAGTCCCAACGTGCAGACGTTGGTTTGCTCCTGAACATCCAGTACTGTGGTCAGTTGCTGTCCACTTCCTTGCAGTTGTCTGATTATCCCTGGCTATAGACTTCTGCTGAGTAAGACCTCTAGACTTATGCTCTCTGCTGTCTTAGTCACCTAACAGCTGGTCTATTTGCTCAGGCTGCCCTGCCCTGTATTGGTGAGGCCGGTAGAACCTTGTCGTTACCATCCTGTAGGTTGCCTCACCCGGTATTGGCAGGGCCGGTAGAGCCTACTACAGTACCTCCTTGGGCTGCCCTGCCCGGTATTGGTAAGGCCAGTAGAACCTTGTAACTCACCATCTTAAAGGTTGCCTTACCCGGTATTGGCAGGGCCGGTAGAGCCTACATTCAGCATCCCATTGGGCTGCCTTGCCCGGTATTGGTAAGGCCGGTAGAACCGGAATTATCATCTCACAGTTGCCTTAACCGGTATAGGCAAGGCCGGTAGAGCCTGTCATTAATATTGTCACTTGGGTTGCCTTGCCCGGTATTTAGGCAAGGCCGGTAGAACCTTTTGTATGTTCTATTGATGTTATATTGTTATGTATGTTTACCCTACGGGGACTGCCTTTAACTTTTAATAAAGTTAAATTTTACCAAACCTTAAGTCTGAGAGTCTTCAAAAACCGTGACAGTACGAAAGGGCCATGACCTCAGACACTAAGAGTGACGGTAACGCACAGAATATCCATTGGAGGCTGGATAGGCTCGAGCAACGTTTGGATCAGCTAGCGGTGGCTATCCAAACTATTCTTGAACGCACGGTACTTGCAGATAAGTCCGGTGCTAACCCGGTGGTCTCGCCAATTATGACACCGGAAAATGAGTCTAGGCACTCAGGGGCTGCAGTCAAAGGGTTAACGGCTTCTGCACCCTTGCCGCTGAGATATGATGGCGACCCTCAACTATGCAGAGGGTTTATCAATCAACTTGAGATATTTATGGAATTGACGGCACACTCATTTCCTTGTGATCGCAGCAAGGTTGGGTTCATGATATCCTTGCTGACTGGCAGAGCATTGGCTTGGGCCAACCCACTTTGGGAAAACGCTAAACCTTGCACAAAGAATTTCTGTGATTTTGTACAATCCTTTCGGAGAGTATTTGAGCCTCCTGGTAGAACTACCTCTGCTGCTAAACGTCTCATGGAGATACAACAGGGCAGGCGCACGGTTGACGATTTAGCCATTGAATTCCGCACCTTGGCAGCAGAGGTAGGATGGAATAACGAGGCCCTGTTGGCAGCCTTTGCTCAAGGATTGAGTGACCAGATTAAAGATGAGATTGCAGCAAAAGATTTACCTACTGACCTAGATGATTTTATCGAATATCGAATATCGAATTATTCTAATTGACTCCAGAATACGTGAAAGATTAACCGCCAGAGAGCGACGAGTACGGTTAAAAAATAATGGGTCCAGTAGCATATTTTGCCTACTCAACCATCCCTCGACATCCAAACCTAGTGAAGTTATTCTGGAACCAAGCGAACCTATGCAGGTGGGTTTCACTAGGTTAACTAAGGAGGAGAGAAGGTATCGCAAGACACAAGGTTTATGTCTGTATTGCGGTAAAAATGGTCACCTGTTAAGATCTTGTCCAGTACGTCAGGGAAACGAACACACCTAGGGTACCTTGGTGGACAGGCCCTGGGTGGTGTCCAATCGTCCCCATTGTTGGGCACACTTAAACCCACCATACAGGTGGTATTGTCATGGGCACAATGCTCGGTTGAGGTTTTGGCCTTGGTTGATTCTGGTGCTGCTGGGTATTTTATGGACAATACCTTTACTGAATTGCATGGGGTACCACGGATTCAGAGAGAAACCCCTCTTGCTATTGAAGCAATTGATGGCAGACCTTTGGAACCTGCCCAAGTTACTTTTGAAATGATGCCCTTGTCCATGACTATTGGGGCTCTTCACAAGGAATAGCAGCAGTTCCAATTGATTAATTCCCCACACCATGCCGTGATTTTGGGCTTTCTTTGGTTACAGTTGCACAACCCACAATTTGATTGGCAGAAATGTGAGATTGCTGCTTGGTCTTAGTTCTGTATGGATAAGTGCGTTACCCATCCTGTTAAGGTCTTGTGCACCTCCCCTTCACTACCTGATGCCTACCAGCAGTTTAGCAACGTTTTCAGTAAGGGAGAGGCTGGCGCCCTACCTCAGCACAGACCATACGATTGTCGCATAGAACTGAGTCCTGGAGCAGTACCACCAAGGGGACGCATGTATCCATTGTCCTGTGAGGAGAACCAAGCTATGGAGGAATACATAGCAGATGCCCTTAGAAGAGGGATCATAAGGAAATCTACTTCTCCGGCCGGTGCCAGGTTCTTTTTTGTTCAGAAAAAAAGTGGCGAACTGCGACCTTGCATAGACTATCGTGGGCTGAATAAGCTGATGGCAAAAAATGCCTACCCAATCCCACTCATCACCGAGCTGTTTGATAGACTTAAGGGGTGCTCGATTTTCACCAAATTGGACCTAAGGGCAGCCTACAATTTGATACGTATCAGAGCCGGTGATGAGTGGAAAACTGCCTTCAATACGAGATCTGGGCATTATGAATACCTAGTCATGCCATTTGGTCTATGTAATGCTCCTGCAGTATTTCAAGAACTGATCAATGACGTTCTTAGAGATATGTTACAATCTTGTGTTGTAGTCTATCTTGACGACATACTTATCCACTCCAAAGACCTGTCACAACACATCAAGGATGTGTCTGAAGTCTTGCTGCGCTTACGAAAAAATAAATTATTCTGTAAACTGGAGAAATGCCAGTTCCACAAAACCAGTGTACCGTTTCTGGGGTTTATAATTGGCAAAGACGGCATTGCCATGGATAAAGAGAAATTGACAGCAGTCTTACAATGGCCTAAACCCAAGAGCCTCAAAGCCATCCAACGATTTCTGGCCTTCGCCAATTATTACCGGAAGTTTATTAAAAAATTCTCCTCTAATGTGAACCCTCTGTCTGTCCTCACGCATAAGGGCGCTAACCCATCCCTCTGGCCGATGGCTGCTGAAAAGGCCTTTGAGAAGTTGAAGGTAGCCTTTGCTGAAGCGCCTGTGTTGTCCCACCCTAATCCAATACTCCCCTTTACTTTAGAAGTTGATGCCTCAGATATTAGGGTCGGGGCGGTGCTCTCTCAGCGACAGGTTAAAGACGGTACACTCAGACCCTGCGGATTCTTCTCAAAAAAATAGACTAGTTCTCAAAGTCATTACAAGATTGGTGATCGAGAATTACTGGCCATTATCCTCGCTCTCAAAGAATGGCGTCATTTACTTGAAGGCACAAAAAAACCCCGTTTTGATGCTAACTGATCACAAGAATCTGACGTATCTTTCTGAGGCCAAGAGACTGTCTTCTCGCCAGGCCAGATGGGCACTGTTTCTATCCCGATTCAATTTCGTTGTATCATACCTGCCGGGATCAAAGAATGTTAGGGCTGATGCTCTGTCTAGACAATTTGAAGCAGAGGTTGACAGAGAAGAGGTACCAGCACCTATCATTCAACCTGATCGAATATTGGCTACCATACGTACTAGTATTACTTCACTACTAGGGGAGGAGATTTTGGCATCCCAAGCCTCTGCTCCTCATGAGACTCCAGTGGGCAAATGTTTTGTTGCTGAGCCATTCCGTACTCGATTACTTGAGACCTACGACTCCTCTAAGGCTGCGGGACATATTGGTAGGGATCAATTGTTCTGGTCTCTCTCTCAGCTATTTTGGTGGCCTTCTATGAGAGCTGATTGTGCCAATTTTATGAATGCCTGTGCCACCTGTGCCCGTGCCAAAACCCCTAGACATCTCCCTGTGGGCTTGCTTCAGCCGGTGCCTAATGGTGAACGCCCTTGGTCTCACATCTCTATCGACTTTATGGGAGAATTGCCCAGGTCTAGAGGGTACTCCTTCATATTTATGGTGGTAGACAGGTTCTCTAAAATGGCACACTTTCATTCCTCTCCGTGGCCTTCCTTCGGCCAAAGAACTGGCAATGGTATTCGCTCGAGAAGTATTTTGGTTACATGGAGTACCCAGGGTGCTGGTGTCTGACAGGGGGAGACAGTTTGTGTCCAGATTCTGGAGGGCATTTTGGGAACAGATGGGCATACAGCTATCATTTTCCTCGGCATATCATCCCCAGACTAACGGGGCCGCTGAGAGGGCCAATCAAGGATTGGAACAGTTTCTGCGATGTTTTGTGACTGACCATCATGATAATTGGGCCGACTTGTTGCCTTGGGCAGAGTTCGCCAGGAACTGCGCAGTTAATTCTTCCTCCAGGAGCTCTCCGTTTTTGATCAATTATGGGTTCCAACCCTGTCTGCTCCCGGATTCCTTTCAATCACAGCAGATTCCAGCTCTGGACGAGCATATAGAGCAACTCCGATCCACATGGGCACAAGTTCAGAGGGCATTGGGCCAGTCTTTTCAGCGACATCAGCGTCATACCAATCGCAGAAGGCTTCCAGCGGTTTCCTTCCAAGTCGGGGATAGAGTATGGCTGTCCTCCAAGAATCTAAAACTCAAGGTCCCATCTAATAAGCTGGCACCTCGGTTCATTGGTCCGTACACGATCATTCGCAAAATTAACCCTGTTTCTTATGCCTTGGAATTGCCTGCTTCTATGCGCATTCATAATGTATTCCATGTGTCTCTCCTTAAACCTCTGGTTTGTAACCGTTATACTACCACACCTGTGATGCCAGGTCCTGTTGAAGTCGAGGGGCAGGAGGAGTATGAAGTACAAAGCATTATTGATTCCCGCAGACGTAGAGGAGGGGTACAGTATCTGGTGCATTGGAAAGGTTATGGTCCTGAGGATCGTTCCTGGGTTGACAGTAAGGACCTTCATGCACCCAAATTACTACGAGTATTTCATGCCCAATACCCTCAGAAGCCTGGACCCTACTCTAGGAGAGGGGGTCTTTGAAAGGGGGGTACTATCACGGTGCCCGTGATTCGTGCTGCTCTGTGTCTATCACCTGCTGAGTATTCGTGATTGGCTGTCTGTCATTAGCCCTCCTCACACAGCCTTTTTAAACCCAGATGGAGCACTTCCAGGTTACCCTTTCGTGGTGTCTCTGACTCCACTCTGCCTGACCTGCTTGTCAGATCTCTGGGCCTGTTTCCAGTGTTCCTGTATGCTACGTTCCGGTGTTCCAGTGTTCCCGTACATTAACGTTTCGGTGTTCCAGTGTTCCAGTGTTCCTGTACGTTAATGTTCCGGTGTTCCAGCGTTCCAGTGTTCCTGTATGCTAATGTTCCGGTGTTCCAGTGTTCCAGCGTTCCGGTGTGCCTGTATTCCGGGGTTCCTGTGCTCCAGCACCGCGCGGGTTAACATGTACGAGTTCCTGAGTCTCGCGCTCCAGCTGTCGCTCTGGCGACATTGTTCTCCTCGCTATTGCATACACATTGTTGGTTCCAGCGTGTGGACGCTGGTTTGCTCCACTAAACCTGGTTGCGATATACATTGTTGGTTCCAGCGTGCGGACGCTGGTTTGCTCCACTAAACCTGGTTGCGATATACATTGTTGGTTCCAGCGTGCGGTCGCTGGTTTGCTCCACTAACCTGGTTGCGATATACATTGTTGGTTCCAGTGTGCCGACGCTGGTTTGCTCCACTAAACCTAGTTGCGATATACATTGTTGGTTCCAGTGTGCAGTCGCTGGTTTGCTCCACTAAACCTGGTTGCGATATACATTGTTGGTTCCAGCGTGCGGACGCTGGTTTGCTCCACTAAACCTGGTTACAATATACATTGTTGGTTCCAGCGTGCGAACGCTGGTTTGCTCCACTAAACCTGGTTGTGATATACATTGTTGGTTCCAGCGTGCTGTCGCTGGTTTGCTCCACTAAACCTGGTTGCAATATACATTGTTGGTTCCAGCGTGTGGACGCTGGTTTACTCCTTAAACCTGGTGGCGCTATTTACCATTGGTCCCAACGTGCGGACGTTGGTTTGCTCCTGAACATCCAGTACTGTGGTCAGTTGCTGTCCACTTCCTTGCAGTTGTCTGATTATCCCTGGCTATAGACTTCTGCTGAGTAAGACCTCTAGACTTATGCTCTTAGTCACCTAACAGCTGGTCTATTTGCTCAGGCTGCCCTGCCCGGTATTGGTGAGGCCGGTAGAACCTTGTCGTTACCATCCTGTACCACCCGGTATTGGCAGGGCCGGTACAGCCTACTACAGTACCTCCTTGGGCTGCCCTGCCCGGTATTGGTAAGGCCGGTAGAACATTGTAACTCACCATCTTAAAGGTTGCCTTACCCGGTATTGGCAGGGCCGGTAGAGCCTACATTCAGCATCCCATTGGGCTGCCTTGCCTGGTATTGGTAAGGCCGGTAGAACCGGAATTATCATCTCACAGTTGCCTTACCCGGTATAGGCAAGGCCGGTAGAGCCTGTCATTAATATTGTCACTTGGGTTGCCTTGCCCGGTATTTAGGCAAGGCCAGTAGAACCTTTTGTATGTTCTATTGATGTTATATTGTTATGTATGTTTACCCTACGGGGACTGCCTTTAACTTTTAATAAAGTTAAATCTTACCAAACCATAAGTCTGAGAGTCTTCAAAAACCGTGACAGCAAGCTACTACCATTGTTACGCCCGTGGGGGCTACCGACTCACGCACTTGCATATTAAGTTGTATCCGTTGCTACGCCCGTGGGGGCTATTCTGTGCAACTTTTCTGCTGATTCTACCTCTAGTCAAGTACTGCCTAGCAGCTTCCCAGCCTTAAGAACTTTAGGTGTTGTGCCATCTACACCTATAGCTGCTTCATCACCATCTTGGGCGTGCCAAACACCACAACAGAGACTGACTAATTATTGCATTTAACCCTTGATTTGTTTCACTACTGTGTGCCTGTCCTGAGACAATATATGTGATAACTCTGTTTCTGTTTACTGGGCCTGTGGGGGCATATCTGTCAATATATGGCTATTATTTTTGTTCCCTGTAGAGGGCGATCTTTCATGTTAATTTTCATTTAATAAAACTGTGTTTTATTCTAACCAGCTAGTCTGAGTGTCTTAAAAAAACGTTATAGTGAACTCATTAAAATTGCATCCATGAGTTAAAAACAAAAAGCACAACAGGTGGAAGAACTATTGTCATGCATTCACTAACTCAAAACCCAACATAAAGCTTTGTTGTTACCTCAACTTAAGCGTTTACGCCTTTTGCCTCAAATCATTACTCGAAAACAAGGTGGAGAAACTCTTTCTTCATACCGAACAACCACATTTTGAATTGGGTAATAAACCCAGTGCCCGTTTAGCTAGACAGTTGAGTAGTCTGAAACAAGCCACACTCATTCTGAAGCTTAATTCATCTTCCAACCTATTATTTCATAAAAACAGGGATATTGCTGATGAATTCCAAGTTATTTGATTCCTTGTACAACCTTCAGTCCTTTAGTTCTCATCCCATCTCAGCAAGTGGTGCCATGGAGGACTATCTGAAAGAAGCCAACCTTCCCACACTCTCTGAGTCTCTCAGAGCCCTTGATTAGCCAGTCTCCATAGCTGAAATTTCATACACCATTAGCCAATTACCTCCAGGTAAACTTAAGGCCCAGATGGCTTCTCTCTAGCTTATTACAAGCACTTCCAACACCTCTTGAATCTACTCATGGAAGCCTTCTTTGCCTCCCTCCTAGAGGACATTTCTTGATTCCCGTCGGTTTCAGAAGCACATATTAGGGTATTACCAAAACCCGGGAGAGATTGCCAAAAATGTCAGTACTATAGATCCATTTTTCTAGTAAATTTAGACATAAACTTTTTACAAATATTTTATCAAATAGGCTACAACATATCCTCCCCTCCCTTATACATCTGGATCAGGTGAGGTATAATACGGGCAAACTTATTTCACTCTTACATATCTTGTCCTCACTATCTACTCCAACTCTCTTTCTGACCACAGATGCAGAAAAGGAGTTTAATATAATTAATTGGTCATTTATGGAGAAATTTCTTCTAACATTCAGATTTGGCAGTACCTTCATTCAGTACTACTTGCTCTTTACACAAATCCTAGCACCAAAGTCAAAGTGAATCAATGTTTGCAAATTACATTTTACTGTCCATAACTCATCCTTCTTCATCTATGCCGTGCTGATGTCGGAATTTCTCATCTTTACCGAACTGACAAATTTTAAAATAAACTTCACAAAATCTGAAGCTTTAAATGTGAATACGCCCTCTTACATTATCTCTACCCTAAAAATTCAATTACTGTTTCATTTGGCATATAATTCACTCAAATATTTGGAAGTCCATATCACTCCATATACTGTTTGTTTTCTGCCAACCTTCCCTGCCTGTTCAAAGCTATATGGGCAGACTTGGAGGGTTGGAACTCACTCTGTATTTCTTGGCTGGGACAGAAGAATGTTGTCGAGAAGTCAGTGTTACCTCAATTTCTTTAGCTATTTCAGAAGCTGCCTATACCCATACCACCCACATACTTTGCTCAAGTTAACCGTTTATTCACTAAATTCATATGGGTCAATAAGCTCCCCAGAGTTCACTTTTCAGTATTGTGTCGTTGTAGCCATATATGGATTGGCAACACAATGAAACACTTAAAGGGATAGAAATACTTTAATAACACATAGTCCACATAGTGTAGCTATTTAAAACATAATTCAATTGCCCCCAGGTTCATCTCTCAGACCTTTATGGTTTGAGAGAAAACCATAAGCAAAGCTCCCCCTCCCTCCCCCTTCTCTGAAGTCAGCATTGTACTGGGCAGGGGAAGTCTGTCGTACGACAGGCTTGCGGCTCTGCAGCTGAGCCGAGATCGCATTAGTGAAAGAATTATTTCATTGAAATGGTCTTCTACATGTGCTTGGTTTGCAAGCACACATAGAAGACCGTTTCAGTGAAATATTTTTTTTTTACTAACTCGATCGTGGCTCTGCTGCAGAGCCGCCTGATGAAAAATATCCCTGCAGTCAGTACAACGCTGACTTCAGGGAAAGGGGAGGGAGGAGGGAACTTTGCTTACGGTTTTCTCTCAAACCATAAAGGTTTGAGAGATGAACCTGGGAGCAATTGAATTACTTTTTAAAGAACTATACTATGGGGATTAGTAATATTATAGTAGTACTATCCCTTTAAGCTGTGGGTGAAACTGGAAACAAATCAATTACCACACACTAAGCCTTTAGTGGAAATGTTTCTTCCCAAACACAGTCTAAGTTGTATCTGAGAAAGTCCCTGGGAAACTACGAAACATTATAGACTTCGCCCTTTTATTTGTATTTTCTGTTTGAATTTTTTATATTTTGGAATATTTTTTATTTTGTTATATGTGGGAAAATACATTTTTTATGCAAGACTACAGCATTCAGTGGGATTTCCTTCCTGGAACCTGAGTACCTGAGCAGAGACAGGGTCATATCTCTGCATGCTTGTTTTGTTGTTTGTGGGTATAAGCCCTCTGACAACCACTCATCTTGTGAGTATAAAATGTTATTTTTATATATTTGATTGATGTCGCAATAATAGACACTATTGAGTGTCCTCTGATTGTGTCTCTTCTGTGTATTTAACTTCTGGTGTGTTGAATTGAGGAGTGGCCATGTCTGAATAAAGAGCATCTTTCAGACATCAGTACTGTTGTGGGGACAGTAAATAAAACCCCTACTACTACCCCTACTACATAAGTGTTTAGCTGACCACTCATTTTGTGAGTATAACATTTAAAGTGGTGATGGGTTGGTGATACAATCTGATACCAAATGTTATTGCACCAGGTATTCCTTCTTTTCTGTATGCCTCTATAGGCAAAGGGGGATGGTACCCACTGTATATTGTGGCAAGATATCACTTATGTAATGTCATAATAACAACAATTACTTTGAAGTATACAAGAAAATCACACATACAATTACATTTTTTAATGAAAATCTTGTACTTGCTGACTGCACCATTTAGGTAATAATGCCCATTCCAACAATACAACCTCCCCATAAACCCAGTCAGTACACAATATAATGTTGGTGCACTTGGTTGAGCCCTTAAATGGTTTAGGTAGTGCTACCCATGTGTAAGGTGTGTGAGTGGTAATAATACCATTTTGTGGTTGCTTGCTGTAATCCCCAAGGAGATCCAGAATCTATCCTTCGCCCAGTGAAGGTCTTTTGCAGTCTGTCAGTTTGTGTAGAGAGCTCATCCAGGAGTTTGGCTGGATCTTCTCCCACAACCTCTTCTTCTGTGTGACAAGTGTTCCACTAAGCAAGTGTGCTAAGGTACACATGACAAGCTATTGTTCTGCTATACTCTCCCAGCGATTGGTCTCAGACAACCCAGGGCCCAGTTTCTGAAGGAAAGTTGTACAGAACTTCTCCTCTTTCCCTCCAGAAAGTTCACCCCTAATTTGCAAAGCAGGTGCCAGGGAACAAGTACTAAATAATGATTGGCCAACACAGATACATATTACACAAATATATATTTCACAGGGCTGATGGAAAGCAGGACGGAAGAGCAGTTCTATGGTAAGTAAGTCCATCATCATGGCAACTGGAGGACTGGTGACTGGGTTATACAAATATATTTCTTTAGTGCATCAGGGGTTCGAATCTATTACCAGCGATAAAACTGGCGTTACAAGAAAAGCAAGTAGCGTGAATTTTGCAAACATGTGTTACGTCGGTATTCTATTGCAGAACCACAGCAAAACAAAACTGGCATAGACAGCACGTTTGAGAGTACTAACAAAACTGGCGCTGTCTGCTTTTTTTCTGCTACCGCCTACAAAAAACGTGCAAAATGTCAAAGTCCAAGGAAATAGGGGTGCATTTGACAACAGAAAGATCAAGTTCAGTGTTAGATGTGTTCCCCACATAGCAAAATCCAACATAGAGTGCCCCCCTTCTACATATTAACCCCACCTTTTAAAAGTCAACTGCAGTGATTTTCTTTCACCACATTAATTTGACAAATATTGTAGTCAACACTTTAACCCCCCCCCCTTTAAAATTTGGCTTACAGTGTTCCCATGACTTTCTTCCACCATTTATATAAAACATTTTTCTTCTTTTTTTCTTTGACATGCCCTTGTATTTTGTTTTGCAAGATTAAACCTATGTATACCAGAGAGGTAGCAACTCATTGGTTGTATATACATTTAAGTTATGTTAGTAACAATAAATTTATTAGAACAAAATAAATTGTAGGTGGCTGTACAATATTGCAGTCTTGCAGACAAAGTTTGGGTTACGTTGAAAAAGCCGACAGTATAGTTAAGTATGCAAATCCAATGACAAAGCAGTGGAGACTGTCCCAGTCTAAGTCTAAGCCATCTGGACATTAGCAATAAGTCTGTTAAAGTCAGATTAGGGCAAAAAAGTATGCATAATAATAAGACAACGTTGTAAGTCCTACAGCAAGATATTACTTGAACCAATTTTTAGCAGGCTGAATGTCTGTGTTGTGGGAAAAGGACATAAACATCCTGCTTAAGTAACACTGGCACAAACATCCATGAAAAACAAACCACAGCTTGGGATATTCCAACAGAGTACAACACATGGCATCCGTTCTTTAAAGCCTCTATTTTCAACAAAAGAAAAGGGCAGCATGTGAAGAGAATAAAATAAAATAAAACACGGTTACAGCACAACTATTATTGACAGTTAGATACAGGAGGCTACCCAAATACCACGAAAAAGTCTGTTGCGCTAGATAGAACAACATAAGGAAAACCGGGTGCCACTGATGGTCACTTACCACCCCCAGGTTGAAGTGCTACGCAAAATATCAAGAGAACTTCAAACAAAATTACATACAGATGAAACTTAAGAGACTTAAGAACATATTCCCACAGCCTCCCTTACTCTCCTTCAGACAGCCTCTGAATTTGAAACAACTGATGGTGAGAAGTGCCCTGAATAAAAATACAAAAAATGGCACATCTCCCTGCCTACAAAAGAGATGTGAAACCTGTGCACACATTTACACCACGGACAAGATACCAATTCCAAACACCCAGTTACACCATAAGATCAATGTTACCTTCACCTGTAAATCATCCAATGTAATAAACCTTATCATGTGTGCAAAATGCCCAACAGCTCTGTATGTGGAAGAAACTGGACAAGCACTACATAAGAGATTTAATTCCCACAGATCCAGTGTTAATAACAAAAAGACACCAGTGGGAGAACATTTTTGTCAAAATGGGCACAGTGTCAGGGACATTAAGTTAACTGTATTGATGGGACGGTTCCGCACTCAGAGGGATAGAAAGGTATGGGAGGTAAAATAAATGTTAACATTTAATGCAATTTGTAGTGGTTTAAATAGGGACAGAGAGTTTTTGTCACATTATCACTTAGTTGGTTGACCTTTCCAACAGACCCAAGAGCATCGTAAATAACTCTAAAGCCTCAGAGGAAGAGTGCAATGTATCAGATCTGGATCTGGTTTGAGTTCTCTTATCTGGTTTCCATGCTAAACAATGCAATGTGTACTTGTATTTAAGAGAGATGTTTTCATATTTATCTGTATAACATGCCTGAGGAAGAGACCTAAGGTCTTGAAAGCTTGCATTCTAAATCTGCTTAGTTAGCCAATAAAAGGTATCAAAAACTATATTTGCCTTCTGTATTTCTATGGCTAACACGGTACCAGCTCTCATCTGTAGCCATTGTTTATAAAGAGAAATAAAGAAATCATTAAAAAAGAGTTACTAAAATACAAATTGAATGCTGCGCATGTGTATGGTGGTAGTGGACAAGTGCAGTGTGATTGATGCATATCTCTATCTATATTTATAGATTTTTACATAATCAACATGATTCCTATAGCAATTATTACCAGTCATGTTTGAATCAAATCTAAACTTCCATTATTCTCAGATTATTGACACACATTAGACAGTGTTCATAGTGGTGATCCCACAGTAGTATATGGTAGGAACCTGTCACGGTTTGTTTTGACTCTCAGACACAGAGTAAGATAAAAATCAAATTTTATTGAAAAGTTTAATGGGAACCCTCACTGGTCCTGAACATACACATATATCACATGTACATAATGGGTTCAAACAGTAATTATTGCAAGATACAGCATGGTAGGATCTACCGGCCTTGCCAATATACCGGGCAAGGCAGCCTGGAGGGTAACACGACAATCTGAATGTGGCTCTACCGGCCTTGCCAATATACCGGGCAAGGCAGCCTGGAGGATTACACAACAATCTGAATATGGCTCTACCAGCCTTGCCAATATACCGGGCAAGGCAGCCTGGAGGGCTGCACGACAATCTGAATGTGGCTCTACCAGCCTTGCCAATATACCGGGCAAGGCAACCAGGAGGACAGAAGGACAGCTCCACTAATGCTGAATAGATGGAACAGCAGCATAAGATGGGACAGTGGAGCAAACCAGTATCACAACCAGGGAGGCCAAACCGGTGCAATAATGGAGGCAGCAGCAACCGGTGAATGAAAGGTTAACCAGTACCGTGCACTGGATAACAGTAAAGCAAACCGGTTCTATAAATGATGGATCAGCAATCGGTAACGTGGAGTAAACCAGTATCATGTACTGTACAACAGGAATGCCCAACCGGTTCAGTCATAGAGGAATCAGCAACCGGTGAATGTGAGTAAACCAGTACCGCGTACTGGACAACTGTAAGGGCCAACCGGTTCTATACAGCGGGATCAGCAACCGGTGAATGTGGAGTAAACCAGTACCGCGTACTGGACAACAGGAATGCCCAACCGGTTCTAAACTAGCAAGATTAGCAACCGGTGAAAGTGGAGTAAACCAGTACCGCGTACTGGACAACAGAAACGCCCAACCGGTTCATTATTAGTGAGATTAGCAACCGGTGAAAGTGGAGTAAACCAGTACCACGTACTGGACAACAGTGACGCCCAACCGGTTCATTACTGGCAGGATCAGCAACCGGTGAATGTGGAGTAAACCAGTACCACGTAATGGACAACAGTGACGCCCAGCCGGTTGATTACTGGCAGGATCAGCAACCGGTGAATGTGGAGTAAACCAGTACCGCATACTGGACAACAGTAACGTTCAACCGGTTCTATACTAGCGAAATTAGCAACCGGTGAAAGTGGAGTAAACCAGTACCGCGTACTGGAGAACAGAAATGCCCAACCGGTTCATTACTACCGAGATTAGCAACCGGTGAAAGTGGAGTAAACCAGTACCGCGTACTGAACAACAATAGCGCCCAACCGGTTCTATACTAGCGGAATCAGCAACCGGTGAATGTGGAGTAAACCAGTACCACGTACTGGAACATCGTATTGCCCAACCGGTTCTATACTATCGAAAACAGCAACCGGTAAATGTGGAGTAAACCAGTGATCAGAATGTCGCCCAGGCGACCCAGCAGCCAGACAATGACAGTCAGGATACAGCAGCAGGAACAGCAGACAAGCCAGGGCGACTACTGGAATGACAGGACTGCCAACCAGGTCAAGAATGGAGCAGGAACAACGGCAGCACGGGATCAGGAACAGAAGCAGGAACGACAGCCCAACCGGATCTGGAACAGAGGCAGGAACCACACAGGAGAGGCACTGACTACTGGAGACAGGTTGATACTGGTAGCAGAGCGAACAGGCCCAAGGATACAGGTACAAGGCAGGTGACTGCTGACATAAAGACACCACGAAAGGGCAACCAAAGGGTGCCTCAGCCCAGTCTATATAGGCTATATTTCCAGATCACCGGGAGATCAGTTGTTGTGGCTGGAGTAAACACAAACTGTTACCAACTGAAGACACGGTGGTGAATGACTACAATCTTGCTACAAAGTTATTGGTTTTAATCTATGTGGACTAAGTATTTTGTACTTGGAATTTCCAAGTTTACATTTCTTACCATTATGTTCCACCTGCCGATTAGTCTTGGCATAGCTCGTTGCTATGAACATTTATACTCAGTCAACACTTTGGGATTATTCAGTTTTCTGTGGCTACATTGAAATTTTTTTCTATAAAATGGTATTACTTACAGGCCATCATATAGAAAGAAAATGTCATCAAATACATAAAGAAAAATTTTTGGTCCAACACAAGTGACTATACAGTCTCCTCTTTTTGAATTAAAATTTTTATGGATATATCCATAGTACGTAAAAAAAGACCTTATATATATTGTTTGTTTATACAATAAACTTTATACATTACCGTTTTTTGCAGTTTATATTTTATGTCCTGTATGATGTATTTGTAAGGTATTGGATTGGATGGTTTTCTTTTGACACATTAATTCATTACTTCAATATACTGTGTTTTGGGGGTCTCGGGTGGTGTGTCGGTAGTAGTTCCAATTGGGTAGTTTATATCTTATAGTTTGTTTTATGTCAAGCCCTGTATCAAGTATACTGAATAATTTGTACTATCAGTATATAACCCTTGTGTCTTTGTTATACTGACTGATGCACCACATGTGACCCTAGCTTTTGTTTTGGGGTTTGTGTGGTGTACCAGTGCATTTTTTTTTAATTTAGATTTCTATTATATTAGGTTGGGTTAGGTTTACCCAATTTAACTGCACTTGTATCTACTGTGCGTGTGGAGGAAATCAGTGTATAATCACAGGTGCAGTACACACCTATGTGGTTATCTTCAATTTTATAGCTCAGTTTCCCCTATTCCCTTTCATACATCAGAGCAGCATTTTTTTCGGCAAGGATAAGGTGTTTTTTAGCTGGAAATCTTTTAAAGATATAGCTAGTATTTGTGCTTGTCCAGTATTTCTCTTGATGTCCTCTTCGAGATATTAATAGTTTATATATCACTATCAAATTTGCCACAGCGGTACATTCAGGTGATTAAGGGACCTTCGGAATAGATTTCCTATTTTTGTTAATACATTTGGCCTGGCTGCTATTTGTACAATTCAGGCACAGCTGTCCTAGAAAAATAACTGTGGATTGGGTTATGCCAGAAAGGAGCTACAGATGACATCAGTTGCCCTAATCCTTGGTTTTCTACAAAAGAATATGACAGCATGTCCACTGCCAACATCTTGGCAACCTTGCCATTCCACAGGCTTACTTTGGGATTGTTTTGTGAAATTTCTGACTCCTTCCCAGGAACTCAGTCAATATGGTTTGTAGGACATGGCAGAAGAACCCTGTAACTTTATTGCTTTAACAACATGACTAGAGGAGGTGGTGAAGGTAGAAGCAGTATGTGTGGGCAGTCAATGACTCTTGTCATCTCCTACAGCAAACCCATAGTCATCATACTCCTCTGTAGCATCACTCCTTACCTTATCTGCCACAGAGCCCTGTGAACTTTTTGGAGTGCTTCTGCTAGTTCTGGCTCATCTGACCTGCTGGTAGTGTATCTCCCAGTCAGACCTGTGGTTGTGCTTCAGGTGGGATCTCACAGAGGAGGTGCCACTGCCTAGGTATGAGCATGCTTTCCCCCCTGCTTACATGTTTTTTTGCACAGACAACATGTATCAACATGCTTAGCTTTTGAATCACGAGTGAAGTATCTCCATACTGTGGACTTCATGGACTGAGGGGTTCCTGAGTGGCTGCTACTACTACTGGGGCTAGATGCTGATGCAATTCTACTGCTATCACTACTACTAGGTGTCAAATGTGCAGCACTTCCAGCAGCAGCAGAGTTACTTGTCATTGCTAAAGTTGTGGATCTTAATAACCTGTTTTGTTGTTGTTGCCGCTGGTTACTCAACACAAGTTTGTGTGGCTGTGTGGAACTTTTTCTTGGAAGTACAATGAGGCTGGTGATAACTGACAGGATGACTGTGTAGTTTTTTACATCTTTGCTTGTCCAGGGTCAGAGTTTCCAATTGACAGACACAGTGCTTCTCTTCATTGGTGAAAGATTGAGCCTTTGCCTTTCTGCTGACTTTCTGGCCATGTCATTATCTTTCTCACTCTCACCTTCATCTGTATCTCAACAAGAGGAGGATGCTAGAGTAATATATTTTAGATCTGCATAATCATAATCAGTTATCAGTAGGTCATCTTCAGCATCAACATTGCCTGCCGCTTATTACCCACTACCCTTATATTCCTCTAAGCTTTTAGAGTTGTCAAACAATTTCTTTTTACTTTTACTTTCACAAAGTGTGTTATTACTTTTATGACAGGCACTTTGGTGCCTGTTTGTCTCACTGTCAAATGCAGCAGTTGGTTCAGCTGCTACACCTTCTTCCATTATGCCATCTTCAACAGTAGAATGCAACTTTGTTTTTTTGTATTGGAACTAGTGGTGGTGGTACTTTTGGTGGAACCTTGACAAACTGCATCCTCCCTTGGAGGAGAGGGATCACCACCATGTATTGCACATGCTGCAGCAACCTTGACTGCAGTTAGTTTTTGAACTACCACTTTACCACTTCCCCAATTTGCTCCACCTTTCCTCTTCCGCTGCTCCTTGTGCATTTGCTGGATATTACTCAACTACTGCATATGTTGTTACTCTACAGCACACAACTGATGGATGGGGATGTCTTGCCTTAGTCCTCAACAACATTCTCAGTGTTGTCTGCTGTCTATCAAGCCTGCCTCAGTCACACAGCTCACGTCAGCTGTCTGTCACCTAGTATATTTATTTATTTATTTATGGGGGGGTTTATTATTTTCTTTTATTTGTTTATTTAATTTATTTTTCAAGTTGTTCACCCTTTCTTATGACAGTATGTCCAAAAAAGTTATAATTAAAAACACAAAATCAACAACTTCTTTCCCCGGACTTCCCCAGCACAGATGACTCTTGTCATCTTCAAAAACAAACTCATAGTCATACTCCACTGCAGCAGAAAAATTAAATCTTGGCATGCTTTCTAACTCATCAACAGCACTTCTATTATGTTCCCCAGCCCTGGGAACACTTAGGGGTACTTCTGCTGATCCAAGTTGTGAAGCCTTGGACCAGTTGATGGTGTGTCTCCCAGTCAGACCTGTGGTTGTGCTTCAGGTGGGAACTCAATGATGAAGTGCCTAGGAGAGAGTCTGCTTTATCCCTGTTCACATATTACTTACATAGGCAACAGATAGCAACATGCTTAGCTTTAAGATTGTGGACTTCATAGACTGTGGTGTATGGTAGGTCTTTTTTCAATTATCATATTTTTCAGCCATTGCTAGTTGTCGAATATGCCTCCGTTTCTTCCTGAAATATCTAAACAAAACTGGAAATATATATTTTAAGAAAGTTTGCCTCATTTCCTTCATGATCATTTTCAAATGAAAATTGGAGAGGTCTTGGAGATATATTTTGTAAAGTAGTTTTCCATTCCTAATGAATTATTTTCTGTCTGGAAAACTGTGCCTAGTTTTTAGTTACATTGGGTATATAAGTGCCCAGTCTTGGAGATCCCAACCGGAACTTTAGCCTTGGGATAAATTACTTAGTGGATGAGGCTTTGCCAGAGAATGTCTTGGCCTTTTTTGTTGGTCATAACCATCCTTCAGTAATGAAGACCCTTTGTATGCATCACAGAGAGACAGTCACTAATAAAAGCTTAAACTATGCTCCCTGTCAGAGACGAAAGACTCAAGTATTCATCTTGGCTTATGTTGCAGCTCTGTTCCCTCAGTCCTAGGTCTCTTAGTAAAAGTACTTTTCTACAACAGCATTACTATAATTTTTACATTAGATACTTAATTAAACAAAACCATTTATTTTTATAATATAGGGTCAGGGTGTTAAATACACAAGGCAAAGTCAAAAAACGTAATTTAAAGAACAAACTAATTGTATTGTTAATAAAAATTCTAAATAACTTCCATGTGGGAGCTGGCTGTTAATCAGTTAATATCAGTCTTTCTTTTTATCCCATATTTTATGTTTCTGTTTTGTGAGAGGAAGTGTTCCAGGATTACTACAACAGATGTGCAAAGTAAGAATGTCATTTTTTATTTCAAATATTTATTTTGTCAATATTTTATAATGACTTTTCTTTGTAAGTATAATATCCTGCTGCTCTCCCTCCTGACTCTCTTCACATAAGTTTTATATCTCAAGAGCTTCTCTTCAGAGATATTGTGAGTGTCACCAAAGATCAAACAGCAGCTACTCATTATTAATGCATCAAATGCACCTTCAGAAGGAAGCTATCCAGTGTCCAAACACTTGTATCTCATAGAGTGAATTTAGTTCCCTAACAAGCATTCAGCACATTTTTATTATTTAATTATTGTTCTATGACTCAGCATGTAAAGTACAATTGCAATGCAGTAATTTTAAGATAGTTAGAAGGCACATGATAACAGTACTTTATATTAAACATAGGAAACAAGTAGAGTAAAATTTATACCTTTATTGACTCAGTGGCTCTAAGATGCAAGCTTTCAAGACAACTAGGTATCTTCTTCAGGAATGATAATAATGAAGGCAGAATACATGGCTCCAGAATTCCTCCAATTTTGATAAATCTGACCCACTTTGGAACGCTTAATGAATAGGTAAGATGGCAGCAATTGCGGCCAGTAAATATGGGTAAGGATTCTGGGAGTTGTAGTGCTATTAAGCACTGACATGTTTCAGAAGCAGCGACCTTTCATGCTGTGACATGAGAATCTCACGCTTATATTCAGGGAGAGAGTCTCATGTCACCTTTTTAATCACAGTGACTTGTTTAATGTTGCTTGTAGCTGCACAATCTTTTAAATGCAATATTTCAAAAGTGAACTATTCAAATGAGCCAGCCTGCTCTCATGGCAACCTTTATATCTCTAACTCCTCCCATTTTCCTCACCTATCCCCACTCACTGACTACACCCTTCCCTTTTCCCACCATAAGGAGGAGAGATAACCCATCCCCCATTGTTTTCCCCTTTTAGGCTCACCTTCCCACAAGCAGAGAGGGAGAGGAATCCTAGGTCTGGCCCCTTTTTATGGCTTCTGGCCCACTCTGGGCCCTCTTCCATTTTCTAAGCTGCCAATGCCTGTGACACTTCCTTTTCCCATAGTATCACCCCTCCATCCTTTGATCTGCAAGAAAAACACATGAACCAAAAAACAAACCATAATAAAATAACTTTCACACTGAATAAGGGCCCAGACACAGAAGTAGTTATTAGCAATTAATGAAATCAAAACTTTTATTAAAGACATTTGACGTATTTAAGGTACCCCTGGGAGTCCCTCCCAAACCCCAAACATGTATTGTCACAGACTAGTAGCTATAGTGTGGCCCAGCATTTGTTTCCCTACTGCATGCTGCAGAGAGATGGGCATGATCATTTTTCAGAATTTTGGTGGTGGGTGTTTGGCTTTAATATGTTTGACATAAATATCATGGTGTCTGTGTTTCATTTATGTTATCAGTGTTGCCAAGGTGTGTTCCCTCTTCTCCCCTTCTCACTGCCTTGTCATAAATTGTGCACAGTGCTGTTGGTAAGAAAAATAGTCCCACATCCATGACTTCAGGCATAGGGAACAGGTGGAGAAGAATGGCCTCTTTCTTCTTCTCCTCCACATTCCCCTTCACTGGCTGGTGCAGAGAATAATGTTGCTTCTGTTACTACAACTGCCTGAGAATCAGCACTGCAACTAGGACCAAGAGTATTGCTGCTGCTGGCAAGTGGAACCTGTCCTAGTCCCTGCTCCTCTGCATCCTGCTGCCCTTGCAACTCAGAGGCAGCAGGAATAAGAGCAGTTGAAAACTCTGCAAATTCCAAAAGCTCACTGCTGGTGGTGATGGTGATGCCCATCCTCATCCTTGTCTCCCATTCCTTCTCAGTTTGGGCCATCAATGTCTCTTCCACTCCAGCTTCTCCACCATAATCATCCACACCACCACCAGTCCCCCTGTGCTGCTACTGCTGCTCTATTACAGACATCTAACTGGTGGATAGAAGAGGTGACGAGAAATGTGACAGAGGGTCCCCTAATGTCACACTTGTCATTTCTTGGAAACCTGAAAAAGGCAGACTGGCAGGACTAGCAGCAGGCACAGGTAGCTGATCTGTGCTCCAGGTGGTGGTGGTGGTGGTATTATTGTTGCACCTGTTATGGCTTTTACAGGATCATGTTCCACCTGGATAATGCTGTTGGAGGAAGGGGATTTCCAGAGTCAGGGAAATGCTGTGGGTTCTCTTGATCATTCCAATACAAATCTCATCTGTATTGCTAGGTAAGAGGAGTAGAAATCTGTGAGTGCTATGCCTCCCTCCGATCCACGTCTCCTCAGGGTAGCCAACCTAATCCTCTCTTCCCCCCCATAAGAAAGTGGAAGTCAGTCCATTCAGCAGCTGAAAATATGACCTGGGGATGACCACTTTGGAAGCCAGGAATACATAAAGGAACCTGGGAAGGAGTACCATCTTCATCAGATTTGAGCAGCAGGAGGAAGCTCACTCCACAAAACCATTTTTTCTCTGAACAAGTCAGTAATCAGGGCCAGGTTCAGTTTTAGAAAATCTACCAATGTGGCTGGTACTATCTAATGGACGGGGTCCAGCGATGCTCCATCATGAACAGGATGCAAAAGAAACAAGGAAGACTTAGTCCAGTTGACCGCCAGGCATGAAAACGTGCCAAAGTGATCAACCAACTCTAACAAGTGTCTCAGGGAGTGAGCAGTATCCCCAAGAAACAAAAGCATGTCATCAACTTATAGAGCAATCCTCTCCTATGTGTTGTGAAATTAAAGGCCCACAATGTTGGGATCCCCTCTGACCAGTGCAGCCAGAGGTTCCAACACTAAGGGGAACTGAGCTGGTTGGGGATACCAAAATAAGTGCTAAGAGTCATGTAAACTTCTGAAAATTAAACAATAGACTTGTGCGATTTGGGTTGGTGACATTCAGAAATCAACGAAAATGGGGTTATTCAGCGACATTCGGACCTTCCAACAGGCAAGGGTCGTTCGCCAATAAAAATACGAATCCCACTAGCCCTGGTCCGAATGTTGTCAAAACCTTTGGAAATTCGGCGACTACTACCCACGCTCCATTACTTTCCCTCCATACTTTCCCTCCATGTCTCTAGTCCAATTAGCTTCTCCATTTCATGCGCTACTTTCCCGCTTAGTCTCTATTCCAGTTGGCTTCTTCGTTTCATGATGGGGGTTGGACTAATGACACAGACACCCAGACAGACAGCCTGCATTTCCTCAATGTGTTGTTGGAGCTCAGAGAGAGAAGAAGGAGATAGAGAGTGTCCAGTTGTTGTGTAGGCAGGCAGTGAGCATTAGGTATAGGCAGGCAGCCAGCAATAGTGCCTTATTGCCACTGAAAGGGAGAGTCATCTTTGTTCTGGTGCAAAAAATAAAAAAATATTAGGATTTGTTTAAATAATTTTCAGAGTGACACATCAGCCAGTCTCACAGTTCTGCAGGCAGGCCTAGTTCCTTATTACCACTGCAAGGGAAAGTCACCTTTGTTTCTGTGCTAAATATTAAAATTAATATTAGGGCTTTGTTTGAATAATTTTCAGAGTGACACAGCCAGTCTGACAGTTGTCATGTGGCCAGGTTGTAAAATTGTCAAATTATTATAGTACACTACCAACCTATCTGTAATGGATTTGAGTCCTAGTGAACAACCTGATGTTCCTCGCCCTGGTACCAGCTGCAGTGACCAGGCAACCACCAACACCACTACAGAGCTAGCAGCAGCAGACGGGAAAAGAACAGTACTAGTACTAGTCAGACTCAGAAGCAGAATTCAAAACAAAAAAATAAAAGTAAGAAGAGAACTGCAGGTCGTTCTACCTCTACTAGTAGGGTAGAGAGGTCCAGGTCCTCCTCTAAGACCACGAAGCAGCCATCACCTGTATCTCATCAGCTTTTTGGTGATGATCCACCGAGAACCACCTGCACAATGACTAGTGCCACTGCCAGTTTAATTACCACCTCCGCTACAACCAGTTCTGTAAACCTGGGGACACCTAGTGTGTGCAACACTAATGGTCGGACACTGCGGGCAGTATCAACATGGGATTTTTATAGCGAACGTCCTTGTAAGCAGCCCAAACGGAAATTATTGCAGTATATGGAGAAAATTTCTCTTACCAACACTGTCACTGCCATTGAAATCATATCTTCTCCAGAAAAAGTTATTGAGGGAGATAGTTTACCATTTCCCGGTAGCCACCAGGCAGAAGAGGGAATTGAGCAGGTCTCCCCAAAATCTGCTGCTGATGATGATTTTTCTTCCTGTCAAAACCTACAAGGTAGAAGAAGAATCTGAGAGATAAAGGCCTCCTAAGCTTGATTTGTCCCCTGAGCTTGATTTTTCCAGTGACCTTGATTATTCCTCTGAGCTTAATTTTCCCCTGCTTCCCATAGTACTTCTCCTGTTTCTACAGCTACACTTTTGTCTTCTATTGAGGACTCAGCACCTGCCTCTCCAGTTCCATTTGAGTGTCCCAGCCAGGTAGTAGCTGCTAGTGTCTCCGCCACCAGTACCACTTTTACTCCACTATCCTCCTGCAATCCCAGTCCCAACATCCCTGTTGCCATCTTTAGGTCTACTGGTACCCCTGTAACAGTACGTAGAAAGAAAAATCAAAGTGAGGTTGCTCCTGCAGGTTTAGATGAAGAAAGTGTCATCTCAGTTTCTTTTTCTCCACTACTTTCCAGAGTCATACGTCTCTCCAAAGCATGGAACCATTTTGTGGCACTTGGTGATGGCCAGCTAGTGAAATGCAAATTGTGTGGCAGGGAAGTCAGCCGTGGGAGCGTTTTGGGTCATCTAACCACCTCTGGGATGAATCAACACCTGAACAACTACCACAAGTCAGTGTTGATTAGTGCAGAAAGTGGCACTACTGCATATACCAGTGTCACACTCACCACCAGTAGGCAGGAGAAAGGGCAGGGGGATCATGCAACATCTGGTCCTAAGAGTAGACAGTCACAGCCCATCCCAAAATCAATACAGGCCACACTGGAAGATTTTGGTGGGTTTCATTCAAAGGGGATGTGCAGACAACAATCCCAAAAACTCACACACCTCATTGCACAGCTCATAGCCATTTGGGGTGCTACTTTTAATTTGGTGGATGTGGAGCCCTTCCAACAACTTATGGAGGCTGTCGCATGCTGATATAACATTCCATCTCGCACTACATTTAGTAGAACTATAGTGCCCTCACTGTACTGGTCATGCATTGGGCTTTTGAAGGACCTGCTAGGAAAGGATGGTGGCCAGTCAATGCACTTTACCACTTAGTTATGGAGTGCTCCAAGTGGCCAACATGGCTTCTTGTCCTTGATGGTGCATTGTTGGCAGACCATTGTGTTGCAAGACACATCATTAACGACAACAAGTTCAGGTGTAGTAGCTAAGCAGGCAGGGCACCGCTTTTTCCCCCTCCATGCTGAGGTAATGGATCAGCAGTACACCTCACATAACATTCGCAAAGCACTGCAGAACATGGTGGCACAGTGTCTAGGGGAGCAGGCAGGCACACAGGTACAAATGGGGTTTGTGGTCACTGACGGTGCAGCTAACATGATAAAGGCTCTCCGGGATGGCAGATTTGTGGGTGTGCGCTGCTCAGCACATGTCCTGCATCTGGTAGTGAAGGCTGCTTTCAAAGATGGCAGTAACACTGGAAGGTTGCCAGCGCTTCTGGAGTCATGCCGACAAATTGCTAGTCACTTCCATTTGAGCGTCAAAGATAGTCTGCTCCTCTGGGAGGAACAGAAAAAGGCAGACCTCCCAGAGCACCGCCTGAAACAAGATGTTGGGACCAGGTGGAGCTCCACCTTAGATATGTTAAAGCGTATCCTGGAGAAGAAAATTGCAATTCACACAATGTTATGTCACCATTTCATTGGTAGTAACAGAACACTGGGCAGGGCTGACTGGGCTCTGATGGAACAAGTAGTGACAGTCCTCACACCTTTCCGTGCTTTGATGGAAATTTTAAGCAAAGAGAATGCTAGCCTGGCAGAAGTCATTCCCATCTTCACAGATCTCTCCTTAAAAATTGATGATTTCCTTGGCCATAGGGAACGCCTGCCTGGTGCTGACAGTAATATACTTACCAATGTTGCTGCCCTTCTGAGGCTGAAGAAGGAACTAACTCGGAAGAGCGCATGGACGATTGTCCCGAGTTAATGCTTGCCACAATTTGCTCCTCAAATCAAAGGCAAGATGGCACTTTGTTCCAATTCCCTCACTACCTGGAGGGAACAATTGATAGTGAGGGTGCGTGAGAGACAAAGAAAAATCAGGATGCAGTCACAGGAGACGGGAGAAGATGCCGTAGATGAGCTGGAGGAGTGTTGTGATCTTCTGGGACCTATCAGTAGCAGCGCCAGTAGCACTTCATCTTCTTCCGGTGGAGCAGCTGCTGTTTTTTATGCTGAGGCAATGGACAGATTATGCTTCAGACAAAACAAACAGCTCCCCATCAATAGAAAAAGTGCTGAGTTTAAGGTTAAGGCTCACCTTGTGGAACCTTCTTTGCCCCAAGTACAGATCCCTTGACTTTCTGGGATAACAAGAGGGCTGTGTGGCCTACTTTATCCCTGGTAGCCCATGAGTTGCTTTCTTGCCCCCCAAACTACTGTCCAGAGTCAGCAGGTATTTTTCGTAACTGGAAATATACTTAACACCCAGTGATCTCAACTGGCACCCCAGCTCATGGAGCAAATGACTTTTTAAAAAGTCAACCTGCCAAAGCGGTGTTACCCTGCTCTCAGGTTCGATGGAGATTAGAAGAAAAATGTAGCATAGTACCATAATATGCTTAGCACCCCAGTTTACCCAGCTCTAGAACCATGGTAGGTTGGGCAGAGGACACCCCCCTGACTTGGTGGGACGCGGGGGGGTTTAAAGTCTACATTGTTGTGACACTATACAGGTTGTTCAGTCTGGCTTTAATGTTTTTCATCTCTTATAAAAAAGTTTGCGGTATCTATCTACTGAGTCCTGGCTGCTCCAGTGTTCTGCAGTGTGCTGCTGGCTACACCTCCAGTGTTGCTGTCATCCTGAGTCCCCCTCACACCAGTCATCCTCAGTTGCTGTACCTCTAGTGAGTCCTGGCTTATCCGGTGTTCTCCAATTTGCTGATGGCTACATCTCCAGTGTTGCTGTCATCCTGAGTCTGACTCTCACCAGTCATCCTCAGTTTTGTAGTCTCTTGTACAAAAAGTCTGTGGTATCTCTACTGAGTCATGCCTGATACAGTGTTCTGCAGTTTGCTGCTGGCTACATCTCCAGTGTTCAGTCATCCTGAGTCTGCCCTGCACCAGTCATCCTCAGTCTTCCTTCTTCCTTCAAATTTGGCTACATCCATACTTCATCTACTTCCTCCATAGAACCATAAGGCTAAATGCCCACCTTACCCTGTTCCACCATCTTCATTTAGACCCTGGAAATGGTTCCATTCATTTAATTTTAATTTGTTATTGTATTTTTAAAGGTATTTTAAAGTTGCCAAATAATTCGGACTGTCGCCAACTTTCGTCCGAGTCGAACAGGTCGGATCCGAATTTTTGTCATGCACAAGTCTATTAAACAACTGAAAATGTCAGTATATTACCCCCAAACTGAAAGATTGGTTGAGAGGTTTAATAAAACGCCAAAGAAGGGAACTAAAACAGATCCTGGGAACTATAGACCAGTGGGATTATATTCAGGATTACACCACAAAATATAAGATTATAAGCTGGATCAACATGGTTTTAAGAGTTATAGATCATGCCAAACTAATCTTTTTCAGCTTCTTTAAATAATTAAGTAGCAAACTAGATAATTGTAAGGTAGTTGATGTAGTATATCTAGATTTTGACAAGGGATTTGATACAATGCCACACAGGAGACTGGGGTATAAAATACAGAAATTGGGGCTAGGGGATAACCTTTGTAATTGGATAGAAAACTGATTGAAGGATAGGGAACAGTGTGTGGTTGTACAATTCTCCAATAAATTTAAAGTTGATAGCAGAGTACCACGGGGTTCAGTACTTGGCCAACTGCTTTATAACATATTTATAAATTACCTGGAAATAGATATAGAAAGCAAAATATCAATAATTGCAGATAACACTAAATTATGCAGGGTAATAAACTCAGAACAGGGTATGTGTTCTCAGCAGATGAATTTACATAAAATGGCAGATTGAGCAACCAAATGGAGCATGGAGTTTAATGTGGGAAAGTGTGAAGTCATGCATTTGGGAATAAAAAATTCCAGTGCTACTTATAACCTTAATGGAATCATTTTAGGGGAGTCATTGCTAGAGAGAGGCCTGGGAATCCTTGTATACTACAAACCTGGAAACAGTGACCAGTGTCAAATAACAGCAGCAAAAGCAAACAAAGTCATGTATGCATTAAAAGGGGTAGAGAAGCAAGAGTGGATAACATCATTTTGTCATTGTACAAATCATTGGCAAAACCTTACTGTGAATATGCAGTGCAGTTTTGGGCACCGGTTGTGAAAAAATGATATTCTGGAAATGGAGAGAGTATAGTGAAGAGCAAAAAAATGAATTAAGGGAATGGAGGACTTGACTTATGAGGATGAACTAGACAAACTTGGTTTATTTACTCTAGAGAAAAGGTGACTAAGAGGAGATCTTATCACAATGTACATGTATATGAGAGGTCAATACAGGGATCTCTCTGGTAAGCTATTCATTCCAAGGTCTGATCAAATAATCAGGGAACATCCCTTGAGATCAGTGGAAAGGAGGCTTCAACTTCAGCAGAGGAAAGTGTTTTTTACCGTAAAATTATGGAATTCCTTGCCCAAGGATGTGACTATGGCAGATACAATGGATTCTTTTTTAGAGAAGATAAGATACATTTCTTTTAAAAGGGAAAATACAGGATTATACTGTGTATTAGCAAACAAAACAGGAAGGTCTGGTAAAAAGTTACTTAATTGGCAATAGGAAAACTATATAATCCTCATGTCTTTGGGTTATGAGGAAAAGGTTAAACTTGGCTTGTGTCTTTTTTCTACCTCTTTTACTATGTTACATAAGGTAGCAGATAAATATGGAAAAAACTGTGATTGTCTCTTACCCTAACTCATATTTTCTGTTAGAGAAGTGTCCCAAGTTTCCACATGGTTCTCACCATTTGAGCTGCTGAATGACAGGCATTCCAAAGGCATACTTGATATTTCCAAAAAAACAAACAAAAAAAAACATGAGAGCAGGAATAAACCCCTGTTATTGAACATGTGAGCCAAATGCAGAAGCAGATTGAAGACATAATGCCCTTAGTCAGAGAAAATATGGAAAAGCACAGGAAGCTCAGAAAGTCAATTATAATGATGGTGAAACTCAGAGTATTCCAGTCTGGAAACAGGGTTCTGGTGCTAATTTCTACAATTTAAAGCAAATTTCTTCCAAACTGGCATGGGCCATGTGAGATCATTGAGCTGTCAAGTTATCAAGTGAGACATCCAGCTAGAAGGAAGCCAGAACAAACTGTGTATGGAGAGATTTTAGCAGTGGTAAAATACACTAGAAAAGGATCCTGAGATAAACATTGCTGATATGCTACCACCGCATCAGATGTAGGAATTTAGGGAATTCATTTCTACAAATAGAGATGTGTTCACCCCAGTACCAGAAAACATGCATGTTATTAAAGACAGGGAAAAAGTGTAATGTGAAGACCTACAGGCTACCAGAGGCTAGAAGAGACACAGTAAGATGTTTGACCTGGGGGTAATCGAAGTATCCCAGAGTAGCTGGAACTACCCTATTTGTTTTTGTATGTAAGCCAAATGGTGAAATTTGATTTTGCAATTTTTGTAAACTAAATTAAATATCCAAGTTTGTGCTTACCATATGCCCAGAGTTGATGAACTAACAGAGAGATTAGGTAGGTCCAGACTTCTAAATATATTAGATTTAACCAAATGTTACTGGCAAGTTAATGTTAGCTAGTATAGGCAGAATGAGAGAGGGATTGTTTGATGCAAATATTGTTGTTAGTCCATTTTTCTCTGGGTTTGGGTGGGTTTGAAAGAAAAAAGGAAAAAAAAATTGATTCATGTGACATATTCAGACAGGCAGGTTATGAAAGTTACTCAGCTGAGTGACAGATAATACTACAAAGCCAGATAGATATAAATATATAATCATATATTCAAAACAAGACAATGAAAGCAATGCAACTTGACATTCAGTATTACAACAGTCAACATCATGCAATCACCAAAATCTTGCAAGAACATTGCAGTATTCTGACTGCAGATAAAGATATCTCTGAAGTGGTGTCACGTCTCTCCTTCCTACTTGTTCTCGGACTGTGCTGTCTGTCTGCCGCTCATTCTAAAGCCTATTCTGGCTTGTCTGACATCAGGCAGCAACGTGCCTAGGAAAAGGTCACATGATCCATGCTGCCCGACACGCCGCTTCCCCTCTTCCGGGTCGCGGCTATTTCAGGCCGTTCTCTGCCCATATCGGACACATTTGTACAGTGTCCTGTATCCTGCTAGTCTACTTGTCCTATTATTATTATGATACCTGTGTATTACCTGGCCTCCGTCTTGACCTAGCTCCAGCCTGCTCCATTGTACCTTTGCCTGATTATGATTACTTATTCCTGTGTATGACCTGGCCTCTGTCTTGACCTAGCTCCAGCTTGCTCCATTGCACCTCTTCTTGTTTCTGTGTATGACCCGGCTTCCAGTACTGACCTTTCTCCTGCCTATTCCCATGTTGGATCTCCTGTGTATGAAATGGCTTGTTTTGGACTATCCTTTTGTATCAACTTGCTCAGCATTACAGTGTTACCTGCTACTTTCTCCTGTACTGGTCTGAGTGAGTTCTTTAGTTCCTGTTGAGGTGTATTTTCTCCCTGGGGATAAGGGTAGTAGAGTTTGCCTATTGGGGTTCATACGGGGTCTCCTTCAGCTCAACTGAGGGGGACTAATCTAGCTTTGTGGCTAGACTGCAGCATGATCCCCTGCAGGTACCCACCGATCCCAAGCAGCGTTCCCCTGCATCGCACTCTAGCATCTAGCTCCCACATCCCTTTTTGGAGGAGTCTGATATTCCTCCTCCATACTCATAAAAAAGAAAAAGAAAAAAGGAAACGGCGCAAAAGAGTCCTTCTAAGCGCAGTATCTTTATCACAAGAGGTTGGACCTTCACCAAAACACCGTGGAATAAATCATCAGAATATTACTCACATTTTTCAGAGGCACACAACCTGCCTCCTGGTTTCTGCGCATTCACTGGCTTCCACCCCAGTATGGTGATCTTCTCCATAAGATAAAAGAAGGTTGAGTCCACTGTAGCATTGGATTTTGATTATATCCTCTGTCTAAGTGGCAATTACCACATATATACTTACCATTCCTATTGAAGAATTGTGGAAAAGATCATATTCATCTCAAAACCCAGAGTGGAGAAGATCACCATACTGGGGTGGAAGCCAGTGAATGCGCAGAAACCAGGAGGCAGGTTGTGTGCCTCTGAAAAATGTGAGTAATATTCTGATGATTTATTCCACGGTGTTTTGGTGAAGGTCCAACCTCTTGTGATAAAGATACTGCGCTTAGAAGGACTCTTTTGCGCCATTTCCTTTTTTCTTTTTCTTTTTTAGTTGTTCCAATTTGGAGTGGGAACCCAATCTCCCTGGAAACGTGCAGCATTGGACTTATAAAACGCAGTGTATTGAAAGGGAAAAGAATCAAGATCCTATAGTAATTTTTATTATATTTTTATTATATATTTTTTGTTATATTTTTTGTTATTTTTCTATTATTTTTATTGTTCACTCATTGCTCATACATATTGTTGTCATTCATGCAATTGTGTTTCCCCGTATAATTTTCTATCTATATTTTTGAGGGCATACTGTGGGAAGAGGCGCAGTGGTTGGGGAGTTGGTTTTAGTTATCTATCTTGCCTCCCTATTTGTGTATATATATATACTCCTCCATACTCATTCTTCTAGTCCATTGCTACTGCATGATGTATAAACCTAAAGGACCACTTGGTACCTAGCCATTTTCAAACAACCAAAAAGAAAACCTGGCTTGATACAGGTCTAAATGTTTTCTTTCCCTGTGGCACCTGTACGGTATGTGAACATGCAGTACAGAGCAAAACATTCACCAGTTCACAAACCAATCTAACATATGACATACTTCATTTCACAAATTGTAAATCATTTGGTTTCATTTGCATGCTTACATGTAAATGTGGAAAACAATATGTGGGCAAGATGAAGAGACAACTGAGAAGCAGGATCCTTGAACATCTGGAAGACATCAGAAACCAGCGTTACAAACCTGTATCCAAGCATGTAAACCAAGTACACAATGTAGACCTGAAAGCCATACAGTTCTTAGGAACAGACAAAATCCAGTTGAATATGAGAAAAGGTGATATTGATCAGCAGCTGCTTCAAAGGGAAGCCAAACGGATTTATTATCTCAAAACTAGAACCCCAAAGGGAATCAAAGAAGGGTTCACTTTCCATCCATATATCTAGTAAACTATAATGAACTCATTGCCATTTATTCTACAAGTTATGAGTTGGACCTTCACGTCAGTAAGGGACATAAGTGTTTCCTCACTTACATTTAAATGTTCACTATTCAAGGTAATCAAGGAAGCAGATTTAATCATTAATGAAGTTGGGGGTCACAATGATTATTTTTCTTAACAAAACTAAATAAACTAGAATATTTTTCTGTCTCCACTCATAACAAACAGTAGAGCACATTAAGCCTACTATAAAGAAGGAAATTCATCCTAAGTCCCTAGCATAAAAGACAAATGTATGTCTGTGGATAACAGGATGTAAAGAGTTAATAAATTATTAAGGTGTATCAAATGTTATTTACATATATTTGTATTTTTGTTTCCCCCCTTGGAAAATGACGTATTGACTCCCTATACGATAGACGTTTATGTGAGCTCCTTTGTAACTTAATACATTTGAAATACTAGGAGACAGAGCATATATAATGTAAATAACAACATTGTTCTCTTGTAACGAATAGACTGAGAATAGGATAACAATGTATGTATGCAAACTAATCAATAACATTGCTCCGTAATGGCTCACTCGTGTTTGGTCTGATCAACTGCCACTCAACTTACAGTGCCGGTATGCTTCACCCACCCAGGAAGCTACACACTATATAAACCTAAGAATAGGGACACTCAACTCCATAGTATTCCCTGATGAAGCCATGAGATAACACAGTGAAACATGTTGGGTCATTGAGAAAAGGAAAAAACATTTTGTCTATCAGTTAATATCAGAACAGTTAGGGAACAATGAACCAAGGTTAGACTAACACTACTATATATTTTGTTTGTGCTTCCTAATAGGCGTGTAACGGTTTGTTCGACACACAGACACAGTAGGTTTGGATAAAACACAATTTTATTAAATAATAAATATCACAATAACCCTCACAGGTCCTGTAATATACATATAATATAGTACAGCCAATAGACAGGTTATACAGGAGTATGCCCACAAAGGTCCAGTATAAGTAGAGAGTCCACAGAACAATATACTGACACGGGTCAGGCAGATCTTGTGTGAGTCCCAGTTTATCAGTACTTCATGGGTTAATAGTAGGCAGAGAATGTTGACAGGCCCTAGTGTAGCAAGGTCTTTTAAGAAGCTCAAACAGAGGTGAGAGCTTTAATTCGAGTAACGCCCATGATAATGGATACCAGACAAATGTGGACTGCCGTAGCAGTAACATAGACTGAGCAACTTTAACAATGCCGTAGCAGTAACGAAGACTACGCAACTTGAACACTGCCGTAGCAGTAACGGAGACTGAGTAACTTGAACACTGCCGTAGCAGTAACGGAGACTGAGTGATTTAAACACTGCCGTAGCAGTAACGGAGACCAAGCAACTTTACCTCTGCCGTAGCAGTAACGGAGACTGAGCAACGTGAACACTGCCATAGCAGTAACGGAGACTACGCAACTTGAACACTGCTGTAGCAGTAACGGAATCTGGTCAGAGTGGGCACTGTCATAGCAATAACGGAATCTGGTCAACGTGGGCACTGCCGTAGCAGTAACGGAAAACGGAGCAACTCGCCCTGAGAGGCACCCAACCTGGAATGGTTCATAAGGCAGACCAATAGGAATGTCACTGACGCGACACGGAGGCAACCGTGACCAATCTGCAGAGCTGTCCAGAGACAGTGAGAAACAAGCACTATCCTTAACAGGAGACCGGTCAGTGCGTGCAGAGGAGGCAGAAGCCCAACCGGGCAGAATCCACAGAGCACAGGAACAGTCCAAGTCGTTACACAGAGCTGGAATGTCAGCCAATCCAAGTCGGTACACAGAGCAGAACCTCAGCCAATCCAAGTCAGTACATGGAGCAGGAACGTCATCCAATCCAGGTAGGTACACGGAGCAGTAACGTCAGCCAAGCCAAGTTGGTACACAGAGCAGGAACATCAGCCAAGCCGGGTCGGTACACAGGAGCTGAGAAGCAGAATGGTCAGGCAGTCCGGGTCGGTGCACAGGCAGGAAACAAGATGCAGAGTAGTCAGGCAGGCCTGGTCGATACACTGAGACCTCACAAGAATCAGGAACAAGCGCTGGTACTGGAACACCACAAAAGGGTACCGGAGATGTGCCAGAACCCAGTATTTAAGGACAATACTGGGCAGGACAACTACAGCTCAGCCAATAGGCAACAGGCAGGAGTGGAAACTGACAGAATGTTGCCGAATCGCACGGTGTCATGGTTTGTTATGACTCTCAGACACAGAGTAAGATAAAAATCATACTTTATTGAAAAGTTTAATTGGAACCCTCACGGGTCCACTACATACACATATGTCAAGTATACAAGATGGGTACAAACAGTAGTAGCAAGAAACGGCAATATACGCTCTACCAACATTGCCAATATACCGGGCAAGGCAGCCTGGAGGGTACTCAAGCACTGAATGAGGCTCTACCGACCTTGCCAATATACTGGGCAGGGCAGCCTGGAGGGTACTCAAGCACTGAATGAGGCTCTACCGACCTTGCCAATATACCGGACAAGGCAGCCTGGAGGGTACACAAGCACTGAATGAGGCTCTACCGGCATTGCCAATATACCGGGCAAGGCAGCCTGGAGGATACACAAGCACTGAATGAGGCTCTACCGGCCTTGCCAATATACTGGGCAAGGCAGCCTGGAGGGTACACAAGCACTGAATGAGGCTCTACCGGCCTTGCCAATACACGGGGCAAGGCAGCCTGCAGGATGATAAAATGCACTGGATGTGGCTCTACCGGCCTTGCCAATATACCGGGTAAGGCAGCCAGAAAGATGGCACTAACGAATGTAAACCGGCTCTACCGACCTTGCCAATATACCGGGCAAGGCAGCCTGGAGGGTACTCAAACACTGAATGAGAATCTACCGACCTTGCCAATATACCGGGCAAGGCAGCCTGGAGGGTACACAAGCACTGAATGAGGCTCTACCGGCCTTGCCAATATACCGGGCAAGGCAGCCTGGAGGGTACACAAGCACTGAATGAGGCTCTACCGGCCTTGTCAATATACCGGGCAAGGCAGCCTGCAGGATGACAAAATGCACTGGATATGGCTCTACCGGCCTTGCCAATATACCGCGCAAGGCAGCCAGGAATATGAGGACAGCGCCACTAATGCTGAGTTGATAAAGCAGCAGCCAAAGATGGGGAGTGGAGCAAACCAGTCTGACAGTCATAGACAACGAAAAGCCCAACCGGTTCTATGCAACGGGATCAGCAACCAGTAAATGAAGAGTCTGTCAGTATTGCATACAGTACAAACGTCTGGCCCAACCGGTTCTATACAGCGGCATCAGCAACCGGTGTGTGGAGCAAATCAGTACCGCATACTGGAGCAATGGAACGCCCAACCGGTTCTATACTGTGGAGTCAGCAACCGGTAAGTGGAGTAATCCAGTACTGCGTACTGGAGCAATGGAACGCCCAACCGGTTCTATGCAACGGAGTCAGCAACCGGCATGTGGAGTAAACCAGTACCGCGTACTGGAGTAATAGAACGCCCAACCGGTTCTATACAATGGGATAAGCCACTGGTATCTGGAGTAAACAGTACCGCGTACTGGAGCAAAGGAACGCCCAACCGGTTCTATACAACTGGATCAGCAACCGGTATATGGAGTAAACCAGTACAGCGTACTGGAGCAATGGAATGCCCAACCGGTTCTATACCACAGGATCAGCAACCGGTATATGGAGTAAACCAGTACCGTGTACTGGAGCAATGGAATGCCCAACTGGTTCTATACTGCGGAGTCAGCAACCGGTAAGTGGAGTAAACCAGTACCACGTACTGGAGCAATGGAACACCCAACCGGTTCTATGCAACAGAGTCAGCAACCGGCATGTGGAGTAAACCAGTACTGCGTACTGGGGCAAAGGAACGCCCAACCAGTTCTATACAACTGGATCAGCAACCGGTATATGGAGTAAACCAGTACCGCGTACTGGAGCAATGGAATGCCCAAACGGTTCTATACATGGAATCAGCAACCGGTATGTGGAGTAAACTCCGTGATAAGAATGTCGCCCAGGCGACTAGGCAGCCAGATGAAGATAATCAGGATACAGCATCAGGAACAGGTTGCCCTCCCGTACAACCACAGGAACGGCAGGATAGCCAACCAGGTCAGGAGCGGATGCAGGAACAGCACCGGAACAGGGATGCGAGATGAACAAACGGCAGCACCGGATCAGAAGCAGAAGCAGGAACCGCAGCCCAACCGGATCTGGAACAAAGACAGGAACCTTGCAGCAGCAGCTCTGACAGTGGAGAAACTCTGACACTGGTAGCAGATCAGCAGGCCCAAGGAAATAGATAAGGCAGGTGACTGCAGATGCAGAGACACCACGAAAGGGCAACCAAAGGGTGCCTTAGCCCAGTTTAAATAAGCAGTGCTGGGCGGGCGTTAGGCGGCCAATGGGGAATACACACACCTGACTGACAGCATGGGCGAGCAATCATGGGCACCGTGATAGTACCCCCCTCTCAAAGACCCCCCTTCTAGAAGAGGAACCTGGCATTTGGGGGTACCTAGAGTGAAAGATCCGCAGTAATTTGGAAGCATGAAGGTCCTTACTATCCACCCAGGATCGATCCTCAGGACCATAACCCTTCCAATGTACCAAATACTGCAGTTTTCCTCTAAATCTGCGAGAATCAATAATACTCTGAACTTCGTACTCCTCCTGGCCCTCTACCTCAATAGGTCCTGGCACCACAGAGTTAGTAGTATAGAAGTTGCATACAAGAGGTTTGAGGAGAGATACATGGAACACATTGTGAATGCGCATGGACGCAGGGATGTCAAATGCATAAGAAACAGGGTTGATTTTGCGGATCACACTGTACGGACCAATAAACCGGGGAGCCAATTTATTAGATGGGACTTGTAACTTAAGGTTTCTGGAGGATAACCATACCCTATCCCCAACCTGGAAGGAGACTGCTGGCAGCCGCCTATGATTAGCATGACGTTGATGACGCTGAAAAGACTGACTGAGTGCCCTTTGAACCTGTGCCCATGTGGAGCGGAGCTGCTCAATATGCTCATCCAGAGCTGGAATCTGTTGAGACTGAAATGAATCCGGGAGCAAGCACGACTGGAACCCGTAGTTGAGAAGAAACGGGGAACTCCCGGATGAAGAGTTAACCGCACAGTTCCTGGCGAACTCTGCCCACGGCAACAGGTCGTCCCAATTGTCATGATGGTCAGTAACAAAACAGCGCAGGAACTGCTCCAGTCCCTGATTGGCCCACTCAGCAGCCCCATTGGTGTGGGGATGGTATGCAGAAGAGAAGGATAATTGGATGCCCATCTGTTCACAAAAGGCTCTCCAAAACCTAGACACGAACTGGCTTCTCTGGTCGGACACCAGAACTCTGGGTACCCCGTGCAACCGGAATACTTCTTTAGCGAACACCACCGCTAATTCTTTAGCAGAGGGAAGGCCACGGTAATCAATGCATGGTCTTAATTTGCCACTTTTCTTTTTCACAAAAAAGAACACACACATATGTCAAGAATACAAGATGGGTACAAACAGTAGTAGTAAGAAACAGCAATATAGGCTCTACCGACCTTGCCAATATACCAGGCAAGACAGCCAGAAAGATGGCACTAACTAATGTAAACCGGCTCTACCGACCTTGCCAATATACTGGGCAGGGCAGCCTGGAGGGTACTCAAGCACTGAATGAGGCTCTACCAACCTTGCCAATATACTGGGCAAGGCAGCCTGGATGGTACACAAGCACTGAATGAGGCTCTACCGGCCTTGCCAATACACGGGGCAAGGCAGCCTGCAGGATGATAAAATGCACTGGATGTGGCTCTACCGGCCTTGCCAATATACCGGGTAAGGCAGCCAGAAAGATGGCACTAACGAATGTAAACCAGCTCTACCGACCTTGCCAATATACCGGGCAAGGCAGCCTGGAGGGTACTCAAACACTGAATGAGAATCTACCGACCTTGCCAATATACCGGGCAAGGCAGCCTGGAGGGTACACAAGCACTGAATGAGGCTCTACCGGCCTTGCCAATATACCAGGAAAGGCAGCCTGGAGGATACACAAGCACTGAAATAGGCTCTACCGGCCTTGCCAATATACCGGGCAAGGCAGCCTGGAGGGTACACAAGCACTGAATGAAGCTCTACCGGCCTTGCCAATACACCGGGCAAGGGAACCTGCAGGATTATAAAATGCACTGGATGTGGCTCTACTGGCCTTGCCAATATACCAGGCAAGGCAGCCAGGAATATGAGGACATCTCCACTAATGCTGAGTTGATAAAGCAGATCTGTGAGGTCGGGTGCAGCACGTTCTGCTGAGTATATTTGAACACCTCCCGAGTCTCTCCTCCATTTCTTCTCCCATATCGGTATATTAAGGATTTCTTTATTTTATTGTTTTTCAATAAAGTTCATATTGATTTTAACAACACTTGCAAGTGTGTTTATAAGAGCGAAAGTTTTTTCTACATGAGTTACATTGATAAAGCAGCAGCCAAAGATGGGGAGTGGAGCAAACCAGTCTGACAGTCATAGACAACGATAAGCCCAACTGGTTCTATGCAATGGGATCAGCAACCGGTAAATGGAGAGTCTGTCAGTATTGCATACAGTACAAACGTATGGCCCAACTGGTTCTATATAGCGGCATCAGCAACCGGTGTGTGGAGCAAACCAGTACCGCATACTGGAGCAATGGAATGCCCAACCGGTTCTATACCACGGGATCAGCAACCGGTATATGGAGTAAACCAGTACTGTGTAATGGAGCAATGGATTGCCCAACCGGTTCTATACTGCAGAGTCAGCAACCGGTAAGTGGAGTAAACCAGTACCGCTTACTGGGGCATAGGAACGCCCAACCGGTTCTATATAACTGGATCAGCAACCGGTATATGGAGTAAACCAGTACCGCGTACTGGAGCAATGGAATGCCCAACCAGTTCTATACACGGAATCAGCAACCGGTATGTGGAGTAAACCCAGTGATAAGAATGTCGCCCAGGCGACTAGGCAGCCAGATGAAGATAATCAGGATACAGCATCAGGAACAGGTTGCCCTCCCGTACAACCACAGGAACGGCAGGACAGCCAACCAGGTCAGGAGCGGAAGCAGGAACAGCACCGGATCAGGGATGCAAGATGAACAAACGGCAGCACCGGAACAGGGATGCGAGATGAACAAACGGCAGCACCGGATCAGAAGCAGAAGCAGGAACCGCAGCCCAACCGGATCTGGAATGAAGACAGGAACCTTGCAGCAGCAGCTCTGACAGTGGAGAAACACTGACACTGGTAGCAGATCAACAGGCCCAAGGAAATAGATAAGGCAGGCGCCTACAGATGCAGAGACACCACGAAAGGGCAACCAAAGGGTGCCTTAGCCCAGTTTAAATGGGCAGTGCTAGGCGGGCGTTAGACAGGCGGCCAATGGGGAATACACACACCTGACTGACAGCAAGGGCGAGCAATCACGGGCACCGTGATACACGGGCACCGTGATAGTACCCCCCCTCTCAAAGACCCCCTCTCCTAGAAGAGGGACCTGGTTTCTACAGATATTTGGAGTGAAAATTGCGCAGCAATCTAGGAGCATGAAGATCACTCTGATCAACCCAGGAATGCTCCTCAAGGCCATAGCCCTTCCAATGGACCAGATATTACAATTTTCCTCTAAATCTGTGTGAATCAATGATGCTTTGGACTTCGTACTCCTCCTGACCCTGAACTTCCACAGGACCGGGGACCGCAGGAGTGTTAGTGTAACGGTTGTATACCAGAGGTTTCAGCAGAGATACATGGAACACATTGTGAATGCGCATGGATGCTGGGAGATCCAGGGCGTATGAAACAGGGTTAACTTTGTGGCTCACCTTGAAAGGATCAATAAACCGGGGAGCCAAATTATTACATGGAACTTGCAAGTTTAAGTTTCTGGAGGAAAGCCATGGCACTGATAATGCTGGAACGAATTACTGAGGGCCCTCTGAACCTGTGCCCAGGTTGAGTGGAGTTGCTCGATATACTCATCCAGAGCTGGAATCTGCTGCGACTGGAATGAGTCTGGGAGCAAACATGGCTGAAACGTTTAGTTGATGAGAAACGGGGAGCTCCCGGACGATGAATTAACCGCACAGTTCCTGGCGAACTCTGCCCATGGCAACAGGTCTCCCCAATTATCATGATGATCGGACACAAAACAGCGCAAGAATTGCTCCAATCCTTGATTGGCACGCTCAGAGGCTCCATTGGTCTGGGGATGGTAGGCAGACGAAAAGGACAGCTGAATGCCCATCTGGTTACAAAATGCTCTCCAAAACCTGGACACAAATTGACTCCCACGGTCTGACACCAGCACTCTAGGTACCCCAGGCAACCAGAACACCTCTTTAGCAAAGACAACTGCCAGCTCCTGGGCTGAGGGAAGGCCAGGAAGGGGCACGAAGTGTGACATTTTAGAGAATCTATCAACCACCATAAAGATGAAAGAGTAACCCCTAGACACTGCAGTTCTCCCAGGAAATCAATTGATACGTGGGACGAAGGACGTTCGCCATTAGGTACTGGATGGAGTAAGCCCACTAGGAGGTGTCTAGGGGTTTTGGCACGAGCACAGGTGGTACAGGCTGCAGTGAATGCGAAGCAGTCGGTCTGTAGAGAAGGCCACCAACATATTTGTGAAAGGGACGAAATTAATTGATCCCTCCCAATATGCACAGCAGCCCGAGATGAATGGTAGGTTTCAAGCAAGCGGGTACGAAATGCTCATCTACAAAACACTTGCCTACAGGGGTATCTTGGGGAGCCGCAGCCTGGGTAGCCAGAATTTCCTCCCCCAGTGGCGAGGTGATGCTAGTACGTAAGGTAGCCAAGATGTGATCAGGCTGAATGATGGGTATGGGAACCTCATCCTTATCCATCTCTGGCCCAAATTGCCTGGACAGGGCATCAGCCCTAACATTCTTGGAGCCAGGCAAATAAGATACGATAAAGTTAAAGCGGGACAAAAACAAGGCCCATCTGGCTTGACGTGAGGACAATCTCTTAGCTTCCAAGAGATATGTCAGATTTTTGTGGTCTGTCAGGATTAATACAGGGGTTCTTATACCTTCAAGCAAGTGACTCCATTCTTTCAGAGCAAGAATAATAGCCAGGAGTTCTCTGTCCCCAATTTCATAGTGACTCTGGGCACTAGACAGCTTTTTAGAGAAGAACCCACAGGGTATCAGAGTACTCCCGGCTACTGGAAGCTTTGACAGTACTGCCCCTACCCATTTTCAGAGGCATCAACCTCCAATGTAAATGGAAGGGACGGGTTGGGGTGGGACAGTACAGGAGCAGATGCAAAAGCGGACATCAGTGTCTCAAAAGCATTATCAGCTGCCTCAGACCATTGGGACGGGTTGGCACCCTTGTGCGTGAGGTCAGACAGAGGTTTAACAATAGTGGAAAAGTTCCGAATAATAAGTTGCAAACCCAAGAAAGCGCTGAATTGCTTTTAACCCTTTGGGTCATGGCCATTGTAATACAGCTGCAAGCTTCTCCTGATCCATAGCAATACCATCTCTAGAAATCACAAAGCCCAAAAAAGGCACCATGGACTTGTGAAACTCGCATTTTTCAATCTTACAGAAGAGCTTATTTTTGCGTAATCTGAGCAAGAATTCAGACACATCCTTGATGTGTTGAGACAGGCTAGATGAGTGTATGAGTATATCATCTAGGTAGTCTACCATGCAGGACTGTAGCATATCACGGAGGATATCATTAATAAATTCTTGGAATACAGCGGGTGCATTACATAGGTCAAAAGGCATGACTAGGTATTCGAAATGTCCAGATCTGGTATTAAAAGACGTTTTCCACTCATCCCCAGCTCTTATTCTGATCAGGTTATATGCAGCCCGTAGGTCCAACTTAGTGAAAATAGAGGAACCTTTCAACCTGTCAAACAATTCGGTAATGAGTGGTATGGGATAGGCATGTATGGACATTAGTTTATTCAGTCTCCCGTAATCGATACAGGGTCTCAACTCGCCATTCTTCTTTTTGACAAAAAAGAACCCGGCCCCTGCAGGTGAGGTAGACTTCCTAACAATCCCTCTTTTAAGGGCATTATCAATATATTCCTCCATGGCCTGATTCTCCTCACATGACAACGGGTACATGCGACCCCTAGGAGGCACAGCGCCAGGAGGCAAATCAATAGTGCAATCGTACACCCTATGCTGGGGCAAAGTGCTAGCCTCTCCCTTACTGAAAACGTCACTGAATTGGTGATATTCAGCTGGCACGGAGGGAGAGGTACAAATGATCTTAATCGGATGAGTCACATAATGCCCCATACAATACTCAGACCAAGACATGATCTCACAAGTCTGCCAATCAAACTGGGGATTATGCAAATGTAACCATGGGAACCCCAGAATGACTGCTTGATGAGGAGAATTAATAATCTGAAACAGCTGTTTCTTAGTGTGGAGAGCCCCAATAGTCATAGACAGTGGAATAGTTTCCATACTTATCTGAGCTGGTTCTAATGGTCTGCCATCAATGGTCTCAATAGCTAAGGGAGATTCCCTCTCGACCAACGGAATCTGATGTAGCGCAGCAAATGAACTGTCCATAAAGTATCTGGCTGCGCCAGAATCAACCAGGGCCAGAAACTCCACTGTGTGTTCTGCCCAGGAAAATGTCACCTGGTTCATGGGTTTCTGCATAATAGGGTCTAGGGACTGCTGAACACCACCTAGGGCCTGTCCCCCAAGGTACCTAGGTGCGTTCGTTTCCTGGACGTACAGGACAGGTACGCAGCAGGTGCCCGGCTTTGCCACAATACAGACATAACCCCTGCCAATGGTGGTGTGCCCATTCCTCTTTAGATAATTTGGTGAACCCAAGCTGCATTGGTTCACAGGTGTCGTGTGTACACTCAGGAGGCATGGGAGGCGAGAGAGGCATGGGTGGAACATTAAAACTGGTTTGTCCAACATTCCTGGCCCGCTGCTTGTGGTCTTTAGCCATAAGTCTCTCACGGACGCGGGAATCAATTACTATAGAGAAATCAATAAATTCGTCCAAATCACTAGGCACTTCCCTAGCTTCCATTTCATCCTTAATCCGGTCAGCAAGTCCCTGAGCAAAAGCTGCCACCAGCACCTCATTGTTCCAGCCTACCACTGCTGCCAATGTACGGAATTCGATGGCATAATCGCCCACTGTACGATTGCCCTGTTGTATCTCCATGAGTCGTTTGGCAGCAGATGCGGCTCTACCTGGAACTTCAAATACTCTTCGAAAGGTACGCACAAACTCCCTGAAGTTCCTATTGCAGGGTTTAGCATTCTCCCACAGGGGGTTGGCCTATGCCAGGGCTCTGCCCGTCAATAAAGATATCATGAACCCCACCTTGCTGCGGTCATTAGGAAAGGCGTGGGGGGTTAACTCCAGAAAAATTTCCAACTGATTAATAAACCCTCTGCACAGTGTGGGTTAGCCATCATATCTGAGTGCTAACGGAGCTGAGGCGGTTAACCCTTTAACCGAGGCCACACGCGCCATGGATTGAGTCTCCGGTGTCGAAACGGGGGGGGATCACCGGACTCTGAGCTGGTTTATCGAGGTGAGCCGAGCGCTCAAGGATATTTTGTATGGCCAGTGTCAACTGGTCCAAACGCTGCTCATGTAAGTCCATCCTCCAATGGGTGTTTTGTGCATTTCCTTCACCTTTTCTGTCTGAGGTCATGGCCCTTTTGTACTGTAATGGTTTGTTTGACACACAGACACAGTAGGTTTGGATAAAACACAATTTTATTAAACAATAAAGATCACAATAACCCTCACAGGTCCTGTAATATACATATAATATAGTACAGCCACTAGACAGGTTATACAGAGGTATGCCCGCACAGGTCCACTATAAGTAGAGAGTCCACAGAACAATATACTGACACGGGTCAGGCAGATCTTGTGTGAGTCCCAGTTTATCAGTACTTCATGGGTTAATAGTAGGCAGAGAATGTTGACAGGCCCTAGTGTAGCAAGGCCTTTTAAGAAGCTCAAACAGAGGTGAGAGCTTTAATTCGAGTAACGCCCATGATAATGGATACCAGACAATTGTGGACTGCCATAGCAGTAACGGAGACTGAGCAACTTGAACACTGCCGTAGCAGTAACAGAGACTACACAACTTGAACACTGCTGTAGCAGTAACGGAGACTGAGTGACTTAAACACTGCCGTAGCAGTAACAGAGACTGAGCAACTTAAACACTGCCGTAGCAGTAACAGAGACTGAGCAACTTGAACACTGCCGTAGCAGTAACGGAGACTGAGTGATTTAAACACTGCCGTAGCAGTAACGGAGACCAAGCAACTTTAGGTCTGCTGTAGCAGTAACGGAGACTGCGCAACTTGAACACTGCTGTAGCAGTAACAGAATCTGGTCAGCGTGGACACTGCCGTAGCAATAACGGAATCTGGTCAACGTGGGCGCTGCCGTAGCAGTAACGGAAAACTGAGCAACTCGCCCTGAGAGGCACCCAACCTGGAATGGTTCATAAGGCAGACCAATAGGAATGTCGCCGTGGTGACATGGAGGCAACCAAGTCCAATCTGCAGAGCTGTCCAGAGACAGCAAGAGACAAGCACTACCCTTAACCGGAGACCGGTCAGTCTGTGCAGAGGAGACAGCAGCCCAACCGGGCGGAATCCACACAGCACAGGAACATAGAACAGTCCAAGTCGGTACAATGAGCCGGAACCTCTGCTAATCCAAGTCGGTACATGGAGCCGGAACGTCAGCCAATCCAAGTAGGTACACAGAGCAGGAATGTCAGCCAACCCAAGTCGGTACACGGAGCAGGAACGTCAGCCAAGCTGGGTCGGTACACAGGAGCTGAGAAGCAGAATGATCAGGCAGTCCGGGTCAGTGCACAGGCAGGAAATGAGATGAAGAGTAGTCAGGCAGGCCGGGTCGATACACTGAGAGCTCACAAGAATCAGGAACAAGCGCTGGTACTGGAACACCACAAAAGGGTACCGGAGATGTGCCAGAACCCAGTATTTAAGGACAATACTGGGCGAGACAACAACAGTTCAGCCAATAGGCGACAGGCAGGAGTGGAAACTGACAGAATGTAGCCAAATAGCAGGGGCACCATGATAACGCACTACTAGAGAATCACTGTAAACAGCTTCTAGCTGTATTGCAACTCAGGGAATCCTCAGCCTAATCCTTCAACATTATCCCACACCCAATTTTGAGATAATCGGTGGAACAGTTGTGATCAGGCCTTCGTTCTGTAAGCAAGAAATGGTAGCTGATACTATAACAAAGAATACAATGTATCTGTACTAAAAACCACCTATCAAAAGGGATTGGGGAGGAGATACAACAAGAGCAGTTACTATTTTGCTTAGCTGCCATCAAATAACACTTTGAGAGCTTAAGCCTGTATCTAACCACTGTAACAATAAGCTGACCCAAGGAGCACACAAAATAAGAGTGTTCCTACAATACAGCAACCAGTACAAAGCAAAAGGGCCAGTCACTGCAATTAAGTTATCATAAACTGTGGGAGTTGTAGGACTCTATCTCTACTAGATGCACAACAAATGGTGATGGATAGTAGTGCCTGATACATATTAGATACTGGACACCGATAACAATAAGCATTGCCTGATAAGGGAACGTATCACTATCTATACAAAATATTACTCAGATGCATATCGGATCCAAATACACTACTGAAGTGAATTAATGATCTAAGTAATTTGTGCGTAGGTGCTCTTGAATCAGATTGCTTTGAAAACTATAAGCAATCTTAATACATTTGAGTGTCTATATAGAAATATATTATCTCACTGAGAGACAGAACCCCTATTAATTACTATTGTTTTTATTGTGGTATGTGAATGTGTGCTAAGACCTGAGAGCCCTATATAAGGTACGGCTGAAGGTCAGGGCTCAAAACACAATACAAGTTTAAAAGAACAAGGTCTGCACTGGTAGTGCATCACTGATAGCTTGTTCAAAATTCATTGATATAAGACAAACTAAATAAAGGTTACATTTTAAGAGTGTTGTTTAGGTAGATATATATATAATACGGGCATAGCACGGAATGGGTTTCTACTCAAGCCAATAATACTTTACATTAAATATAAATAAGGCAAATTCTCTTCTTTCTAAGTCCTATATTTAGTTTCCCTTAGATTTCAAATAGTTCAGTATTTTTGTCTCCATGGAAGCATTTTCCTATGCTGAACGCTAGGAAGGTCAAAGGATGCATACATACCAGATGATTTGCATAGAAATATACTAAGTTACCATCAGGTTGTAAGCCCTGTAGTAGAAACAAGTGACATGCTTTTTGAATTTCAGTATTATAAAGCCCAAATTGCATAATTTTAAAGTAAGTTGTGTACTATATTCAGTAGAAAATCAAATGTATATACATGTGTATTTTTATGCTACATGTATTACAATAACATAGTTTACTTGTATGTATAATAATATTTCGAGAGTATGCTTTATTTGAGGTTTCATTACCTGATAAAAACATGTTACATGCCTAAGGCCATGGATTAAAAGCATTGTTGTGCTTTTATCTCTCTTGTCTTCCTTCAGGCAAAAACTTTAAATGTTCTCTGCTGAAGGAAGAACTTCTTGAAAAAAATATATTACTGAGACGAATTTCACATCGACATTTTTTATAGATAGAAATGTATCTTAAATGCCTCAGGCATTACCTTGTACCATCTATGTTAACCTTAATTTTCCAGGTTTAAAATGTCAGCAGGATAAAGCATGATTTAAATATTTCAAAGAAATTATATGTCAGAAAAGTTCCATTATTAATGGTTATGCATTAAACTTAAAAATTAAGTGGTTCATTTAATCATTGTTGAATATTATGCCACTTTAGAAATTAGAGTACTGAATATGTTAATTTAAAGAAATATTACAACTCTCCAATCTGAAAAACAAAATCCTGTATAATTCTATGGACCCTAGTTATCAGCAGAAAGTTATGCTTTACACTTTGAAAACTATTCTTCTGAGGATAAAATAGAATTTAAGAGCTATAGTATTTGCTTGATAATTATGTTATAATTTTACAGTTCTTTTTTTAATATTAGAATAATAGAATTAGGTTTTCTTTCCTGGGCGTTTTCTAATACTGTTTACAGAAGATGAGATGGTTCCAAATATACACATATATGTATGCAACAAGTGGTACAACAGGGATTAGTGCTTGGGATTGTTCAATTTAATATATTTATAAGAGATATTGGTAAGACTCAAAGAAAGATGTGTGCTTTTGTTGATATGGATATTGATAACAGGGTTGATCATCCCATAGGGGTACATCAAGTGACAAGAATTTTAAAAATAGAGAAAATATAATTATTTATGAAATGTAAATTGTAATATCACTAAATGAAAAACAATTCACATAGGACACAAAACCAAAAGAAATATACATAATTAATGATCCTCTGGTGACAAAAACAGCAAAGAAAAGGGACTTAGTAGTAGTTATATAGTAAAATTGTAAATTAGGTGTAATAAAGACACAAGTCCATCAAGTTTAACCTTTGCATCATATCCTAGTGACATGAGAACTGTGTAGCTTTCCTGCTACCAAATAAGTTATTGTTTATCAGACCTTCCTGATTTGCCTACTAATAAACAGTATAACCCTGTATGTTCCCTTTCGAAGGAAATTTATCTAATCTTCTCTTAAATGTATTCATTGTATCTGCCATAACCACATCCTTGGGCGAGGAATTCCACAATTTAACAGACCTTACTGTAGAAACCCCTTCCTCTGCTGAAGTCTAAACCTCCTTTCCTCTAATTTCAAGGGTGTCCCCTAGTCACCTGATCAGGTCTTGGAATGAATAGCTCACCACAGAGATTCTTGTATTGACCTCTCACATTGTACTCGTCTTTTCTCTAGAGTAAATAAACCAAGTTTGTCTAGTCGTTCCTCATACATCAAGTCCTTCATTCTCTTAATTAATTGAGTTGCTCTTCGCTGTTCCCTCTTTAGTTCTAGTACATCCTTTTTTAGAACTGATGCCCAAAACTGTACTGCATATTTGAGCTGAGGTCTTACCAATGAATTGCACAATGGCAAAATGATGTTATCCACTCTTGCTTCAATACCCATTTTTATGCAAGACAAGATTTTGTTTGTTTTGCTACTGCTATTTGACAGTGGTCACTGTTTCCAAATTTGTACTTTACAAGGATACCCAAGTCTTTCTCTAGCAACTAGTTCTCTAACATGATTCCATTAAGTTCATAAGTAGCCTTGGGATTATTTCCTCCCAAATGTATGATTTTACACTTTCCCACTCTAAACTTCATATTCCATTTATTTGCCCAAACTGCCATTTTATCTAAATCCCTCTGTAGAGAGCAAATATCCTGTTCTGAATGAATTACCCTGCATAATTTAGTGTCATCTGCAAATATTGATATTTTGCTTTCTGTATCTATTTCCAGATCATTTATAAACATGTTAAAAAGAAGAGGACCTAATACTGAACCCTGAGGTACTCTATTCTTCACCTTTACTGCACTGAAGAATTGTCCACTTACAGCCACACACTGTTCCCTATCCTTCAACCAGTCTTGTATCTAATTGCAAAGGTTATCTCCTAGCCCTAATTTCCTTATTTTATACCCCAGCTTTCTGTGTGGTGCTGTATCAAGTGCCTTTGTAAAATCTAGATATACTATATCAACTGCCTTACCATTATCTAAGTTCCTTCTTACTTTCTCATAGAAGCTGAAAAGATTAGTTTGGCATGATCTATTCCTCATAAAACCATGTTGATACCTGCTAATCTTATTTTTTGTGCTGTAATCTTGAATATAGTCCCTTAGTCTCCCTTTTAGCAGTTTTCCCACTACAGAGGTCAAACTCACAGGTCTGTAATTCCTAGGTTCTGTTTTAGTTCCTTTCTTAAATAGATGCATTACATTGGCTCTTCGCCAATCTTGTGGTGCTGAACCTCTGGTGAGAGAATCTTTAAAGAGTAAATATAGGGGTCTTGCTAACACTGCACTGAGTTCCTGAAGAACCCTTGGATGTACACCATCAGGACCCGGTGCTTTGTCAGTCTTAATTTTGTTTATTCTTCCCATGATATCTTCTTGAGCTAACCCAATATCTGATAATTGTATTGTTTTATTTGTTACTTGATGAGGCTCTTCTACCATTCCATATTCCCTTGTATATACTGATGCAAAGAAAGGGTTTAGAACATCTGCTTTTTCCTCATCCTCTCTAATCAACTTACCCATCTCATTTTTGAAAGGTACAATGCACGCCCTCTTAAGATTTTTTGATATTTATATATTTGAAAAACTTTTTTGGATTAGTCTTGCTCTCCCTTTCAATTTGAGTTTCATTATGTATTTTTACTACCCTAATTACCTTTTTGCAATCTTTGTTGCATTCCCTGTATTTTAAGAAATAATGTTCAGTTCCTTCAGACATAAATAGTTTAAATTATTTTTTTTCCTTTGCCATTTCCTTCTTTACATGTGCACTTAACCACATTGGCTGTGATCAACTTCTTTTGTTCCCCATTTGTGGGGTACATTTCTGCAACCTAAATTTGAATTCTGACCATTTTTCCTGAGTATTTTGATATTTAATAATGTATCCCAGTCTATTGCATTGAAGCTCTTAACAATTTGAAGTTAGCTTTGGTTTTCGTTGAACCTATAAAGTTTTGCTTTATCAGATTGATCTCAAATGTTGTGATCACTGTTTCCTAAATGTTCTCTTACCTTAATATTGGATACCATTTCTATGTTATTCATTATCACTAGGTCCAATACATTTTTGGTTCTTGTCGGCACTTCCACCATTTGTGACCTTTGTAGCTTTCCTGACACATGCTCACAAACCTGTTTCCTTTAGCACTCTGACAGGTCTCATTTTTCCAGTTGATATCTGGATAGTTAAAATCTCCCATAATTATAGTATGCCCAAGCTGGGCAGTTTCTTTATTTGCAATAGCAGCTGGGCCTCAACATTGTCATCAGTATTTGGTGATTTGTAGCATATACCCAGCAACACCTTTTTTTTTTACCTTTTGCACCACATTTAGTCTCAATTTCTACCCACAAGGACTCCACATTATGGCCAGTTTCCTCACTAATATCATCCCTCAAAACTTGATTTAGCTCTGGTTTCAAATATAAGCACACACTTCCCCTTTTCTATTAATCCTGCCTATCTTAAACAGGGAATAGCCCTCTATGTTTAAAGCCCAATCATGTGTATAATTAAACCATGTTTCTGTAAAACCAATTATGTCCAATTGCTCATTAACCTTCTATTTTATCTACCATACAATAAATTTTGAAGTCTTTACATATTTTACCCCTACATACCTTTTTTCTATATCTTTATTTAATAGGAGTTCCTCCCTATTGACTCCCTATCAATTCTATCTACCCAATTTTTGCTATCTATACTCCCCCCACCCTTTCCTAGTTTATTTAAAGGTAGGCAAGCAGTGTATCAAAGCTATGAGATAATCCAAACTGAGTAGGAAGAGGCATTATCATCTGAAATTTAGTGGTCCTAATATTATAGATCAGCAATTAGACCTATTTTTGAGTGATATGTAAGGTTCTAGAGACCACATCTCCACAAGGATATTGATGGATACTATAATTATACATGCTCTAAACAACAAAATGTATTAAGAAAGATTGGAGGAATATATATATATATATATATATATATATATATATATATATATATATATATATATACATGGCTTAAAATTTGAAGTCCTTTGCTACTAGCCAGACCTGAAAAGTTACTAGCCACTGCAAGCCATAGCATACCCACCAGGGCTGAATTTCTACTCGCCAGGGCTAAATTTTCACGCCATTAGCTAGTGGCGAGTGGAAATTTTGAGGCCCGTATTTATATATATATATATATATATATATATATATATATGTATATATATCTTTCAGGATTGCTGGAAGAAGGGCTACTTGACCTTTAAACATATTATATGAACTTTGGTCCTTGGGACACAACAACATTATATGTTTTCATGATATCTTTATATAGGATATTCTGAAAACATGACCTGATGTCTTGAGGACTACCAATTTGAAACACTGGAATAGATAGATACATGGCTACTAAATGTCTAAGTTGTTTAAAAAGATAAATATGCAGACTAGGGGCTCAATCCAATTCCCACCAGTGAAACTGTACACACACAGTGTTCCTGTAGGAATCCAATTGCCCTTCCAACAGTTACCACAATGAACATTGGATCACAGAACTTCTGACTAAGGATGGACAAAATTTTCTGCCTCAAACTGAAATCGGCAAAAAATGGCACTTTCTGTTTGGGGAAAAATTTCCTGCGAAAAGTGCAGATTTTCTGCTTTTTTTCCACTTTTTCCTCCTAGCCCATTCCATTGAAATCAATGGGAACATTGAAGTTACACACAACATAAAATAAATATTATTTAATTTCCCAAAGGCATAGTATAAAAAAGAAGCATGAGGGTGCCTGTGTTGGTGAGGTGTGGGGAAAGAATCAGTTGAACAGGGGATGATTTTTGTGGGATTGTTTACTGGGATTGGGGGCAGTTAAATTAATCCTAAATAAAATAGAAACCATAAGACATGGTATAAAGGGGTCTGAGGAGGGTGTCTGTGTTGGTGAATGAATTAATAATTTGAACAGGGAATTTATTTTGGGGGATTTCTTGACTGCTACAGGGGGGGCAGTTAATTAAAAAATAAATTAATAACATAATAACATAAAATAAAACATTTGTATGTAAAGTGATAGAGACAGGAACCCCCGACATAAGCTGCCACTTAGAGGCCTTTGTCGGACTTAGACTTATTTGAGGCCCAAGCCCTGAAGAAACATTAATTTGTAGGACTTAGGCTTGTTAGAAACAAACCCCACAAAATTTGTATGTTTTTTGTAGGTCTAGTTTTTTTTATTTTTTATTTATTTATTTATTTTCAAAACACAAGTCCTGAGAAAAAAATAAAAATGACATACTGGCCTAATTCCAGCAGGTCATGTTGGCCAGTGGCCACTGTCAAATGTCCTCCTGAGTCCTGAGTTGCAACTGCTGTTTTTACTGCTGCTGCTGAGGATGATTAGGCAGCTGAAAGGGAATGGGATCAACAATAGCAGTAACATGGAAGATGGATGATGAAAGTTACACTTGCCAGGACTGGTTCTAGTGATAAGCTTGAGGCAATAGCAGAAAAATAAGTAGCCCCCAGTATAAGTGGAGAAAAGAAGAAGTTATCCATTAAATCTTATCCACCTGCCCCTCCTCCAAAATCATGGGTGCGTTGTTATTAGAATATATATTTTTCCTTTGAGAACAGGAACTGTGCCTTCCATCAGCAACTGCAATGTGCACAGTGTGTGTGTGTGTGGTAAATAAAATCTGGGGGCACAACTGTATCCAAATTCCATGACATCCAAAACCAAGTACTGCCGCTGTCACTGTACCCCATTTCCAGACCCCACTAAGGACACATGACAACATGCTGACAGTTTAATAGTAATGATGAACCCTCCCTACCAGAATCCTAGCATATTCTGCGGGATGGAATCTCCTCAGATGCCACTTGATGACCTGGTATTGATTCTCCTCCACCACACTGGCATATGTGGTCAGTGCACCACACAGTGTGCAATAGGTAGAGATGAACTGCTATATCCTAACATCAAAAGAGTGGCTATCATTTGGTGGGGAGGTAACAATGAACAAGATGGATTGGTAGGAGATGTACTTGTTACCCTAGAGGAAGATGGTGATGTTGATGGCAAGCTAGTTGTTTCGCTAGTCATGGAACTTCCAGTGTCTGTTTGGGTTTCTTTATTCTTCCTCCTCTTTGATCTCCACCTTGAAAGTTACACTTGCCAGGACTTGCCAGGACTGGTTCTAGTGATAAGCTTGAGGCAATAGCAGAAAAATAAGTAGCCCCCAGTATAAGTGGAGAAAAGAAGAAGTTATCCATTAAATCTTATCCACCTGCCCCTCCTCCAAAATCATGGGTGCGTTGTTATTAGAATATATATTTTTCCTTTGAGAACAGGAACTGTGCCTTCCATCAGCAACTGCAATGTGCACAGTGTGTGTGTGTGTGTGGTAAATAAAATCTGGGGGCACAACTGTATCCAAATTCCATGACATCCAAAACCAAGTACTGCCGCTGTCACTGTACCCCATTTCCAGACCCCACTAAGGACACATGACAACATGCTGACAGTTTAATAGTAATGATGAACCCTCCCTACCAGAATCCTAGCATATTCTGCGGGATGGAATCTCCTCAGATGCCACTTGATGACCTGGTATTGATTCTCCTCCACCACACTGGCATATGTGGTCAGTGCACCACACAGTGTGCAATAGGTAGAGATGAACTGCTATATCCTAACATCAAAAGAGTGGCTATCATTTGGTGGGGAGGTAACAATGAACAAGATGGATTGGTAGGAGATGTACTTGTTACCCTAGAGGAAGATGGTGATGTTGATGGCAAGCTAGTTGTTTCGCTAGTCATGGAACTTCCAGTGTCTGTTTGGGTTTCTTTATTCTTCCTCCTCTTTGATCTCCACCTTTCTGGAGAGTCAGGGGGTACAGTAACAGTGGTGCCAGATTTTTGTAATGGGTGTTTGGCTTTAACATGTTTGACATAAATGTCATGGTGTCTGTGTTTCATGTTTGACTTCAGGGCACTTGTGCCAAGGTGTGTTCATGCCTTTCCTCTTCTCACTAACTTGTCACAAATTGTGCACAGTGCCATTGGTGATGACTGCCCTGTGCCTGCCCCAAGAGAAAAATAGTCCCACACACATGACTTCAGGGGATGAGGATAAGAAACACTTGGAGAAGAATAGCCTCTTTCTTCTTCTCCTCCACATTCCCCTTCACTTTTTGTGGCAGAGGATAATGTTGCTGCTACTTCCTCAGATTTAGCACTGCAACTAGGACCAGGAGTATTGCTGGTTCTGGCAAGAGGAACCTGTCCTAGTCCCGCATCACTTGTTGACCCCATTCTCACTGTGTCCGCAGTGGTCTGTGGCACACTAGCTTGCTCCTCAGCATCCTGCTGCCCTTGCATCTCAGCAGCAGCAGAAATTAAAGCAGTTGCAATTTTCGCAAATTCCAAAAGCTGATTGCCAATGGTGGTATTGATGCCCATCCTCATCCCTGTCTCCCACTGCTTCTCACTTTCTGATAAAAAGGCCATCAATGTCTCTTCCACCCCTGCTTCTCCATCACCACCACCACCACTAGTCCCTTCGTGCTGCTGCTCTATTACAGGCATCTCACTGATGCTTGGAGGAGGTGACAAGCAATGTGACAGAGGGTTCCCTGCTGTCACACTTGGCAATCATTTTCTCCCCCCCGCCGAGTACTACAAGAAACACTAGTAGCAGGCAAAGTATTGGTGGCAGCAGGTTCAGCACTGGCAGCAGGTACAACATTAGTGGTAGCACATCTGGCAACAGGTACAACACTAGTGGCTGCAGGTACAGCAATGTGGCACTGGCAGCACATTTTGCAGCAGGCACAGACAGCTGACCTGTCTTGTTCTCACTAGTACTACCCTTTTCTCCTTTCCTTCCCATTCCACTTTCTCCCTCCCTTCCCATTCCCTTTTCTCCCTCCCTTCCCATTAAATTCCCCAAGATCCCTTAGGGTGATTTAGGGGGACTGGACAGCATTGGTCCAGTACTGCTAGTGACTTCCTCCTCCTCCTCAGACTCAGTGGACACATAAGGGTCCTTCCAGCTCCTCCACTGATTATTTTTCACCCTGCTCATAATGATAGCAGTCACTACGAGCCTTTCCTGCCTCAATTTTTGCAAAATATCACAGCAGAACAGCACAGCTCATCCATCTCGCTCTGTAGCTTCTTCTATTGTGTCTGCCTTCAGAGAAAATGTCACCTTTTTTATAGCGGGAGTGTGAAAACAACGTAAATCAATGGGCGGAAACTTTATAGCCATTGAAAAAATGGTGATAAATTTTGGCCAATGGGCGAAAGACGCAAAAATTTTAACCACTAATTTTAAAGCAGATTTTCCAGTGAAAAATCGGATAACAACGTGATTTTCGCAAAATTTCCTGCAGGAACACGGCGACAAGTTTTGACCATGCCTACTTGTGATCCAACATTCACTGTGATTTTTTTAGTCCCATAACTCATGCTAAATAGTATGAGAAATGGGAACATAAAAGAAAACCAGCTCATGCTCGATGTTTGACACAGTTTCAAGCACTGAGCACGAGCAACAAACAGTGATCCTTACAAACATTACCCTTACACTACCCCTAACAGTTATAATAAAGTGGTTCCATACTGGCCTTAACACTGTCCTATCATGCAGATTTAGGACACCTACTTGTCATGCTGATGTCCAGTATGATCTTCTGCACCCTGCTATGCTTCTTTAATTCTTCTTCTGTAGGCTAATATCATCTTCTTCTCTCTTATTCTTTATTTGTCATCCTCTTCTTTCTTCCTCTTCATCTGTTACCCTCTTCTTTCTTCTTCTTCTCCATCTGTTATCTTCATCTGTTATCTTCATCTTTATCTGAGATCTTTTTTATTCTTCTATGCTCCTCTTCATTCTTCTTCTTTCAACTTAGTGTGGAACTGTAAAAATAATAAAAAAAATACATTAAAAATGTAACATTAAACGGCAGCAGTGACAGGAAAAAAAACAGCAAAAAAAACCCTCCTCGTACCTTTTGGGTAGTTGCCAGATACCAACTGAGGGAAATTTGAAACAGGGGCTGCCTTTTATATGGTCAGACCCTGTTCAAATTGCCCACATGCTCCCACTGACTGGGATGTAGGATTACACAGGGAAAGGAATGTGCCTTGCAGTAACCACACATTCCAGTCAATCAGGTTTTAGCTGGAGGGATGACTCAACACACTGGGAAGATGATTGTCTGTAAGGTGGGGCTACTACAGGATACTTTCTTTGCCCTGTGTAACTCCACATCCCAACCAATGGAAGCATGCAAATTATTTTGAATAGGGACTAGCCACATAAAATGCTGTCGCTATTTAAACTTCCCTCAGTGCGCTTTGGGCAGTGGCCCGAAAGGTAAGAGGGGAGTGGATTTTTGCTATTGTTCCCTGCTGCCGATGGCAACAACTTATGTTTAAAGTTAATTTTTAAATAACTATTATTCTTTTGACATGTTCCACACTATGTTGAAAGAAGAAGAATGAAGAGGAGCACAGATGAAGAAAGAGGAGCACAGATGAAGGAGAAGAAAGGAGCTTACAGAACAAGAATTGAAGTAGAAGACTTGGATGCATAAGAGACCCCACTAGACATCAGGTTTACTGGTAAGTGTTGATTTTATTTGTTGGTGTTATTTTTTTTGCCTATTTAACCCTTTGAGTACCAGTGCAATGCACTCAAAAAAATTTTTTTTTTCATTCACACACATTTTTGGAACCCTTTCTGTGCCAGAGCTACTCTTTTCTGGTGTAGAGTTCCCTAAAGCATGTTTTAACCAGCAACATAGGAAATGAAAGGGAAAAAATGAAACCTAAATGACCAGTGGATGTATTAATATGGGGCCCTAAGTCCCTTATCAATACATCCCAAGTCCCCAAGTACAATTAATCCTATGAGTGCCAGTGAGGTATGCAATGCATTGCAGAGGGTTGCATACCCCAGTGGCACTCACAGTGTTAACCCCACTAAAGCAAATGCAATCAAATGAAAATCTATAATCCTGATGTCCAGCAGGGTCTTCATCACCCTTGTCAGCTACTATTAGTTTTCTTCAGTAATCTTCTATGTTCAGTCTTCTTCTATTCTTCTTCCTTCTCTTCATACTTTTTTCAAAAATGGCACTGTAATAGAAAAAAGGCAAAATTAAAGATGCCCCCAAAATAAATGGCACAAACATTTGATAGTCTTAATGCATTGCTTACCCCTTTGGCATTCCAAGTGTTAACAGAATAATGCCAGTCCAAGAAGTTTAATCAGTATAATATCAGTCCAAGTACGGCAGGAATGCACGGGAGAAAATCCGGCTTCTCCATGTTTCCTCTCGGGCCATTCTGTGAAAAAATTGAACAGAGACAGGCTTTTATATGGCCTGTTCATCATGGTTCCCAGACTTCCATTAGTTGTGAATTGTGCTTACGCACCTCCCAGCCAACCAGCTTCTAGTGGGGGGATGAAAACCTGCTAGCAGCTGATTGGCTGGGAGGTTCCTAAGCACACATCCCAACCAATGGAAAGCTGAGAGCCATTTTGAACAGAGCTGGACACTTAAAAGCCAGCCTCTGTTCATTTTTTCCATAGAATGGCTCAGGCAAAAACCGAGGGGTAACTTGGGGGGCTGGTTCTCTGCATCATGCCACCACTGGCAGAGTACTTGGACTTGCATTATACTGATTATATTTCTTGGACTGGCATTAGAATGTTAACCACCAGAATTGCAGAGGGATATGCGGCTCATTGCAGTGCATTGCAGAGAGTTGTATACCCCACTGGCACTCACAGGGTTAACCCCACTAAAGCAAACTCCATCATATGAAAATAAACACTTACCTATAATGCTTATGTGCAACAGGGTCTATAGCACCCTGGTCAGCTAGTATCAGTCTTCTTCTGTAATCTTCTATCTTCTGTCTTCTTCTTTATTCTTATCTTCTTCCTTTCTCTTCTTCATACCCCTCTGGCACTCAAAGGGTTAAGACCATAATATCTATGTGTTGAGCTCACACTTAGTGCTTGATAGTGTGTCAAGCACTGAGCATTAGCCGTTTTCCTTTGATGTTCCCATTTCTCACTCTATTTAGCCTGGGTTTTTGGGAACCAAAAACATTTGATGAATGTTTAGCCACAAGTCAGGTTCTGTGGCCCAACATTTGTTGTGATTTCTGTTTGCTAGGGCAACTGAATACCTCCAGTGTCATAGTGGCCTTGATTAAATTTGCCCTGTTAAAATGGTTGGTAGGGCAAAAATGGCTACCGACTGTGTCACAGTCGGTATTCAGTTGCCCTACCAACAGAAACCACAGCGAGAAATGGGAACATCAAAGGAAAAATGTTAATGCTCGTTGCTTGACACTATCAGGTACAAATTAAACACCCTACCAATTACTAACCCTACACTTCCCCTAACAATAAAGTGAAATAATGCTATCCCTAAAATTATCCTAACACCCAGAATCCAGAGCTGTGATCTTCTATATTCCGTCTTCTTTTTCTTATCTTCTTTCTTCTCATCTTCATTCTTCTTGTCTTCTCTTCTTAATACTTGTTTCAAAACCATGGCACTGTAATGGAAAAAAGCTAAATTTTAGATGTCCCCAAAATAAATGGCACAAAGCTATAATGGCTTTAACCTTGTGAGTGCTGAAAAGGTTCTCAATGCATTGCAGTGCAATGCATTACATACTCCTCCGGCATTCCAAGGGTTAACAGTATGATACCACTCCAATAAGGTAACCCTGTATAATGCCACTCCAGTAAAGTAAGGAAGTATAATGCCACTCCACTAGATTAAAGTATCATGTTTGTCCAATGGTTAACTTATCATACTGGGAGACGTGGCCGGAAGATGAACCGAGCTGTCGCATCCTACCATTGCTTCCTGGAAATTTGATAATCTGGGACCCTCAAGCCCTTAAAACTAATTTTCCACAAAAATAAACTGTGTACCTGCAATCCACAGACCCGAAGCTACTGGAGAATACTAATATCTTCAGGAACTGAGAAACAGTTTAAATACTGACAGCCTCATGGTGCAGGGCCTGTGCAGAATGCGCATCATGCCTAGCGTGGCCAGGCAGGCTGAAACTAAATTACTGCAACTCTCATATTTGGGAACACTAAGAAGGTGGATGAAGGTGGACAGAGTGATTTGTGGACTGCAGAATTGAGAGGCTTACCTGCATTCTGACCTGCTACACAGCACTGCAAAGTTGGCCTCTGGGGCCCTTGTGGGGCTGCATCCACCCTACGCCGGGGCCGGACTGACGTAATATCAATTGGCTGCGATATAGCAATCTACTGAGCAGTTAACTGGGTGTTCTTGAGTGGAACCAGTTACATAAATCAAGAAAAGGCAAAAAAGAAAAGAGAAGAAGGAAAAAAAAAGTGTGGAAAAAATTGCACCAATCTGCTGAGATGATACCTGGGAAAGAGATAAGCGGCCCACAGATCCGGAGCTGGCTCCCAGCCTATACTGGTTTGGACAACTTTGAATTAGGTGTGCTGCTGTCTGGTTCATACTGATGCACCTATGGAGGATACACACTGGAGGCAAGTAAGTGGCACATCTTTGTTCTCCTCACATGCCTCATTCACCACACAGGGCAACTGTGGCTTATTCTGTATCCTGGGTGGCTGTGTAAGGAGATAGAGAGTAGTACCCACCTGGTGACACCAGTGCTGCATCCTCTCTCCTTTTGAAAACAACATGATATCAGGTTCCCAAACTCTACCTGCTGTGAATTGCATCTATCTACCATCTCAGTGGCTGGATCTCCTCAACTGTTATTTCATGGGGGTGAGTTGCTTCATTTCCATGGACCTAAACTGAGAGTTATGAGAGGGGCTGCCACTTATTTCTGTCTACCCTGTGAAGAGGATTTTTCATAAATTCAGGTTGTACCACTATATTTATCCGTACATTTCAGAACAATAATTAGTCTGTCCAGGAGGCACTCCTTCCTGATGTTACAATATATCCCTTGAAACATGGATCAAATATATGCTTGGTATAGTGGGCTTATCCAGCAACTTGTGGTGGACCTGGCACATAAAGTTCTAGCAACCCCCCAGCCACCAGGAGTTATGCCCAGACCACTGATCAGTAAAATATTGAAATTTAGAGATGGCGATGCCATCCTACACCTGGCTCGTTTGAAAGGTGCTATTGAGTTTGAGTATAATAAGATATCCATTTACCCTGATTTCTCCCCTGAGATCCAGAAACAATGACGAAAGTTTTTAGAGATGAAGAGAAAACTCTGAAAAAAATAAATTGCGTACTCTCTTAAGAGAGTTCAAAACTCTCAATGTGTTCAGATCTCGGGATGATTTATGTGAAGAATCAAAGGTTTTAATGCGTTGCGTACCCCTCTGGCACTCAAAGGGTTAATAAACCTCGGTGTAGCTGAGGATTTGAAGTGTGTTTCCTGAATGAAAACTATGTCTGCTTTGAGTCTCTGGAATTCACTAAGTGCCAGTGACCACTTCTCTAGGAAGTTGAGGCCTCTCACATTCACTGTAACAATCTTAAGTGGAGCCATAAAGCAGCTAGCTTAGAGCAAGTATGTCAGCCCAAAGTCCACAAAGAAGAAATAAAGATGGGAAAGAGAGAAAGGAAATGTAAGTAGAAGGGAGGGTGGCTAACAAGAGATGGGTGAGGTAAATCTAGAGTGCTGAGATGGATTGGCTGGTTGGCCATGTAGTCTAGATGTGCAAGGAAGTTAAGAACCAAAAACATGGATCTAATAGTGGGGTATAATGATGACCTATGGATCTGGGAGGGAACTGTAAATCTCTGCATGGTGGGAGAGAGGTTAAGAATGTTCCCAACAGGATTGTCAAAATGTTTGATCTCTGTGAGGGGTCACAGTATTAATAGGATGAAGGAAAACTTATCAGGTATATCACGGGATTAGGAAATGAATAGAAATAATATTGTTAGGGAGGTGTGGTGGTTATTTGCTCTTTCAATAAAGAAGTATGAGATTGTCGGGGATAAATATTAAATCCTCCTATAAGGATAGGAGGGTCCTATCAATTAGCTTAAAAGAACAAGGGCCAGCCCTATAAAGTGAAAAAACTATTCCCAAATTAGACATAAATGACAACATTAGAACCTCTCCCATCCAACAGATCAGGTGCAGTCAGCCTCAGTGTCAGGCTGTGCATTTCAACAATACAACAAAATTTGTGATAGGAGGGTATAGATCCCCAACCCGATGGACTCTTGGCATCAAGAACCCTGGGCTCCTAAATCATTAGAGCTGAGGTTGTTGGCCCCACAGAACCAAACGGTATGTCAAGGCAATATGCCCTGAGAATAGTGTGGCGGAGTGCTCTAAGTCAATCAAATGACAATATGGAGAGAATAACACTCAGACTGTCATGGAGTGACTAGGAAATAATAACACTGGCAAGTACAGATGAACTTAAAATAAAACTTCATTTTAAATACAATATTGGCATCAATGATGACACAATAGTGGCTGCAATGAATGACACAACAGTTGCAGCAATGAGTGATACAATAGTGGCAGCAATGAGTAACACACTTTCACGAGGCCAGGGAGGAACAGTGAACTCACTTTCCTCACCCTTCACTAGGCTAGAGTGATAGGCCCAAGTCTGTACCCAGACGATAGAGTAACTCAGGCAACTGGAGCGAGTATGAGAACAGTGCAAGACACTTCCTCAACCCTTCACTAGGCAGGTGTCACGGTTTTTGTAAAGAACTCTCAGACAGTCAGGTAAGGTTAAAAAGCTTTATTGAGAAATAATAAGCAAGTACCCCACTCAGGTCCAGATGAGGTCCGTACCAAGTACCTTCCACATCTGACACGGGTCAGGGTGAGAAAACACACATAGAATAATATGTCAGAACTGTAATAGCTAGGACTAAAAGGCAGGATACAACAGCAAGCACAGGAACCAGGAACTCCTCAACAGCCCCACTCCGCAATAGGTGGCATAAGCGAAGGACAGCTGCAGGGCAAACCCCTAGTGGGCTAGGGGAGTATAGGCAACAAAGACTCTGGCAGAGAACTGAACCTAGATAGGGTGAACGGAGGCAACAAGGACAGGACTCTGCAACGAGAGGACCCTAGCACGCTAGGGTTAATGAGGCAACACTGACAAGGCTTTAGGCAGCGGTAAACCCTAGAACACTAGGGTTAATGAGGCAACACCGACAAAACCAGGCAGCGAATGGGCCCTAGCACTCTAGCGGATACTGAGGCAACACGGAGGCAACTTTGGCAGTGGCTTGGCCCTAGAACGCTTGGGTTAACAAAGGCAGAAGAGATAGAGATCTGGCAGCAACTTGGCCCTAGCATGGAAACCAGACACTGGCCGTAATGGGCTCTAGATCACTAAGGTAAGTATAGGCAACTCGGGCAGAAGTCTGGCTTAGACTGGACCCTACTCACAGGGTCACCGGAGGCAACACAGACACTGGTGAGTGATTGGCCCAAGCTAGCTCCAGATGGCTAAAGGAGCAATGGGACTGACTGGCGCTATGGTAAGCGAGCACGTAATGTAGGTGGTCAGTAATCGGTAGCTGTAATGGACCGATGAGACTAATGGCAAGTCCTGGTAGTGGCAATAACAGCAACTCAACCAGGTCGGCACACACGGAGGATACAGACAGTCTAAATGGACGGCCAGAACTAGCCCAGCCAGGTCAGAATACAAGGAGTAGTCAGCCAGTCCCAGTAGGTAATGGAATCAGATACTCAGCCACGCCAGTTCGGTACACAAGGAGTTAGTCAGCCAGTCCTTGTCGGCAACGGAATCGGATACTCAGCCAAGCTGGTTCAGCACACAAGGGGATAGTCAGCCAGTCCTAGTCGGTAACAGAATCAGATACTCAGCCAATCCGGATAGGTACACAAGAAGTTAGTCATCCAGTCCTAGGTCAGCAAAGGAATCGGAATCAGTAACGTCAGGAACAAAACGTTGTCAGGCGAGCCGGGTCATACACGGAAAACAGGAACAAGAGCTTCAGAATGCTAGATTCGGGTACACCAAGAAAGGGCACCGGTATAGTGACAGGAGGGTGTATTTGAAGGCAAACCCTGGGAGGAGCAACAGCCCAGAGCCAATAAGAATGTAACCAGTGTAAACCAGGAAGTAAGAATGTCGCTCAAGGATCACGGGCACCGCGACAGCAGGTGAGCTAGTATCCAAATGGCCCTAGGAACCTTCACAGACTAGATGGGAGGACAGTGCATGGCACTTCCACAATCTCAGTCAGCAGGAAAATGAAGCGCAACTATACCCTAACGCTAGGGTATACCAAAGGCAAGGTAAACGGCACTTGAGGGCTAGGTGAGGCAACACTCAAACTGGAAAGGCCATGGGAGGTCAGTAACACGGACTGACCGACAAGGAAACACAAACTAGAATAACCATGGGAGGTCAGTACACGGACTGACCGACAAGTGCCGCTAGTGGTAGCGAGCGCTACAATGTAATGTGTACTTGTATTTAAGAGAGAAGTTTTCATATTTATCTGTATAACAGATAACATATAGTCAGACAAAGCCAGTGGTCTGAGCCAGATCAGGTAGTCAGATGTTGCCAGAAGTCAAAGCCGGAATGGGTAGTGAGACGTAGCCAGGAGTCAGAGCCGGAATGGGTAGTCATATATAGCAGGAGTAATACACAGGAAAATCAATGGACCAACACAGCATTAGGCTCAGGTACACCACGAAAGGGCAAAGGTAATGGGACATGCTGAGGTTTAAAAGGCCTGGCAGGTGGGCGGAGAGATGACATCACAAGCACAGTGACCTATAAGAACAGCGACTTGCATAGAGTGACAGCCAGGAAGTAACAATGTCACTGTTACAGCAATTACCCACTGGAGGCAATCACGGGCACCGTGATACACACATGCTTATAGGAATTCAATTTAGTGGGCCCGACAGGGAGATAGTGAGTCAATCTGTAATTATTATCAGTCTGTCAAAACAGTAGGCCTAAGTGGTATTAGGGAGGCATGATCAACGATATTTTGATCATATGGAGAGGTAGTCCTGAAGAAATGGTGATGTTTGTAGATTACATGAATGACAATATATTAGGGCATGAAATTCACCAGTAATTTAGATGGTAATACCATCCAATTTTTGGACTTTGAATAAAAAGGTTCAAACACTGGTGAAATTAAAACTTGTATTTTTTTTAAGACAGTGGATTCTAATAGTTTTTTAGACTACAATAGTTGTCATTAGAAACCATGGCTTAATAATGTACCATATGGGAAATTCCGCCGAATAAGATGAAATTGTACTCACATGGCGGATTATGAGAAACAATCTAAAGTACTGAAGCAGAGATTCTTTGAAAAATCATATCTAGTTGAATTAATTGAAAATTCTTATATTAAAGCAAGAGATTTTGGTCCTAAGGGGCCTAAAGTAAATGAGGCCGAAGGATTCCCTTCATTTTTTACTAATTATAATTCAAAAGGTAATCAGGTAAGAAAAATTCTAAACAGACATTGGAGCATCTTTAAAGAAGATGCCCTCCTCAAAAATGAAATACCAGTTAGACCAAGGATAACCTTTAGAAGATCCAAAACACTTAAAATATTTTATCACCTAGTTGTTTTAATTATAAGCCAAAATCAAACAAAAAGAAAATGATTAACACATCCCTTGTACAAGAGAATATAGATGATACAACAGATATAATGCACCTTAAACCCCTTAAAGGGGTCTATAAATGCCCCTCCATACGATGTTTAACTTGCCCAATGTTAATAAATAGGATAGATTAATTCACTTCAACATCTACAGATGAGAAATTTAAAATAAACTCTTATTTAAATTGTAATACAAAGTCTATTATATACTTACTCACATGTCCATGTAAGTTACAATATGTAGGTTGAACGACTCAAAGTTTCAAAGAAAGTATTTGTCAACATTGTTACAATATTACCAGAGGTCATCTTTTACATAGTGTTTCTAGACACTTTCTTAGATATCATAATAAAGATTATAGAGAGTTAAAAGTTATACCTATAGAACATGACCTGTTCAAAAGGACAAGATCTTAAGGAGTCTTATTGGATTTTTCGTTTAGATACCATGGTTCCTAGAGGCCTGAATGAGGCCAGTGATATTGCTTGGTAAATTAGTACATTTTCTCATTGCGCTACACAAATTTAAGTTATCAGGTTCATAATTATATTTCCTATTATAATACATCACATAAGTTCACTCTTATTCACTAACACAATTCATTAGTATGTTTATTTAAATTTAAACACTTTCACATACACAATACACATATCGTTGATAGGTATTGTATATTCATTGATTCTTATTCACTTTGTATGTTAACGATTATGATCTGTTCAATTTTTTATTTTATTTTTATACTTTATAACTACTAAATCCATTTTACACGTACTCACTTTCATCATTTTACACATTATCACATGTATTACATACCTCTCACTAGTCATCATTTTATTTTTATTTTTATATACCTTACTTTTCAGTTTTTCTTTTAAAATATTATACACTTTTTCAAGAATTTACATTATTCATTCTGTATGTATACTCTTATCACTATATTTCACATATCACTTTTTCCATAATCAAGTATTGATTATACAATTGATTCATTCTTGTTTATTTTTTACTTAAGTTTAGCTATATCTGTGGGTGATTCATCCTCCAGTTTAGCTTAATGGGAAATAGACTTCTATGGAGAGTGAGCTTTTGTTTGTCTTGTTACCATGGTGATTATTAGTTCCATTTACGTTTCGGTTGGTCTTTAGGAAGTTATTTATCTTTAGGCTATTTGTTGGGTTTTTATGTTTAAAGAGAGTTACCTGCCTATCTGGACATAATACTACTATACGGAAGAAATGTAGTTTATTTTCTATTCTGGCTTCTGTTTGAGCATGTATTTTTAGTGCAGCGTATGCGGCACGGTATACATCTGTTTATTTGTATTAGTCTGACCAATCGGAAGCGTTTGCGTGTATGACATTTTTGTTGCCAGGTTATTTTTCCATATAGACGGAATCTTTTTTTCATGCTCTATGGAGGGGAGCATTGTTTATTTTTACACTTAATTCCGCTATTTCAGAAAGATAGTGCAACATATATATATTTCTAATCAAAATGTTTTTATCTATATATATATATATATATATATATATATATATATATATATATATATATATATATATATATATATATATATATATATATATATATATATACTAGCTTCTGAGAGTCTTGGTTATTTAACTAGATCTTTATTATGATAATATATTTGATAATTTATTATATATATCTATATACACGCTTGTCATTTTTCATTCCGACAGTGTTTTTTATTTTCATATTTGGAATTATATAAAGAATATTGTGGTATAATCATTTAAATATAATTAAAGTAATTAATTTTATCATCCATTTGATTTTAATAATTAGATAAGTTTTTATGAATATGGTACCTATAGGGTTAATATAATTTGTTATCCATTTGCATTGTATGAAAACTTATTAATTTTTTTATATGATATGATAGTATGAGTATATCAAAGCTAGTATGACTAAATATGTTGTTTGATTTACTTTTTATTTATTTTACAGATTTTGATCACACTGATATTGATAGGACACTTCCAAAGAGGTCACCTAATGAGTGTGTAGGGAGGGAATTGTAAATGTGTGTCTGTTAATAGCTGCTTTGTCTTTGTCTATGCATTGTTAGTCAATTGATTTGATGAAGTGGCCTGCGTAGCATGAAACGTTATATGGCCTTACAATTGGCATTCTTTTTAACATCATTTTATATTACATAATAACATTTTTTATGAAGACTTAGTTTGAAGCAGCTCGTGGATTTCTTTTTTGTTTACCTGTGGTACCTTTGGAGGATTGATCCTACAGACCTCTGGATGACAGTGGAGAGCCCTGAGCCAGGACAGGCATAATTTCCCTGCACGAAAGTTTGCTGGTTTCTGACATATGCCATTTACCAGCCTCATAGAAACGTGAATACCATTTCTTTTGTCCTATTGATCATTTTATATAAGCTTTACAGTCACTATAGTGGCACCCTTTGTGTTTTCTTTTTCTTCTATATATACTTCCAAGCTACGGCTGGATGGATGTGAGGAACAGCCAAGTATAACAACATGGATCAAGAAGCCTGGTGTACTGCTTAGGGACAGTTGTACCCCCTACTGCTTGATTTTCCAGTGTGCACATATGTGCTCCACTGGACACATTATATTGTGAGTACCCATTATTTTAAGTTAAGGGAAAGGGTTATTAGACCTGAAGATATTACACTAGGAGCGCCTCTTTTGTGTGTTTTTTTATACAGGATATAAGTCATGAACACATATTATGTACCAGAAAAGAGATTATCTTTTACATTTAATTAAAACATACTTTTAGATACTTTTGGATATATAAAGGCATAGTGCAACCATAAAGGTAACAAGTGAACAGTAAAACATAAGTAACCATACTACCGTAAAGAGTATAATAGGCCGGGATCTGCACCAACACAATAACTTCAACCTTTTAAATTATTAGTGTGTCCACCGAATCTGCACGGCCTTGATTCCACTGATAGTCCGGATGTCTGAACAACAGATTTAGAGCTTTGTCCTACCAGGACGGTGATGCAAGAGAAGACCTAATGGCATCAGACTGTGGAAAGTAGTGTTCAGGTCTCGTAGAGGAGAGCTGAAAGGTCCAGGATTAGTAGAAGTAAAGCTGTCAGGAAGTCGGGAGTAGTCCTCCATGTAAATGTAAAACAAAACATAGTAGGTAATCCGAAGTTCAGGTCCAGACAGCAGAGGTGTGTGGCGTCTGTGCCTCCATGGAATCCTCTAGTTCCAATCTTCTTTGTTTTGGTCGTTGTGCTGGAGAGCCTGGGGACCACTCCTGGCATTTTGGTTGTCTTGCCTGTGGAGGAGTCAGGTTTTGGGGTGGTGGAGGGGGAGAAGATATCCCAAGTGTAGCACAGAAGGAGTGTATTTCATCCTGGGATTGTATGACTGCTGTTTTGTCATTAAAGGTAGCAGATAAGTAAAATGGAAAACCCCATCTGTATCTAATGTGTAGTTGACGAAGGTAGTCGGTGAGCGATTTTAGAGATCGCTGCATCCGGAGTGTGGATGGGGAAAGGACTTTATTGATATACACTTCTGCCCCTGCATATTTGACGGGAGCACAGTCTCGACTTTTACTCATGATAACATCTTTTATTTCATAGTTGTGTAGACATATAACCATGTCCCTTGGCAGTCCGTTGTCTCTTGGCTTTAATGCTTAATGAATCCTATCTATTTTGATAGGGGTTGAATGATCTGGTCCAAGTATTTTCGTAAAAATGGAGTTGACAGCTTCTCTTAACTCTGGTGTTTTCACCGACTCCGGTAGATCTTTCACTCGCACATTGTTCCTTCTGCCCTATTATCCAGATCGTCCATCCTGAGTGATAATAACTGTATGGCTTCCCGTTGTTCCAACACTGTGGTCTCAAGCTGCGATGTGTGGTCTAAAAGCTTCGTTTTGTCCTCCTCTAACAGTGCTATGCTCTGGGCAAGATGAGTCAGGTCCGCTTTAACTGAAGCAAGCTCAGAGTGAAGTGTACTGTGGACATCGTCTATCAGGAGCTTGAAATCTTCTTTAGATGTTATGCTGGCTTTCAGCTTTGTGAAATCCTCCCTAGTACAGGGAGCAGATGCAGGATTCAGAGAATCCGTAGTTTATTCGTCTCGAGTCAAGGTCTTGTGAGGTATCCTGGGTGTAGTAAGACTGGTCTCATCTGGGCAACTGTTTTCCCGCTCAATCACATCAGGACTGAGTGATGGTGCAGTTGAATTTCCAAGACCAGTAGGCCGAGTTGAGAGACATTTCATAATAAGTGAGCCAGCGGAATAGGATTGTTTCTTTTTCCCTCTCATCTAAAGCCGTGAGGTTGCTAATAAAGTTGTTGAAGTAAAGAACATAAGATAATCTTCAAAAAGCGACCATATTATTGCGTGAATGCCTCTGTTGGGAAGAGAGTCAAAGCATGTCCTCCATGTAAGACTTCTAGACCACGCCCCCCCATAGGACGTTGTCACTTTGTCTTTAAAGTCTATCGAACTGAACTTCCCTAGGCCCCACAGGGCTTAACTTGCAAAATCTGGCTGTCCTGGGGACACTGGGAATTTGAGATGCTCTTTGTGCATGATGTGACTGAATGACCAGGGCAATAATACTGTTTTGTTTTTTTTTAAAGATATTTTATTATCAGATCGCTCCATACATCTCAAATACAGAAAAATACATATAAACGTGCAAGTACAACAAAACATATAGACTTGTGTAACAATGAAAAAAGTACATGCATATCAGTAAAACGCACAGAGTCAACCTGAGGGTTTTATTGTTATTACAACCTTCAATAACCAAAACTCCCAAAACCTAAACTATCTGAAATTTAACTATACCCCAACCCCAGTTCCTATCTCTTCTGAATCCGCAGCAAACCCCCCCACCCGCCCACCAGCCAGCAATGACACAGGATCCCGGTATACACAGAGGTCCTACAGAGCGTCACACAGCATCATACAATTCAGTCATCCATGCGAGAATCAAGCGTCACCTCAATCAACCATCACCAGTGAGTGGCACATCATCGAGTGCCGCAACATTATCTGCTCCATTTGCCCACCAGCTCTGCCATCTTCCCCAGATCTAGTCAAATTTACTCGGGTTACCTCGATGTATATAAACAAGTCTATTTTGTGGAATGCACTGCAATACCAAGTTTATCCATGCCCTGCAAGTAGGAACTCTGTTTGACATCCAGTTCAAAGCCACCACCTTTCTCGCCATCACCAAGAGCTCACTCAACAGAAACCTGTCAGTGACATCCTCAATCTCATCAGGGAAAATAGATAACAGACAAATTTTGGGAGTCACAGGGACCGGTCTCCCCAGCACCAGAACCACAATATGCAATATTGCATTCCAAAAGTTCCCAACTCCAGGACACTCCCAGATCAGATGCAAGTATGTACCTTGAACACCATCACACCGGAGGCAGCAGTCAGAGCCGGAATTCCCCATTCTGTACAGTCTGGTCGGTGTATAATAAATTCGATGGAGGATATTCAACTGTATCATCTGGTGCCTTGTCGACGTTGCCACCAGTGCAGGTCCCGTCTTAGCCAAGTCCCATTCCTAGTTCTCCAACGGACCCAAATCCATTTCCCATTTGTTCCGAGAAGGGAGCTCCCCACATCCCACACAAGAGTCCAGCCAATGATAAATAAAAGAAAGAGATCTCGAGGGCTCAAGAAGCATCAATCTGGTAAGAAGCGGGAACGTAGCTATCATCGGGGTCCGATCACCCCACTGAGCATGAAGAGCATGTCTAATACATAAATATGAATAAAGGAGAGTATGCGGCACATGGAATTTGTCATGCAATTGGGCAAAGGATTTCAGCTGATTATCTTGGTATAACTGTCCAAGGCTAGTAATCCCAAATCTAACCCATAAGGGACCAAAATCGCTGTTACGTAGATGACTTAGCCCCGTGGCACCCCACAAGGGGGTACCTGGGTCCACTGTGGTGTAGCCCAACATCCCTTTCAGCTCCTCCCACACCTCATACAAGATCTCCATCAGCCGCGTCCAAATTTAAAAAACTGCAGGGCCTCCATGCAAGAACTGGGTCAATGTATAGGCAGGCTGCAATGGTAATTCATCCGTCTGAGTAGTCTGGTAGCGAGGCTGGGGAGAAACAAAATCCAACGCATATCGACACTGCGCCACCAAGTAGTACCTATAAAAATTGGGCAATGCAATTCCCCCCTCACGTTTAGGTCTCATGAGGGTAGTCAGCCTAATTCTAGCTCGTCCCCCCTGCCATATGAAACACGAGATAATTCTGTCTATTTGTCGTAAATATTTTTTAGGTATAGGGACCGGTGCGTTTTGAAAAACATACAAAAATTTAGGCAAAAAAATAATTTTAATAAGATTAGATCTGCCAATAACATTTAAGAACAAATGAAGCCATGTAGTTTTTTTGTCGTGAAAGTACTGAATATTGGGTATTAAATTCAACTCCAAAAAGGAGTCCGTCATCGTTGCCACTCTAATCCCAAGGTATGTACACTCTTCCACATATGTAAGTGGGACATTAATCTAACAAGACTCTCTCAATTTACTATCGATCGGAAGTAGAGAGGACTTAGTCCAATTTATTTGGAATCCAGACTATGTACCAAAATAATCTACTAATTTCAATGTGGTCTCCAAGGAGTCCCTATCATCATTCAAGAAAAGCAGGATGTCATCAGCATAGAGTGCAAGCTTTTCCTCTCTGCCTTTTATCCTGAGTCCCTTAATCAATGAATTAGCACGAATGAGAACAACCAGGGGTTCCAAGGCCAAGGCAAACAGGCCAGGCAAGAGTGGGCAACCCTGCCTGGTACCCTGATGCAAGGAGAAGGACTGTGAGCACAGACCGCCCGTCACCACGGAAGCCCTGGGACTGCTATATAAAATATGTATCCATTTAATAAAGGACGGGCCAAACCCAAAACCCCTGTGCACATGCCAAAGATTAGGCCATTCGACAGAGTTGAAGGCCTTAGAGGCGTCCAGAGAAGCAATTACCCGATCCGATAGCATCATGAGAGAGTTGCAAGTGCATGAATAACCTCCTAAGATTATGCGACATCGATTTACCTGGGATAAAGACGGTTTGATCTTCGTGTATAATGGTCTCCAGCACCTTATTTAATCTGGTAGCTAGGATTTTCGCCACAATTTTGGCATCTGTAGTCAATAAGGAAATGGGCCTATAAGAATCACATATCTCCGGGTCTTTTCCTGGTTTGGGCAACACAATAATGGAAGCATCAATCATAGAATCCGGAAGGTGTCCGTTGTCAATAGCAGCATAGAAGGTATTCAGCAAGTGGGGGGCCAAAACATCCACAAATTCTTTATACGACTCTGCAGGAAGACCATCCACACCTGATGCCTTTCCCGCCGGCAAACCATGGATAGCCTCCACCACCTCTCCCAGAAGAATAGGTGCATCAAGCATTTGTTTATGCTCAAAGGAAAGTTGCGGAAGGCCACACCGGTCAATAAAGCAGGAGATCTGAGATTCAGAGCGGGCCAACTGGGATTCGTAAAGTCAAGAATAGAAGCACCGAAATTGTGAATTAATCAACTGTGGATCCAAAATTAGTGCACCCTCAGTGTCCCGAAGAGAGGAAACCGACGAAGTCCCCCGGTGCTGAGAAACAAGATGAGCCAATAGTTTCCCTGCCTTACCCCCATTTTCAAAAATATTTTGTTTCAAGTAAAAAATGCGTCGGGCACTTAGATCAGACAATTTAACAGAATACCTTAAGGAGCAAGAAATAAACTTAGCATAAGATATAGAGTCCCTTTTTTGTACAAATTGTTTTTCCGCCTCACCAGCTTCCAACTCTGAGACCTCCACCTCCCTAGACCCAAGCCTGTTTTTCATAGATATAAGGGAGATCAAAGAGCCCCTTGCAGTCGCCTTAGCAGCCTCCCAAACAATGCCCTGAGCAACATTATTAACAAAATATTCAGTCAAACCTTCCCTATGTTTGGATACCAGATGTGTGTCATGCAGCCAAACGGGACTAAGCCTCCATACCCCAGATCTAGGCCTCTGGTCTCGCTGTAGCGTTAATAAAAGCGGGGAGTGATCAGAAGCAACCCTGGTCAGAAAACAACAATCTGAAACCAAATTCAAGACCAAACGATTGACAAATACATAATCAATTCTAGATATATTGTTTTATAGGTAGCCGAGTGGCAGGAGAACTCCCGGGTCTGCGGATGAAGAGTCCTCCACACATCTACGAAGCCCATGTCACCTACGAGATTGAGGAAGGTATCTCTATGCAATTTAGAGTCGACAGTCGTCCCAACCTGTCTAAATCAGGATTAGTAGCTATATTAAAATCGCCCATACAGACAATATGATGATGCGGCTTGTCAGAAATGTACAAAAGTATATCACTTAGGATTGAAGGGTCAAAAGGCGGCGGGATGTAAACATTCAATAAGACAAACAAAGTTCCTTGCAATTTGCATGTCAAAAAGAGGTAACATCCCTGGGGGTCCGACTTGAAACGAAATGAAACTAGTCTAGTAATGAGAATAGAAACACCTCTGGCATAAGTGGAGTATGTGGCATGATAATGGCACTGTATCCACCGCCTCCGAAGAGACAGAACTCTACCTGCAGAGAGCTGTGTCTCCTGCAGCATAATCACCCCTGGAGTTTGTTTTCTGATGTGGCTTAGGACCAAAGATTGTTTCACAGCATCATTCAAGCCAACAGCAAATACAGCACCATTCCATAGCTATGGATAAAGAAGAATATATCGATCACACCACCACAGCCTCCCACAAAGCACAGCATCCCCCGCGCAATATTAAGTCAATCCCCCTACTGTAGCCCAGCATCACTTCCATCCACCCTCCTCGTCTTAGCACCTCTCGGGCAGAGAATAATACTTATTAATAAGCTATGGCTGGAACACTGCAATCCTGGTGGTACAATTAAAGTGTATTGAAATGCACTCCTGGTTCATTCTTTAATAAGGATCTTCGTTAGAGTGTGTTTCACATTTACCATATTGCAGTCAACCAGGACATCCACCACTGCAGTTCATTCTAAAGTTCTCCCCAAAAGAAATAAATGAAAAGCCCCATTTGTTATTTTTTCCAACAAATAAAAAAGCACTTCAACATCAAAATCCTGTCTGTGAAGGTTTGTGGTTATTAACAGGTTAAATGGCAGAGATATCTCCAATTCACTGTGAACACAGCTCCTGCCCAGTTTACTTGGTTGTAAAGTGTTGTAACATGGACAACATTGTGTGTGCTTACCTAATTCCAATTCCAACTCCAATTCCAATCCGCCTAGTGAAGCCAAGGAACATTACAGTGTTGTTTGACCATGATGCGAGTTGAACTTGAACAACTGATACCTACCCCTTAGTAGGTGTCATACTCTCAATATTCACTTCTATCCATTCTGTGGCTAAAGGGGTTATCCAAACAGGGATTTTGCTTAGCTAAGTAACATCATCCAGCCAAATAAGCTGTGATTCTCACTCTGATAGGGAAACAAACATCCCATACATTGGAATTTGGTTGATCATTGGGTTTAAAGTTGTGTTTGAATAGAAGACATGACAAAGCCACTATTGTGGTCAATTGATAACAACAATCTGGAGCAACAGTGTGGGTTATCCAATAAGGTGTGGTAATTAGTTGATAAGGTTGATATCACTTTTCCTGTTTTGTATGTTTGTCAATGGAGCCTATGTACTGAGATATGTCAAACTAGAGCAATCTTAGTATATTGGTTTCATTGACTAACATGGGAACTAGGGACATGAGATCACTGGGGAAGTTATGTCCCCAGTATCACCTCTGTATCACCATCCAACACATCTTAGTGTATTACTGTCATCATCTCCTTGCATCAATACATCATGAAGTCCACTCCTGGTCAAACTATCAGTTGACTCCTGTGATTGAAGCCATGCCTTAATATGTTTAAGGGATGCTCAAACTAGGAGTATGGTTCCATATTGAGATACGTCTAATCCAACATTGAATTTAAAAGACATATTGGATAGGGCTGACACAGTTTTATTGAAAAACAGTAATACAATAACCATCACTGGTCCTGTAGTGTTTTATAGAATAATACAGACACAAAACAGGTTACATATACATATGCCTACACAGGTCCAGTATAACCATAGAGTTCATAACAAAATATACTGACACAGGTCAGGCAGAATACGAAGGATTCCCAGGGTATCGGTACTGCATGGGTCAATGGCCTTCAGCGAGTGTAAACAGTCCCATGTGAAGAGAGGTCTGAGAAGGAGCTCACTTAAGATAGAGAGCTTAAGGATAAGTAACGCCCATTAATAGGTTAGCAGACAAACGTGAACGGCCAGAGCAGTATCAGAGACTGAGCAACATAGAAAAGCAGTAGCAGTAGCAGTAGCAGTAACGGAGACCAGGCAACTAGTATTTTGACGTAGCAGAAAACGGAGATAGGCCACTTGCACACTGCCATAGCAGTAACGGAGACTAGGCCACTTGCACTCTTCAGGAGCAGTAACGGAGACAAGGCCACTTGCACACTTCCGTAGCAGTAACGGAGACTAGGCCACTTGCACTCTGCAGGAGCTGTAATGGAGACTAGGCCACTTGCACACTGCTGTAGCAGTAACGGAGACACACAACTGAGCACCGTGATAGGAATCTGAGCAACTCGCCCTGAGGTCGCAACCAACTGGAGAGTCACGAATGTCTAACCAATAGGAATGTCGCCAAGAGGCAGCCAGAGCAGGAACGTCAGTCAAGGCGGGTCAATTCATGGAGCAGGAACATCAGCCAAGCCAGGTCGATACACGGAGCAGGAACGTCAGCCACACCGGGTCGGTACACGGAGCAGGAACATCAGCCAAGCCGGGTCGGTGCACAGGAGCAGGAGAAGAAGAATGGTCAGGCGGTCCAGGCCAGTTCACAGGCAGGAGACGATATGCAGAGTAGTCAGGCAGGCCGGGTCGATACACTGGGAATTCTGAGAGCAGGAAAAAAGCACTGGTACAGAAACACCACGAAAGGGCTCCAGAGAGGTGCCAGAACCCAGCATATAAAGGCCATACTGGGTGGGACAAGCACAGCATAGCCAATAGGAGTGAAGCAGAGTATAGACTAACAGAATGTGGCAAGGGGAGCATGAACACCGTGATAGTACCCCCCTCTCAAAGACCCCCTCTCCTGGAAGAGGGACCTAGCTTCTGAGGATATTTAGAGTGAAAACTGCACAGCAATCTAGGAGCATGAAGGTCATTATGATCAACCCAGGAACGTTCCTCAGGGCCATAGCCCTTCCAATAGACCAAATATTACAATTTTCCTCTAAATCTGCGTGAATCAATGATGCTTTGGACCTCGTACTCCCCCTGACCCTGAATCTCCACAGGACCGGGGACCACAGGAGTGGTAGTGTAGCGGTTGCATACCAGAGGTTTCAGCAAGGATACATGGAACACATTGTGAATGTGCATAGATGCTGGGAGATCCAAGGCATACGAGACAGGGTTAATTTTACGGATCACCCTGAAGGGACCAATGAACCGGGGAGCCAACTTATTAGATGGAACTTGCAAATTGATGTTTCTGGAGGAGAGCCATACCCTGTCCCCAACCTGAAAGGAGACCGCTGGCAGCCGTCTACAGTTAGCATGGCACTGATAATGCTGGAACGACTGACTGAGGGCTCTTTGAACCTGTGCCCAAGTGGAGCGGAGTTGCTCAATGTGCTCGTCCAGAGCTGGAATCTGTTGTGACTGGAATGAGTCTGGGAGCAAACATGGCTGGAACCCATAGTTGATGAGATACGGGGAGCTCCCGGACGATGAATTAACCGCACAGTTCCTGGCGAACTCTGCCCAAGGCAACAGGTCTGCCCAATTATCATGATGATCGGTAACAAAACAGAGCAGGAACTGTTCCAGTCCTTGATTGGCACGCTCAGCGGCTCCATTGGTCTGGGGATGGTAGGCAGAAGAAAAGGACAGTTGAATGCCCATCTGGTTACAGAATGCTCTCCAAAATCTGGATACAGATTGGCTCCCACGGTCGGACACCAGAACTCTTGGTACCCCATGCAACCGGAACACCTCTTTAGCAAAGACAACTGCCAGCTCCTGGGCTGAGGGAAGGCCAGGAAGGGGTGCAAAGTGTGCCATCTTAGAAAATCTATCAACCACCATAAGTATGAAAGAATAACCCATAGACACAGGCAATTCTCCCAAGAAATCAATGGATACATGGGACCAAGGTCATTCACCATTCGGTACTGGTTGGAGTAAGCCCATTGGGAGGTGTCAAGGGGTCTTGGCAAGAGCACAGGTGGTACCGGCTGCCGTGAATGCAGAGCAGTCAGCCCGGAGAGAAGGCCACCAAAATACTTGTGAGAGAGACCATATTAATTGATCCCTCCCAATATACCGAGCAGCCTTAGATGAATGGTATGTCTCGAGCAAACGGGTACGAAATGGCTCATCCACAAAGCACTTGCCCACTGGGGTCTCTGGGGGTGCCGTAGCCTGGGTAGCCAGAATCTCCTCCCCCAGTGGCAAAGTGATACTAGTACGTAGGGTAGCCAGGATGCGATCCGGCTGAATGATGGGTACGGGGACCTCATCCTTCTCAAATTATCTAGACAGGGCATCAGCCCTAACAAGTAGGGCCGGCAAGTAGGATACTACAAAGTTGAAACAGGATAGAAACAGGGCCCATCTGGCCTGACGAGAGGACAATCTCTTAACTTCCGAGAGATAAGTCAAATTTTTGAGGTCAGTAAGAATTAACACAGGAGTTCTGGTACCCTCCAGCAGGTGATGCCATTCTTTCAAAGTGAGAATGATAGCCAGGAGTTCTCTGTCCCCAATTTCATAGTGACTCTGGGCACTAGACAGTTTTTTTGAGAAGAACCCACATGGTCTCAGAGTACCCCCAGCAACTGGACGCTGTGACAGTACTGCTCCTACCCCATTTTCAGAGGCATCAACTTTCAACGTGAATGGAAGGGAAGGGTTGGGGTGGGACAGTACAAGAGCAGATGCGAAAGCGGACTTTAATGTCTCAAAAGCATGATCAGCTGTATCAGACCATTGGGATGGATTAGTACCCTTGTGCGTAAGGTCAGACAGAGGTTTAACAATAGTGGAAAAGTTTGGGATAAACTTCCTGTAATAATTGGACAACCCAAGAAAGCGCTGAATCACTTTTAACCCTTTGGGTCGTGGCCACTGCAATACCGCTGCGAGTTTCTCCTGGTCCATAGCAATACCCTCCTTAGAGATCACGAAACACAAAAAAGGCACTTTGGACCTGTGAAACTCGCACTTCTCCATTTTACAGAATAGTTTATTCTTGCGTAATCGAAGCAAGACCTTGGACACATCCTTGATGTGTTGAGACAGATTAGCTGAGTGTATGACTATGTCATCAAGATGGACTACTGCGCAGGACTGTAGCATATCACGTAGGATATCATTAATGAATTCTTGAAATACAGCGGGTGCGTTACAAAGGCCAAACAGCATGACTAGGTATTCATAATGCCCTGATCTGGTATTAAATGCTATTTTCCACTCATCCCCAGCTCTTGTTCTGATCAGGTTATAGATAGCCATCAGTGGCCTCAATGGCTAAGGGAGATTTCCTCCTAACCAACGGAATCTGATGTAAAGCAGGAAATGAACTGTCCATGAAGTATTCGGCCGTGCCGGAATCAACCAGGGCCAGAAACTCCACTGAGTGTTCTGCCCACGAAAATGCCACCTGAATCGTGGGTTTCTGCATAATCGGGTCTAGGGACTGCTGAACACCCCCTAGGGCCTGTCCCTCAAGGTACCCTAGGTCCGTTCATTTCCCGGACTTACAGGACAGGTACGTAATAGGTGCCCAGCTTTGAAACAGTACAGACATAATCCCTGCCTCCTGCGGTGTGCCCATTCTTCCTTAGATAGTTTGGTGAACCCAAGTTGCATTGGTTCACAGGACTATAGCCATAAGTCTCTCACGAATATGAGAATCAATTAGAATGGCGTAATCAATGTATTTGTCCAAATCACTAGGCACTTCTCTAGCTGCCGTTTCATCCTTTATACGGTCAGCAAGTCCTTGAGCAAAAGCTGCCACCAGCGCCTCATTGTTCCAACCTACCTCTGCTGCCAATGTACGGAATTCTATGGCATAATCGCCCACAGTACAATTGCCCTGTTGTACCTCCATCAATCGCTTGGCAGCAGAGGCAGCTCTACCAGGAACTTCAAATACTCTCTAAAAAGTCCGCACAAACTCCATGAAGTTCCTGGTGCCAGGTTTAGCATTCTCCCACAGGGGACTGGCCCACGCCAGGGCTCTGCCCGTCAATAGTGATATCATGAACCCCACCTTACTGCGGTCATTAGGAAAGACGTGAGGGGTTAGTTCCAGAAAACTCTCCAACTGATTAATAATCCCTCTGCACAAGGTGGGTTCACCATCGTATCTGAGTGGTAGCGGAGCAGAATCGGTTAACTTTTTAACTGAGGCAACAGCTGTCAAGGATTGACTCTCCGGTGTCGAAACTGGGGGGACCACCGGATTCTGAACTGGTTTATCGAGATGCACCGTGCACTCAAGAATAGTTTGTATAGCCAGTGCCAACTGGTCCAAACGCTGCTCATGTACATCCATCCTCCAATGGATGTTCTGTGCATTTCCCTCACCTCTACTCAGAGACTGAGCAACATAGAACACTGCCGTAGCAGTAACAGAGACCAGGCAACTGGCAACATAGATTCTGGCAACATAGAACACTACCGGAGCAGTAACAGAGACAAGGCCACTTGCACACTGCCGAAGCAGTAACGGAGAGACATAACTGAGCACTGCCGTGACAGGAATGGACTGGGCAACTGAGCAACTCACCCTGAGATCTCAACCAACCGGGAGCGTCACGAATGCCTAACCAATAGAAATGTTGCCAGGGCGACACAGAGGCAGCCAGAGCAGGAACGTCAACCAAGCCGGGTTGAATCACGGAGCAGGAACATCAGCCAAGCCGGGTCGGTACACGGAGCAGGAACGTCAGCCAAGCCGTGTTGGAACACGGAGCAGGAACGTCAGCCAAGCCGGGTCGGTTCACAAGAGCAGGAGACGAAGAATGGTCAGGCAGTCCGGGTCGGTTCACAGGCAGGAGACGAGATGCAGATTAGTCAGGCAGGCCAGGTTGATACACTGGGAATATTGAGAGCAGGAACAAGTACTGGTACAGGAACACCACGAAAGGGCCCCAAAGAGGTGCCAGAACCCAGCATATAAAGGCCATACTGGGTGGGACAAGCACAGCATAGCCAATAGGAGTGAAGCAGAGTGTAGACTGACAGAATATTGCAAGGGGAGCACGGGCACAGTGATACTCTCCTTTAATATGTCTAACAGTACATTGAAAAATACATGTGTTTGTATATTACCAGTATGCATTGAGGATTTGTAGGAGCAACCAAAAGTTACATGCAAGACCAAGGCCTCGCCTCCTACCGAAGGGCCAGCCCACCACTTCATCTAAATACAATACAGAGACAAAGGGTGAAGTTAAGTTTGTTTTATATAATTATGAAAGTTGGAAAACAATATTTAATTATTCAATGAAAAATGTAAAAACACAAGATAGCATTACTTAGAGCACATTTTAGGGAACATTAACCCAGCCACCAGTATCTGCAGTGAATCCATAGTTTTGTAATCAGACCCACTATATCCTCATCAGAAGGGATGGCCATTTCCCATAGTTTGTTGTGGCAACGCCGGCACAGGGCAGGGTCCCCATACACCACTGGCCACTACCCTCCACCAAGAACCCCAGAACAGAACCCACAGGAACATCCTGTTCAGGACAAACTAGATAGGAGCAGTGAGTTACAAACCTCCAAGCCCCATTCATGCTGACTTAGCCACCAGCTAGGGAAACACCTGAGCTGCAAGGCTATAATCCTTCCCACACCGATGGGCCTCGATTCCGCCCCAAGGAGGCAAATTAACATGAGAATATAAACCAGAATCATGTTCTAAGCTGTAATATTCAGTTTTGTTATAATTTTAATAGGATAGCAATTGGCTAACCATACGACCCTGTAGTTAATGCAATTATACATATGTTCCATATGCATTTAGTCTCAAGCTAACTCACTGCATCTAGTGTCAAGAGTCAAAGTCCCAGCTCTGTATAACAATAAAGGGCTAGTCAAGCAGTCTCCGTGTTTGGCCGGGGCAATGCTGGCACCAGGCAAGGCCTACAACCAAATACAGTTACTTTCCCCCTGCTATGGACCCCCCATCCTAGGCCACTGGAGATATAAAGACCAAGGCTCACAAAACATGTCCATTAAAAATAAACATTCAAAATGTATCAATAAACCTGCCACCTGTTCCATGAAGAATGAAAGTGAGAAAATTAGGACCTTAACTTGTGTCCACCAATAGATAAACAATATAATGGTCAAAGTAGACTGAAAAAAAAAGTTATTTTATTTAACTAGCACAGTCAGGCATGTCCTGAAGATTTTATGGAAGGAGAATCCTCTCCCTTCACCTGAGCTGTTTGGGTTCTTCTCTTCCTAGGTAGTGAATGCCATTTTTCTCACATGTGATCCACTGCACCTCCATCTATGTAGGCCTCTCGGTTCGCAGGTTGTGTAAAGGGACACAAAGCGAATGCTGTAATGAAGAGTGTTGGAAACTCCATCTTTCAATGCTAGAAGCTTCAGTGGGAATCCTTAATGATATTTTAAATTGTGTGCTCACAAGACTGCTGTGAGAGGGCAGAGGTCTCACCACCATTGAATGATTAGGGGAGATAAATCACTGAAGATCGAGATGTCATTGCCTTCAAAATGGATTGGTGCATCCCACATGCTGCGGTGTAAACCGCTTCTTTATCCAGGTATGGGAGAAAATGTGCAATGATGTCTAGTGGAGCAGCTGGAGGAGACATCTTAGACTTGGCTATTCTGTGAGCCCATTCCAGGTGGAGAGGTACAATGCCATCTGTTTTAAGTAAGAGGCTAAAAAGCATCTGCATATATTCTGGAATCTGTTCTGGAGAGACCAGTTCATGAATGCCCCTGAAGTGAAGGTTGCAAGCGATTTCTATTTTCTGTCATCCAGTTTTAAGGTGAATTCCATATTTTGTTGATAAAAGAATTCAACTTTTTTACTTACATCAAGTATAAAAGCTTGCCATCCATCTACATCTTCATCCAATGCAGAAAATCTGTGTCCCAAGTGAGCAATGTTGGTTTTCACTTCTCTAACTTCTTTGTTGAGGAGCAAAAGTAAATTCTGAAGATCTGTTTAGACATAGGGGTATATATTGAATCAGCCAGATTTGTCATTGTAACAGGAGGCAACTATAGCTGAAGTTCTAAATCCCGTCTTTGGTGTTTATGTTTTGTCATCAAATAGGGTCCTACATTGCTCAGTAAGCTTATGGTGAGATAGGCTTGCTTAGAAAATAATTAATTTGAGATCACTCTTCACAGAGCTCTGGAGCTAAGCAGTCATCCAGTCAGCAGTCCAGGCCATGCCTCCCAAGTCTTTATTTTCATGTGATGTTGTTAATTTAGTGGGAATAACCTTTTGAGGGCCAATGGGGTATACAACACACTGGCACTCACAGGGTTAATTTTTCTACCATTACACACATTTTTACAGTACTTTGGATGTATTGATATGGGGCTTAGGGCCTCATATCAATAGATCCACTAGTCATTTACTGTTTATATAGGAAATTTTATCCCTTTCATTTCTTGCGTTGGCAGGTTAAAACATGCATTAGAGGACTTTTTCTGGCATTAAAGTGTAATTGAATGGGAATATCAGACTTCTTGTAATGGGTTCCAGTGGGCACTAAATTTAGAGCCCAACGTGCATTTTTTTCAATTTGTATTTCTTCATAACACAGGTAATTGAATGGCTTACCATGTTTGAAAAAACACCTTCGGCTGTTTTTTTGGCAGATGGGGATAATTGAATTGAGGCCAGTGTGTGTACCGGTCAGTAGCCATTTTTGCCCTAGTGACAATTTTAATGGGACAAATTGAATTGAGCCCTTAATCATTTCAAATTTAAGTTAAAAATGATTTTCATTCAATATTTTCATTACTCTGTCTTTTTGTCTGTTTTTCTCTTTCTTCCTTTCTTTCAGAGCGTATCCTTTTGATTGAAATTCTGCCTTGATTGTGAATGTCATCTATATTGTTTTCTTCTCTGTTTGCTTGGTTAGTGGCAGGTTTACAGAAAGAAAATCCATCAAAATAATATTTTGCAAGCTAACAGAAAATAACCCTTCAAAATATAACAGCAAGGCTAGCCTTAGGAAAATTGATTGCAGGCTTAGACCAAGGTAGGCTCTGAAAAAAAATGTAGACATGTTTCAGGTTTGCCAAAAACAAATACTTAAAATTGTTTGCAGACTTCAGGCTTACCAAAACAAAAACCTGAGCAAAATGTGGTTGTAGGCATCAGCCTTGCCAAAACATACCCTGAAATTTCTGTTTTGCAGGCTACATGCTTGCCAAAAAATGCCCTAGTGCCAGCAGTGCTCGATGGTGGCAATAAGCTACCTCCCAAAACATTATGACACCCAATGGCAACCAATAGTAATATCATGGCATTAGCTAGTGATGTAACTCCTGCTGCTGAGCTGTCTGAGCATCGGTATTAGGTTGATGCATGGGTTATCAACAGTAACATGTAACTGGTGGTGATATGATGATGCCTCCACTTCCTATTAGCACTAGTCCTGCTTAGACAGCAGCAGCTCCACAACAAGCTCCCACCACTTCAGGTACATATGGTGAGAAGAAGTTGGCCAATCATGCTTCTCCTCCCACACTTCCTCTAAAGTCATGTGTTAGATAATTATTTTTGTTGATATCAGGGATGAACAGTTATCATCATCAGCAACTGCAATGCATACACGGTATGGAGACTGGGAAAAGAGGAGAATGACTTGGAAGTAACATACATGGCACATCTGCTCTCATATTAAGTTATAAGCACAACTGTAACCACCACACAAGAAATTATGTGCTGCTGTCATTTTCGGCCTTTGCCCACTCCACAAAATGCAAGTGACATGGTTGTGGTAGGTAACAAGACTTATTAAAAAAATTAAACCCCCCCCCGCCAATAGCATGTTTAAAATCTTGCCGTCACCATTTAAAATCTCTCTTTATATCTCTACTTCCTACCCTATTACACTTAGAGCAAGCAGGCTTCACCCCCAAGCGTGAAGCGAGAGATAACACTAGGAAAATTCTGTCAATTCTTCACCACATTGACAAGCTTAAAATGCCGGCAGTTCTACTTACTACCGACGCTGAGAAAGCTTTTGATCGTGTGAATTGGTCTTTCATGTTTTCAACACTGAGAGCATATGGATTCGGTCCTCTCTTTATATCTTATATTCAAACACTATATACTAATCCCAATGCCAAGATCAGAGTGAATGGCCACTTGTCCTCGTCCTTGCCCATAAGTAACGGAACCAGGCAAGGATGCCCGTTATCCCCCTTACTATTCGTCCTTGTGAAAGAAACCCTGGCCCAAGCCGTATGACGGAACACTCACATTCATGGAGTTAGCATTGCCGGATACTCACATAAGTTGTCAATTTTTGCAGATGATGTGCTCCTGAACACTTCCAAGCCAGATCAATCCATCCATGAATTCTTTAGGGAAATTGATCTCTTCTCTAAAGTCTCTGATTTTAAAATAAACCTACAGAAATCAGAAGCTCTACCTCTTTTCCTAGATCCTGCTAAATACAGACAGCGAATCCAGGACTTCCCCCTTCGATGGTCTTCCTCCTCATTTTCTTACTTAGGGACACAATTGCCTTCCAACTTAACATCTTTATGTAGTGTCAACTATCTGCCGTTGCTGAAAAAGGTTAAGTCTGATCTGTCCAAATGGACCTCTTTACATATCTCCTGGCTCAGTAGGATGAATACTATAAAAATAATGATCCTTTCACATTTTTTATACTTATTTCAGACACTTTCAATCTCTCTCCCACCGTCTTTCTTCACCACTGCTTCCAAAATGTTCTCCCTTTTTCTTTGCGGCAAGAGCAGACTGAGGGTTGGACGCCGTATTCTTTATTCAAAACCAGAGGTGGTTTTGGAGTCCCAGATATCCGATGCTATTATAATGCAGTTATACTGTCGTCGATCCCTGATTGGCGCAACAATCGAGAACACGAGTTATGTGTTCAATTGGTGAGATCTTTCTATTCGACGTGTGATCCACTACCTCAAATCTTGCTTTCTCCGACTGTAAGAACTACTACCCTGGTATCGCACCCGATCTTACGAAATGTGCTTAACATTGGGCCTCGGCTAAACAAATATAACCCCCTAATCCCCCTTCCGTCACCCTTTACTAGACTGTTTACTTACTTACCCACTAAATTTTCACTCTCAGCCTCTCAGTTCCCCATCTGGTCTTGTATACCTGATCTACAATTAACAGATCTCAGAACCACCAGAGAAGTTACTGAGAGATCTGGACCTATTTGTGGATTAGGAACTTTTTGTCAGACACAAATATAGTATCTTGTTTCAACCGCCCACTTTCCCGCTTTGAAAAATTCTTTCTTTCCCCAATCAGACCCAAAGGGAAGACTATTAGTACTATGTATAATCTCCTTTCCTTGCATAATGAAGCCACTAAACCCCGTACACTCTAGCATGGGAGAAAGACTTACGCTTGGCTTTAATGCTAGACGACTGGGAATCCATTTACGCTTCGATACATGCTTCCTCTCCACTGGCCTAGTTGAAATGAACCTTAAACTACTCACACGTTGGTACTACACGCCAGCTAGACTCCATATATCCCCCTCGATTCTCGCCACTTGTTGGAGGTGCAGACATGATAGAGGCACTCTGTTCCATATATGGTGGTCCTGTCCATTGCTCCAATCATACTGGTCAAAATGCTTTAAGCACATTAATCACTTACTAGACGTGACTTTGGATAATGACCCTTGGCAAATACTCTTATTCAGAGACTTACCCCCCGCGATCCTCCTAAACGGATATTTCAATTGACTATGCTGAACGCTGCTAAAGTGCTAATCCCGTTACAATGGAAATCAACCTCTCCCCCCTCCTTTACTGATTGGCTGACCAAAGTCGAAGAACATATGCTCTTCGCCAGACTCACATGGTCACATAGATGACAAGACCCCACCACCTTCTCACAGCTGCTCTTTCATTGGTCTACTGATAAAGCCTCGCTATCGATTACATGACCCAAGACATATCGCTTAGATGCAAGGAGGTATACCCAGCGGACTCCACAGCTTTCTATGTTCATTACGGATCTCATCCATCCCAATTATCTTACGCAGCCACCCCTTTCTCCCTTTTTCTCTCTCTCTTTCTCCCTTTCTTTCTCTTTCCACCCCTTATCCTGTCTCCATCTGTTCATCCTCCTCTATTGCTTCTCACCCGATCTCTCCTTCCTGCTTCTTTTTCATCTCTTTCTATTTCATCTTACTCTCCTTCCCTCCCTACTCTCTCCGTGCCTCTCTTAGGAATTAGGTTATTAGATCTACTTTCTGATACAAGTTGCTCACTGATAGACCGGTCAAACTCTAATGACCAAATATTGTAATATTGTGATAGAATTGTGTTAATAATTCTCTACTTTTTGTATCGCTTTTCATCAATATTGTTACCTACTCATTGGCCTCCCTAGGACGGTCTCCATATGATTACTCATGTTTTATGCCCTTTGGCACTTGTTTAATCTTTGTAACTTGCATAATCAAACAAAGATCTTTATAAAATTTAAAAAAAAAACTTTTTTTTAAAATATATTTTATTAACAGACTGCTCCATACACATCTTAAATACAAGAAAAAAGGATACATGTAAAATCGGTCAAGTACAACAGAAGTATGTTGTAAGAACATATGCATATCAGTAGGGCGTACAGAGTCAACCTGAGGTTTTTATTTTTATTTCAACCTTCAATAACCCAAGCTCCTAAAATCTAACCTAACTTAACTTTTGCTATACCCCCGACCCTAATTCCTCTCTCTCCCGAACCCGCAGCACCCCCCCCCTCCACCCACCAGCCAGCAGTTTCACAGGATCCCGGTATGTACAGGGTTCATACACAATGTACGCATCAATTATACGTCACAACCATCCACACAGCAAGCAAGTATGACTTCAATCAACCATCAACAGTAAGTTGCACATCATCAGGTGCCACAGTATTATCTGCTTTATTCATCCACCAGGTCTGCCATCTTCCCCAGATCTTGTCAAACTTAGTCGGAGTACCCCGGTGTAAGTAAACCAATTTATAATGTGGAATACACTGTAAAACCAGGTTGATCCATGCTTTACAATTGGGAACTCTGTTTGACATCCAGTTCAAGGCCACCACCTTTCTCGCCATCACCAAGAGCTCACTAGTAGAGATCTGTCAGTTGCATCCTCAATCTCATCGGGAAAAACAGACAATAAACAAATCTTTGGAGTCAAAGGAACAGGTCTCCTCAACACCATGGCCACAATACGCATTATTTCTGTCCAAAACCTCATGACTCCAGGACACTCCCAGATCATATGCAAGTATGTGCCCTGAACATTATCACACCGAAGACAACAGTCGGTACCAGAATTCCCCATTTTATACAGTCTGACCAGCGTATAATAAATTCTATGTCGGATATTCAACCGTATCATCTGGTGTCTAGTCGATGTCGCCACCAGTCCATTTCCCATTTGTTCCGTGAAGGAAACTCCTGATACCTCATGTGAGATTCTAGCCACTGGTAAATGAAAGAGAGAGGTCTCTGAGGCTCAAGGATCATCAATCTAGTAAGAAGCGGAAATGTAGAAATCGTTGGGGCCCCGATCGCCCCACTGAGCTCTAAGAGCATGCCTAATACATAAATATGAGTAAAAGAGATTATGTGGTATATGGCACTCGTCATGTAATTATGCAAAGGATTTCAGCTTATTATCCTGGTATAATTGTCCAAGGGTATTAATCCGAAATCTAGCCCACAAAAAAACTACTGTACCACCAAAGTACCCTAACCTAATTTAACCTTATTAACCTAATTTATGGTAAATCTACCCTAACCTAGTTGCCCAAACTAAAAACCAGTACCCAATTTGTTAGAGATACGGTTAGGATAAAGGGATAGGTGAAGGAGGGTTCATTTTTTTTTGTTTTTTTTTGGTCTGGTTTGGTTTAATTTTTTCAAATATAAAAGCTAAAATGGGACAGCTGTACTTTCATTTTATACTACTTACCTGACTGTCTGCACTGTATCTCTTATTTGATTAATGTGTGCATTATTTATGATTTTGTAATGTATTATTACTGTCCCCTCAATAAAAATGTTTAAAAAAAACAAACACTCTCCAAACCCTAATAACTGTATCCTCAATCCATCTTAACCTAAACTACCCTAACCTAATTACCCTAACCTAAGTTCCCTAATGTAACCTACCAGATGCTCAACAACATAATGTTAGATGCTGTTTTAATTAGGTGACATTCTGAACTACAACATCTTAAATGTGCCGTATTTTATTCTAGCAACATTTTAACCCCTTAAGTGCCAACGTGACATGCCAGTACCATAACATAATTTGATCCATTCAGGACCACTCACAATCCTTGCATATCATGAGTTAATTTTTATCTCAACAGGACAGGACCCTTCTAAAAAAGGGAGAAAAACTGATGAGCCAAGCCTGGTTCTGTACCCATGCTATTTACTGTCCGATTGCAGTTCAGTGCCAGCTTGGGTAGTGGACTAGATACTGTCCTTACACCTTTCTCCCCAAGGGTGAGAAAGTGTTCGCTCTTATTGTCGTTCGTATTATTTCTATTGCTACTATTATTTTCTTCAATAAACTGGTTAAATTTACTTGTACTATGTTGTGTGATCATTTGCCTGGGTTACTGTGACACTGTCATAGCTTTTGGATCATGATTGAAGTATCTTCATAGTGTGAACTTCATGGACTGAGGGGTTCCAGAGGGGCTGCTACTACTACTGGGGATAGATGTTTATGCAATTCTGCTGCTACTAAATCTAGGTGTCAAAGGTGCAGCAACTCCAGCAGCAGCAGATAGCTAAGGTTGTGGATGTTAATAACCTACATTGTTGTTGTTGTTGGTGCTGGTTACTCAACACAAGTGTGTGTGGCCGAGTGGAACTTTCACTTGGATGTACATTGAGGCTGGTGGTAACTGACAAGATGACAGTGTAGTTTTGACATCTTTGCTTGACCAGGGTCAGAGTTTCCAATGGTTTTCTCATACAGTTTATTGACAGGTAGAGTGCTCCTCTTCAGCTTCCCCTGTCTGCTGCTGGTAAGTGGTTTCTCCCTTGTGACCTCTGTTCCTACTTCCCCCTTGGCTGCCTGATCTGGTCTGTCTAGGACGCCCGGCAGATTGTTCCCCGGACGCCTCAGTTCTGGCCTCTGCCTTCCTGCTGTGAGCCCTGGTTCTTTTCCAGCTGGGTGCACTCACCCAGGGTAAGTTTCTGTTCCTCCCGCTTGTCAAGCCTTTTGCCGGCCCCCTCTGTGTGCTTTCTGAGAGATTCTGCTGGCCCGTCCCATCTCGCTCTCTCTCTCTTTATAAGCCTTGCAGCTGGATCACTTGCTGCGGCCTCTCCGGGGGCTCTTCCCTTTGGGTATTCCCTGCAGCCAGGGTCTAGGCTAGCCTCTTGCTTGGGCTCTCCTCCGGGTGGTGCCCCGCTGGTCTGGGCAGAGCATCCCCGGGCAGGGCCGCTTTGTGGCTTGAGTGGAGAGTGTGAATCTGCTTTGCTGCCTGGGACCTCTCACTGTTTGTGGGGAGTCTGGGGTGCCGATTCAGGTTGGATTTGGGCCAGGGGAGATTTCTGGGGGTTAGAGGATTGGAGACTTACCTCTGGTTTTTGGGGGTTCTTGCTGTTATTTGGTTCCCCCGTTCTGTTCTGGGAGGACTGTTGGGTTCAGGTGCTTGCCGGGGGTTGGTCCCAGTCCTTTGGGATTGGTAGACCGGGAATAGGGGCACTCTGGGTTTCGTGGGCCTCGTCTGCCTTGCCGGGTGCCGACTTGGGTCCTGGGGGGCTGGCAGGGTGGTAGGGTAGGATCTTGCCCAGATTTTCGGTTGTTCCCTTCCACCTCCTTTGGACCTTGTGGGTCCCTTCAGTGCCAGGTGGTCTTGGTTCTGGTCCGCTTGTGGTAGGGGCTTTCTGGGTACCCGTCCCAGCCTGGGGGTTAGTTCAGGGTTCCTTGGCCCTCTGCCTTCTCTGCCTAGTCCTCCGCCTTCTCCAGTCTCCCTACCTCTGCTCAAGGATCCTCACCTTTCGCCTTGGGGATCAGGCTTACACAGTTCTCCCTTGCCTTCATCCTGGTCAGGGTCCCGGCACAACCGGGATCGGACATCTGGCTTCGCGGCCAGCACCTTTAACTCGGCTTCAGCCGCAGTAAGGAGGCAGGGGTGACTGTCACCAGTCACAAGCATCGCACTCAAGTGTCGCACTCTAGCTTCACACCTGGTACCATCGGTGTCACGTGACACTTTTAGGTGTCAAACGATGTATTTTTACTTTTCATTTCTCAAAGTTCAATACTGCTTTGAGGACAGGTGTTTTGGTGCTTGTTTGTCTCACTGTCAGATGCAACAGTTGGTTCAGCTGCTACACCTTCCTCTTTTATGCCATTGCCATCATCAGAACTAGAATGAGACTCATTGTTGTCTTCAGTGATCTTCTTAAATGTTTTTTTTTGTACTGGCACTGGAGTTGGTCTAACTTTTGGTGGGACCTTGACAACATGCATCCTCTCTGGGAGGAGAGGGATCATCATCATTTATTGTACACGCTGCACCAACCATGGTTTTAGTTAGTTTTTGAACTACCACTTTACTCCCATGTTCCTGCACTGTTCCACCTTTCCCCCACCCATGACCCTGGGCATGCCTCCCCTTGCGTAGAAGTCCTGCCTTACACGTGACCACTCCATGTCAATGGTAGGAAAGTGGATGTACCCGCTGTACTTGCTTTTGAGGGCTGGAAACACCTGAGCCAGTACCCTCAAAAATGTGGACTGTGACATGCCTGATGCATAACCTTCTGTTGACTGAAAGGCTCCACTTGCCATAAAATGTATAACACACATCAGTTTCTGCAAGCCAGTTAGGGCATGATTGTGGATGTATATTGGATCAACCTGATCCCTGATATCCTCATATAGGGCAATGATGCTGTGCGGTGTCAACCTGTAGTAATCTATCACCTCCTCATTGGTCATTCCCAGGAGCATAACCCTTGGGCGGTATACCCTGGGCCTTGGTGGTAGTCTGTACATCCTGCGCTGCTTCAGAGGTCCCTGTGGCAGCTGGGGAGCATCCTGTTTCTGTATCTGGGGAGCATCCTGTTGCAGCAGCTGTGGATCTGCAGGCAGGTGTTGTCCTCCAGGTGGGGATGGGCTCCTGTGTGGCTCTTCAGCCAGAACCTCCTCACTTGCAACAGGTGTGCTTGGGAGTTGCTGGTGTTCCCTAGCCCTCACCCTCGCACACAGTCTTCACCTCAATAGGTATGCAAACATACTTATTGTTCTCTCTGTATCTCTATCTCGCTCTGTCTTTCTGTCTCTCTCTCTCTCTCTCTCTACCTGAGTGGAAAATGAACCACACATGAGTATGGTGGGCTGTCCCTTTAAGACTGTATTGGGGCATTGTCCAGATGTGATCATGAGGTGAGTGATGGCCAATGGGAGGGTGTTTGTTGACCAGATAAGTGTTTGCCAGTGTGTTTGTGTTTTAAAATCTGATGTGTTGTGATTGGTGTGTAGCTGTCAGTTGTGAGTGTGACATAGTGGGGTACAGGTTATTTCTCTGTTGTCTGATGATGTTGCACAGGTGAGCTTGTTTTGTACTGACAGGTGACTGTGTTGTGTGTTAACCCCCATCGTTCTGTGCAATGTTGTGATGTGTTTTGTTGGGGTGCTTTCTGAAGGCCTTGTCCCTGTGGTGTTGCTAGGCAGTTGTGTTGTGTGTGACAGTTATTTGTGGTGTAAAGGCAAGGTTTGTGTGTTATTTTGGCATTGCAAGTGTTAATTTTGCCATTTGCATGCTTGTGCTATATGCTATTTCTCTGTTTTATTTTGTGTGAAAGGTGGTTTCTTTTTGTCGTTATGTGTGTTACAGTTAAGAAAACCTGGCCTTAACTTTTGCCCATTAAATGTATTGTTTTTTTGCCGTTAGCAGTACTGCATTCCTTTAAATGGCTTTGGAAAGTTTTGTTCCATAGGTCTAAATGCACGTAAGATTATCGGGTGTAATGATTTTAGAACTACCTTTAACTGTTCATAAGATGGACCTTTAACCCTTTGAGTGCCAGAGGGGTACGCAACGCATTGCAAAGCACTGACAGTGTTTTTTTCACTATCGCCTGCCTTTAAATCTGGCCCTAGATTTGATCCCTGTGAGACTTTAAGTCTAATATTAGGCAAACCACATTCACCATTAGATATGGGCTTTTGTATCCCAAGATGATTTTTGGACTGCGGTCCTCCCAAATGAAAAACAGAAATCTATAATCAGTGTAATATCAGTAGTGGTAAGGTAAACAGGGAGCATCTGGAGTATATATATATATATATATATATATATATATATATGTATATACTAGTATGAAAGCCTGTATACATACGGGCTAAAGTGCACCCAGCAGTCCTGGCTTGCTCATGTGCGGTTACGCACACAGGGAGCTTCGCAGAGCTGTCTGGTCTGTGGACCAGTTTCCACATCTGAGGGGGGTGGCTTATACTAGGTAAAAGGAGAGGGAGGTGGAAACTTTATCATTCAATTACTCAAAATAACACACTCTATGGCTCAAATACTATGAAGATTACATGGAGCTGCTGTTTTTGTGAAACATTACTACCCCTTTAACCTCCTGTCTCTGTGTGGAAAAAGCGGGTAGCTACGTGCTAAATATTATTTCCAAAAACACAGTTCCAAATCACGCTGATGATAGAATGTAACAAATCTCTGTATCCATACATAGTATACAGTTCACACAAATATAGATGTTTTCCTCTCATCTGTATATACTGTAATGCGGGAAGGTAATGGGTGATCAGATAGTATTCAATTCACACAAATATAGATGTTCTCCTACTGTCTATCTGCTGTAATGCAGGCAAGTGATGTTTGGTTGGAGCAAACAAGTGATCCTCCTGTGAGCAGCGTGTATTTATAAAAGTCTCACAATTCTTTATATATATATACCTCTTGTTGTTATAAATATACCTCTTGTTTATGTCTAATGTACTGCGGGCAAATAATAAGATACAGAGGTAGCAGGAAGGTGTAAATGGAAGCTCACCTGTCTGTTCTCTCTGTCTAGCTCTGTAGTCTCCTGTAGTGGGAACTGTAATCTCATATTTGAAGTTGGATGCAGCGGTCGCTCGATGGATAAAGTAGCACAATCTCAGTCTCCAGGAATAATGTAACAATATATGTCCAGCCAAGGAATGTCTCTTGTCTGTTTAAATAAGTGGCACACGTATTTCCTACTCGTTTTGTACCTATGCAGGTACTTCACCCCTGAAGAAGTACCTGCATAGGTACGAAGCACGTAAGATATTAAAAAAAATTAAAAAAAAAGAATAAAAAATTAAAAAAATAAATAAATAAATAAACAAAGAGCTAAGCATATTAGGTGACAGTGACAGACAGCTATTGAATATACACCTTTGTTTTGTGAAGCTCTCCTCCTGTGTGTGGTTTGTCGTTTTCCAGCTTCCGGTGTGATCGAGTGGCTACAGAGTAATCAAGCATTTCCTTCCTGGAGGTTATCTGTGTGAAGGCAATGACAATATCCTTCACAAGCCCACATGCTACTTTGTATTGAGAGTAGCATTCTAGAAATGTGAGTGGATACAATTGTGTTTTTAAGTATTGTAAATTTATCGAGTGATACACTATGATGTTCTCTTCCCCTTCTGTCTCCTTAGTTCAAAAACTGACTGCAGTGATGGTTGCTGCAGTGTATGCAATAAATGATGATGATCCTTCTCCTTCAATGGAAGAAGCAGTTTGTCAAGGTCCCACGAAAACTCCCAGCACAACCAGTGACAGTACAAATAAAGAACCATATAAGAACACTGAAGACGACAACAAATCACATTCAGGGGTTGATGATGGCAATAGAATAATAGAGGAAGGTGTAGCAGCTGAACCTTCTGCTGCATCAGATTGTGAGGCAAACAAGCACCAAAACACCTATCGTAGGGAACTTTGTTACAGTAAGAGTAAAAATAAATTGTTTGAGACCTCCAAAAGCTACGCGGAATATAAGGGTAGTGGACAAGTATTGGCAGATGATGCTGATGCTGCTGAGAATGACGTAATGATGACTGATGATGATTAGGGATGGGTGAAAATTTCTGCCTCAAACTGAAATCAGCGTAATGAAATGTCAATTTCCGCTTGTCAAAGAATTTCCTGCGAAAAGTGCAGATTTCCCGCTTTTTTCACCTAGTTAATTCTGTTGAAATCAATGGGAATATACAAATTACACACAACACATAGCAAATATTATTTTATTTCCCAAAGGCATTGTATAAAAGAGGCATGAGGTTGACTGAGTATCACGGTGCCCGTGATTGCTGCCATTCAGTGTCTATCACCTGTAGGGGGCTCCCATTGGCTGTCTGCCTTCAGCCCGCCTCACATTGCCTTTTTAAACTCAGTCTGGGCACCCTCTGGTTGCCCTTTCGTGGTGTCTTTGACAGCATCCACTTCCTCCTTTCTACTATAGCTGATTGGGCCTGTTGCTGAGTTCCTGAATCGACCTGCTCCTGAGTTCCTGCCTGCTTGTCAGTTCCAGTCCGGTTCCGGTTGTTCTCATCAGTAGCTGATGTTCCGGTTGCCAGTCTGCTTCGCCACGCTTGATCCAGTTGATCTTCTCTGCCTGGTTCCTGTTGTTTCCTGCTTCCAGTTACTGCATCTGAGGCGACATTGCTCTTCTTTCGCTCCGGCAACATTTCAGACTGTTGGTTCCAGCGTGCAGATGCTGGTTTGCTTCACTAAGCCTTGCGGCTTACATTCAGCCCACTGGTCCCAGCGTGCGGACGCTGGTTTAATCCATTAGCCTTGCGGCTCTCGTTACAGTCTGTTGGTCCCAGTGTGCGGACGCTGGTTTACTCCATTAGCCTTGCGGCTCACATTACAGTCTGTTGGTTCCAGCGTGCGCACGCTGGTTTACTCCATTAGCCTTGCGGCTCACATTACAGCCTGTTGGTCCCAGCGTGTGGACGCTGGTTTACTCCATTAGCCTTGCGGCTCACATTGCAGCCTGTTGGTTCCAGCGTGTGGACGCTGGTTTACTCCATTAGCCTTGCGGCTCACATTGCAGCCTGTTGGTCCCAGCGTGCAGGCACTGGTTTACTCCATTAGCCTTGCGGCTCACATTACAGCCTGTTGGTCCCAGCGTGCGGACGCTGGTTTGCTCCTCTAGCCTTGTAAACTCATCCTGCCTGTAAGTTCCTGACGTAGGGCGCTGGTTTACTCCCTGACTTGCAGTCAGGTACCTGGTAGTCCTGAGTGTGCTGTCCAGTCCTAACAGCATTGATTCCTACGGTTTATGGGCACGAGAGTTTCTGATTATAGTGAGACCACTTCACCTGGTAACCTCTATTTTCCATCTTACTGTCATTGTCATCTGACAGTCATTAGGTCACGGTGGTTGTCACCTTCCTTTGGGCTGCCTTGCCCGGTATTGGTAAGGCCGGTAGAACCTTTCACGTTGCCACCATTAGGTTGCCTTACCCGGTATTGGCAGGGTCAGTAGAGCCTACTCCATGTTATCCCATCAGGCTGCTTTGCCCGGTATATTGGTAAGGCCGGTAGAACCGTTTACGTTGCCATCTTACGGTTGCCTTACCCAGTATTGGCAAGGCCGGTAGAACCTACTCCCTTGTATTCTGTCAGGCTGCCCAACCCGGTATATTGGCTGGGCCGGTAGAGCCTTTTGTTCCAGACTCACCTGGGTTGCTTTGCCGGTAATATTGGCAAGGCCGGTACAACCTATATCTATTGTCACCATCTTCTATGTATTGTTTGTATGTGTATGAAAACCCTATGGGATTGCCTTTAACTTTTCAATAAAGTTATGTTTTTACCTAAACCTTACATCTGAGAGTCTTAACAAACCATGACACTGAGTTAGTGGGGTGTGGGGAAAGAATCATTTGAAGAGGGGATGATTTTTTGGGGGGTTGTTTACTGGGATTGGGGGGCACTTAATAAAAAAGAAATCCTAAATAAAATATAATAAAATAAAAACCATAAGACATGGTATAAAGGGGTCTGAGGAGGGTGACTGTGTTGGTTAATGAATGATTCATTTGAACAGGGAATTTGTCTTTAGGGGGGGTTCTTGACTGCTATTGGGAGGACAGTTAATAATCAATCAATAAAATAAAATAAGACATTTATATGTAAAGTGATAGAGACAGTGTAATGGTCTGTTTGACACACAGATACAATGGTTTAGGATAAAACACAGTTTAATTGAAAAAACAGTAATATAATAACCCTCACAGGTCCTGTATTATATATCAGAATAATACAGACACAAGACAGGTTACATGTACAGATGCCTACACAGGTCCAGTATAACCATAGAGTCCATAACAAAATATACTGAAACAGGTCAGGCAGAATACAAAGGATTCCCAGGGTATCGGTACTGCATGGGTTAATGGCCTTCAGTGAGAATAAACAGTCCCATGCAAAGAGAAGTCTGTGAAGGAGGTCTCATAAGATAGAGAGCTTAAGGATGAGTAACGCCCAGTAATAGGTTAGCAGACAAACGTGAATGGCCAGAGCAGTATCAGAGACTGAGCAACATAGAACACTGCCGTAGCAGTAACGGAGACTAGGCCACTTGCAAACTGCCGTAGCAGTAACGGAGACTAGGCCACTTGCACTTTGCAGGAGTAGTAACGGAGACTAGGCCACTTGCACATTGCCGTAGCATTAATGGAGACTAGGCCACTTGCACTCTGCAGGAGCTGTAACGGAGACTAGGCCACTTGCACTCTGCAGGAGCTGTAACGGAGACTAGGCCACTTGCACACTGCAGGAGCAGTAACGGAGACACACAACTGAGCACTGCCGTGACAGGAATCTGAGCAACTCACCCTGAGGTCGCAACCAACCAGAGAGTCACAAATGTCTAACCAATAGGAATGTCGCCAAGAGGCAGCCAGAGCAGGAACGTCAGTCAAGCCGGGTTTGGACACCAGAACTCTTGGTACCCCATGCAAACAGAACACCTCTTTAGCAAAGACAACTGCCAGCTCCTGGGCTGAGGGAAGGCCAGGAAGGGGCACGAAGTGAGCCATCTTAGAAAATCTATCTACCACCATAAGTATGAAAGAATAACCCCTAGACCAGGCAATTCTCCCAAGAAATCAATGGATACATGGGACCAAGGTCATTCACCATTCGGTACTAGTTGGAGTAAGCCCACTGGGAGGTGTCTAGGAGTCTTGGCATGAGCACAGGTGGTACAGGCCGCCGTGAATGCGGAGCAGTCGGCCCGGAGAGAAGGCCACCAAAATACTTGTGAGAGAGACCATATTAGTTGATCCCTCCCAATATGCCGAGCAGCCTTAGATGAATGGTATGTCTCGAGCAAACGGGTATGAAATGGCTCATCCACAAAGCACTTGCCCACTGGGGTCTCTGGGGGTGCCGTAGCCTGGGTAGCCAGAATCTCCTCCCCCAGTGGCAAAGTGATACTAGTACGTAGGGTAGCCAGCATATGATCAGGCTGAATGATGGGTTCAGGGACCTCATCCTTCTCCATCTCTGGCTCAGACTGTCTAGATAGGGCATCAGCCCTAACATTGTTGGAGCCAAGCAAGTAGGATACTACAAAGTTGAAATGGGATAGAAACAGGGCCCATCTGGCCTGACGAGAGGACAATCTCTTAGCTTCCGAAAGATAAATCAAATTTTTGTGGTGAGTTAGAATTAACACAGGAGTTCTGGTACCCTCCAGCAGGTGACGCCATTCTTTCAAAGTGAGAATGATAGCCAGGAGTTCTCTGTCCCCAATTTCATAGTGACTCTGGGCATTAGACAGTTTTTTCGAGAAGAACCCACATGGTCTCAGAGTACCCCCAGCAACTGGACGCTGTAACAGTACTGCTCCTACCCCATTTTCAGAGGCATCAACCTTCAACGTGAATGGAAGGGAAGGGGTTTGGGTGGGACAGTGCAGGAGCAGATGCAAAAGCGGACTTTAATGTCTCAAAAGCATGATCAGCTGCATCAGACCATTGGGATGGATTAGCACCCTTGTGCGTAAGGTAAGACAGAGGTTTAACAATAGTGGAAAAGGTCTGGATAAACTTCCTGTAATAATTAGCAAACCCAAGAAAGCACTTTTGCTTTTAACCCTTTGGGTCGTGGTTATTGCAATACCGCTGCGAGTTTCTCCTGGTCCATAGCAATACCCACCTTAGAGATCACCAAACCCAAAAAAGGCACTTTGGACCTGTAAAACTCGCACTTCTCCAGTTTACAGAATAGTTTATTCTTGCGTAATGGAAGCAAGACCTCGGACACATCCTTGATGTGCTGAGACAGATTAGCCGAGTGTATGAGTATGTCATCAACATAGACTACTACGCAGGACTGTAGCATATCACGTAGGATATCATTAATGAATTCTTGAACTATTGCAGGTGCGTTATAAAGGCCAAATGGCATGACTAGGTATTCGTAATTCCCTGATCTGGTAGTAAATGTCGTTTTCCACTCATCCCCAGCTCTTATTCTGATCAGATTATAGGCGGCCTGTAGATCTAATTTAGTAAAAGTGGAAGAACCTTTTAACCTGTCGAATAGTTCAGTAATGAGTGGTATGGGGTAGGCATTCTTGGACATTAGTTTATTCAGTCCACGGTAATCAATACAAGGCCTCAACTCGCCATTCTTCTTTTTAACAAAAAAGAAACCAGCATCAGCAGACGAGGTAGATTTTCTAATAATCCCTCTTTTAAGGGCATCGTCAATGTATTCCTCCATGGCCCGATTCTCCTCGCACGACAGCGGGTACATGCGGCCCCTAGGAGGCACAGCCCCAGGGGGCAAATCAATAGCGTAATCGTATGCCTTATGTTGGGGCAAAGTGCTAGCCTGTCCCTTACTAAAAACGTCACTGAATTGGTGGTATTCGGCTGGCACGGAGGGAGAGGTACACAAAATCTTAACTGGATGAGCCAAACAATGCTCCATACAGTACTCGTACCAGGATGTGATCTCACAAGTCTGTCAGTCAAACTGGGGATTATGCAAATGTAACCATGGGAACCCCAGAATGACAGCATGATGAGGAGAATGGATTATCTGAAATCACTGTTCCTCCGTGTGGAGGGCCCCAATAGACATAGATAGTGGAATAGTTCCCATAGTTATCTGAGCTGGTTCTAATGGTCTGCCATCAATGGCCTCAATGGCTAAGGGTGATTCCTTCCTGACCAAAGGAATCTGATGTAACGCAGCAAATGAACTGTCCATGAAGTATTCGGCCGTGCAGGAATCAACCAGGGCCAGAACCTCCACTGAGTGTTCTACCCATGAAAATGCCCCCTGGATCGTGGGTTTCTGCATAATCGGGTCTAGGGACTGCTGAACACCACCTAGGGCCTGTCCTCCAAGGTAACCTAGGTGCGTTCGTTTCCCGGACGTACAGGACAGCTACGTAATAGGTACCCAGCTTTGCCACTGCACAGACATAACCCCTGCCTCCTGCGGTGTGTCCGTTCTTCCTTAGGTAGTTTGGTGAACCCAAGTTGCCTTGGTTCTCAGGACTCCTGTCTTTGTTCAGGAGGCATGGGAGGCGAGGCAGGCATGGGTTGGGCCAAAAAACTGTTTTGCCCACTGTTCTTGGGCCATAGCCTGCGGTCATTAGCCATGAGTCTCTCACGAATACAAGAATCAATTAGAATGGCAAAATCAATGTATTCATGCAAATCACTAGGCACTTCTCTAGCTGCCGTCTCATCCTTAATACGGTCAGCAAGTCCTTGAGCAAAAGCTGCCACCAGCTCCTCGCTGTTCCAACCTACCTCTGCTGCCAATGTACGGAATTCTATGACATAATCGCCCACAGTATGATTGCCCTGTTGTATCTCCATCAATCGTTTGGCAGCAGAGGCAGCTCTACCAGAAACTTCAAATACTCTCTGAAAAGTCCGCACAAACTCCATGAAGTTCCTGGTGCAAGGTTTAGCATTCTCTCACAGGGGATTGGCCCACGCCAGGGCTCTGCCAGTCAATAGTGATATCATGAACCCCACCTTACTGCGGTCATTAGGAAAGGCATGAGGGGTTAGTTCTAGAAAAATCTCCAACTGATTAATAAACCCTCTGCACAAGGTGGGTTTGCCATCGTATCTGAGTGGTAGCAGAGCAGAATCGGTTAACCCTTTAACTGAGGCAACAGCTGTCAAGGATTGACTCTCCTGTGTCGAAACTGGGGGGACCACCGGATTCTGAACTGGTTTATCGAGATGCACCATATGCTCAAGAATAGTTTGTATGGCCAGTGCCAACTGGTCCAAACGCTGCTCATGTACATCCATCCTCCAATGGATGTTCTGTGCATTTCCCTCACTTTTACTGTCTGAGGTCATGGCCCTTTCGTACTGTACTGGTTTGTTTGACACACAGACAGAGTGGTTTAGGATAAAACACAGTTTTATTGAAAAAACAGTAATATAATAACCTTCACAGGTCCTGTAGTATTTATCAGAATAATACAGAGACAAGACAGGTTACATATACAAATGCCTACACAGGTCCAGTATAACCATAGAGTCCATAACAAAATATACTGACACACATAAGGCAGAATACGAAGGATTCCCAGGGTATCGGTACTGCATGGGTTAATGGCCTTCAGCGAGAATAAACAGTCCCATGCGAAGAGAGGTCTGTGAAGGAGCTCTCATAAGATAGGGAGCTTAAGGATGAGTAACGCAGACAAAAGTGAATGGCCAGAGCAGTATCAGAGACTGAGCAACATAGAACACTGCCATAGCAGTAATGAAGACCAGGCAACTAGTATTCTGCTGTAGCAGTAAACATAGATAGACCACTTGCACACTGCCGTAGCAGTTACGAAGACTAGGCCACTTGCACACTGCCGTAGCAGTAACGGAGACTAGGCCACTTGCACTCTGCAGGAGCAGTAACGGAGACTAGGCCACTTGCACACTGCCGTAGCAGTAGCGGAGACTAGGCCACTTGCACTCTTCAGGAGCAGTAACGGAGACAAGGCCACTTGCACACTGCCATAGCAGTAACGGAGACTAGGCCACTTGCTCTCTGCAGGAGCTGTAACGGAGACTAGGCCACTTGCACCCTGCCATAGCAGTAACGGAGACACACAACTGAGCACTGCCGTGATAGGAATCTGAGCAACTCGCCCTGAGGTCGCAACCAACCGGGAGCGTCACAAATGCCTAACCAATAGGAATGTCGCCAAGGCGACACAGAGGCAGCCAGAGCAGGAACGTCAGCCAAGCCGGGTCGATTCACAGAGCAGGAACATCAGCCAAGCCGGGTCAATACACAGAGCAGGAACATCAGCCATGCCGGTCGGTACACGGAGCAGGAATGTCAGCCAAGTCGGGTCGATACACAGAGCAGGAACGTCAGCCAAGCCGGGTCAGTGCACAGGAGCAGGAGAAGAAGAATGGTCAGGCGGTCCAGGTCAGTTCACAGGCAGAAGACGAGATTCAGAGTAGTCAGGCAAGCCGGGTCGATACACTGGGAATACTGGGAGCAGAAAAAGGCACTGGTACAGGAACACCACTAAAGGGCACCGGAGAGCTGCCAGAACCCAGCATATAAAGGCCATACTGGGTGGGACAAGCACAGCATAGCCAATAGGAGTGAAGCAGAGTGTAGACTGACAGAATGTCACAAGGGGAGCACGGGCACCGTGATTGACAGGAACCGTATGCCATTAGCTGCCACTGGGGTGGACTGATACTTGACTTGATTGAGTATTTTGTAGAGGATGATTTGATAGATTTGTTGTTAGAGACCCAAGCCCTGAGGAAACATTGATTTGTAGGACTTACACTTATTAGGGGAACAAGCCCTAAAGAAGCATTGGTTTGTAGGACTTAAGCTTGTTTGGCACAAGCCCTAAGGAAACATTGATTTGAAGGACTTAGGTTTGTTAGAAACAACCCCCCCAAAAATTGTTTATTTTATTGTAGGACAATGTTTGTTTTTTTTGTTTTTTTTTCTATTTATTTTTTTCAAAACACAAGTCCAAAAAAAAATAAACATGTCCTACTGGCCTAATGCCAGCAGGTCATGTTGGCCATTTGCCACTGTCAAATGTCCTCCTGAGTTGCAACTGCTGTTCACACTGCTGCTGCTGAGTTGTTTAAGCAGCAGGATTATTAGACAGCTGAAAGAGAATGGGATCAACAATAGCAGTAAAATGGAAGATGAATAATGTTACACTTGCCACAACTGGCTCTAGTGATGCGCCTGAGGCAGTAACAACAGAATAAATAGCCCCTAGTATATGTGGAGAAAGGAAGAAGTTGGCCATTAAATTGTCTCCACCTGCCCCTCCTCCAAAATCATGGGTGCGTTGTTATAAGAATACATATTTTTCCCTTGAGAACAGGAACTGTGGCTTCCCACAGAAACTGCAATGTGCACAGTGTGTGGTAAATAACATCTGGGGGCACAAATGTATCCAAACACCATGACATCCAAAACCAAGTACTGCTGCTGTCACTGTACCTCTTTTCCAGACCCGCTAAAGGCACATGACAACTTGCTGACAGTTTAATAACAATGATGAACTCTCCATGCCAGAATCCTAGCATATTCTGCGGGATGGAATCTCATCAGATTCCACCTGATGACCTGGTATCAATTCTCCTCCACCACCCTGGTATGTCTGGTCAGTGCACCACACAGTGTGCAATGGGTAGAGATGAACTGCCATATCCTAACATTAACAGAGTGGCTATCATTTGGCAGGGGAGGTAACAATGAATTAGGTGGATTGGAAGGAGATGTACTTGTTACCCTAGAGGAAGGAGGTGATGTTGATGGCAAGCTAGTTGTTTCGCTCATCATGGAACTTCCAGTGTCTTTCTGGGTTTCTTTATTCTTCCTCCTCCTTGATCTCCACCTTTCTGGAGAGTCAGAGGGTACAGTAACAGCGGTGCTAGATTTCTGTAATGGGTGTTTGGCTTTAACATGTTTGACATAAATGTCATGGTGTCTGTGTTTCATGTAAGTTATCAAGGAGGTTGACCTGTGCTGCTCTCACAAGTACTATCATTTTCTCCCTCCCTTCTCATTCCCTTTTCTCCCTACCTTCCCATTAAATTCCCCATGATCCCTTGGTGTGATTTAGGGGGACTGGACAGCATTTGTACAGTAGTGGTCCCTTCCTCCTCAGATTCAGATTCAGTGGACACATAATGGTCCTTCCAGCTCCTCCATTGATTATTTTTTACCCTGCTCATAGTGATAGCAGTCACTATGAGACTCTCCTGACTCAATTTTTGCAAATTATCACAGCAGAACAGCACAGCACATCTATCTTGCTCTGTAGCTGCTTCTGTTGTGTCTGCCTTCAGAGAAAACATCACGTTTTTATAGCGGAACTGCGAAAACAATGTAAATCAATGGGCGGAAACTTTCTAGCCAATGGGCAAAAATGCTAAAATTTTAACCGCTAGTTTTAAAGAGGATTTTCCCACGAAAAAGCAGATAACAAGGTTTTTGCAAAATTTCTCATGGAAACACAGCAACAATTTTCGCCCATCCCTAATGATGATGAAGATCTAGAATATATCCCTAAAACATTCTTCTCTTGTTATATGAGCGGAAAGCATAGACGAAGGGAAAGATCCGGAACTACTACAAGAATGAAATACATTCCCGAAATGTGGAACCAAGGTATCCCTAAAAGTCCTATAGTAAGAATTGGGGAGACCGTCTGGACCTGGATCTTTGTTAAGAGGCAAAGATTTAATAATAAGCCAAAGCTCATTGACAGTGATCGGGGCTTTCAGCAAAATAACTTGAGTAGGAGTGAGTCGTGGTAACACTATTTTCTCCAGAAAGGAGTCAATCGCCTGGGAGGAGGGCGTAGGGGTGTTAGGGTCCCTATGAAGGTTATAAAGAGAGGCATAATACTTTGCGGAAGTATCGGGAATATGGGCAGGATTTAATACCCGAACCCCATCCAGAGAGTACAAAAATGGGATGGCTTTCTTAGCCTCACGTTTCTTAAGTCGTCTTGCCACCAAGGAGCTTGCCTTATTCCCCAGGGTGTAAAAGCGTTGCTGCAATTTTTTAAGCATGAGTTGAGTATGAGCCAGCTGCACCTGAGATATCTCTTGTTTAATTGAAGAGATGCTATCACGGTGCCCATGCTTTTTCCTGTCAGTCTCTGTGTGTTGCGCTCCCATTGGCTGAGCTTGGTTTGGCCCGCCCAGTATGGCCTTTTTATACTGGGCCTCTGGCACCTGTCGGGTGCCCTTTTGTGGTGTTCCTGTACCAGTGCTACTGTGTTACTGTGTTGCTGTGATCCTGTGTACCGACTTGGCCTGTCTTACTACTCCGCTTCTGGTTCCTGCTCAGTGATTCGACCTGGCCTGGCTGACATTCCTGCTCCATGATCTGACCCGGCTTGTCTGACGTTCCTGCTCCGTGATTTGACCCGGCCTGGCTGACGTTCCTGCTCCGTGACCTGACCTGGCTTGTCTGACGTTCCTGCGGTGATATCCGACCCAGCTATCCAGTTCCTGCTCATCGTGTCGCCTCAGCGACATTCTGACTTCCGCTTAGTCTGGCCCTGCCAGACTGAGAGCCACTGTTGCCTCCGTTACTGCTGAGTGTCCCGTTTACTCTTGCAGAGCTTGTTACCTCCGTTACCACTGAGCCTTCCGTTAACTCTTGCAGAGCTTGTTGCCTCCGTTACCACTGAGCCTTCCGTTAACTCTTGCAGAGCACTGTTGCCTCTGTTACCACTGAGCCTTCCATTAACTCCAGCAGAGCTATTGTTGCCTCCGTTACTGCTCCGGCAGTGTTCCTGTGGTTGCGTTCCGTTCATCTTTTACAGAATCCTGCTGCCTACGTTACTGCACCGGCAGGGTGCCATTGGCTCATTTCCATCAGCTCTCGCAGAGTACTGTTGCCTCCGTGACGGCACTGGTTGGGTGTCATTGGCTCAACTTAACTAGCTCTTGCAGAGTATTGTTGCCTCCGTTACTGCACCGGTCGGGTGCCATTGGCTCTACTTATCTAGCTCTTCCAGAGTACTGTTGCCTCCGTTACTGCACCGGTCAGGTGCGCGAAGCTCAAGTCCGTTCAGCTCTAGCAGAGTATTGTGGCCTCTGTTAATGCTACGGCAGAGGCTATAAGTCTCAGCTCTGCTTTTGCAGATTTAGGTGCTTGTCTCCATTCTCGCACCACAGTCTCCTGATAGACGTTTACCATCATACTGGGCGTTGCCAAACACACCACTTCAGAGACTGATTATATCATTGGACTTTAACCCATGCTGTGCTGAGGTTGCCTTGTTATGCCTGACCTGTGACAGTACCTGTACCATTCTACTTATTGTATACTGGGCCTGTGTGGGCATATGTCTATGACCTATATTTTCCTGTCTATTCCACTGTGATATGCTATAGCTCGCTGAGGGTATTTTTCATTGTGTCTTTTAATAAAACTGTGTTTTATTCTAACCTACTGTATCTGAGAGTCGTACAAACCGTTAGAGATGCGTCTAGAGATCTCCCGTGAAGGACGCGTTTTGTGAACAGCTTCCAAGGAGGACAGGTCACCCATAAGTTTCGCCAACTTACTATCCCTTTTGTTTTTCTCAGCTGACGCCAATGCAATGCAGTGACCCCGCATAACAGCCTTATGGGCCTCCCAGACAATCTCTGGGGAAACACCAGGCCCCAAATTGAACTCAAAATATTCAGAGAGATGGGATCTCAGACGTTCTCGGATCACAGGAGCAGAAAGCAAAAATTCATTCAGGCGCCACTGGCCTCTACCCTTATGGGCAAATTGCTCAAGTAATTCCAATAGGACAGGAGCGTGATCTGACCATTGAATCGTGCCAATATTGCACGCCTTCTCCCTTTATCTAAGTAAAAATAATCTAATCTAGACTAGGACATGTGCACTTGCGAATAAATGGAATAGTCCTTAGCAGAGCCATGAATTACTCGCCATGCATCTTAGAGACAAAAGTCAATCATATTTGGGAGAGAATACGGCTCTGTGACAACAAAGATCTGAGATATTTACCTGAGGGTCACGAGGATGAGTCCAATAAAGGGTCAGAAAGTGTATTAAGATCCCCGGACACAATCGAAGAACCCTGCAACAAAGATTCTACCTTAGACAATGTCTTCTTTATAAATTGAGTGGAGTGAGAATTCGGAGCATAAGGTAAACCAGAGAGTAAAGAACATTATTGACAGAGACAGCCAAAACCAGAAACCGGCCCTGAGCATCCTTCCAGACCTGGTGTACCTGCACCGCCAAAAAGGTATGACACCATATAGATACCCCTGGCCGCTTGGACTGAGCAGTAGAGTGAAAAGCTGTGTTATAGTGCCTAGTGAGAACTGAAGGTACCTTGCCAGCCACGAATTGAGTCTCCTGGGCGCAAATAATATGAGAGTCGTGTTTGCGAGCCTCCTGAAAGAGGAGAAGTCGTTTATGAGGGGTATTAAGCCCCTTAACATTCATATCAATTATTCTAAGACCCATACTGTACGAATGGTATCAAAAAGGCGGCTAAGAATATAAAGATTTTTAAGTCTGTGAGGAGACAGGAATACATTAATCTGTATCCTGAGTCAAAGAGTAAATCTGTCTAAGAGCAGGGCAGGCCCTCCCGATAGGGGTATCAAGGATTTAATATATGGCACAGTATCTGTAAATCCAATAGGTCCACACAGGAGGGAATTGGAAAAGAGACACAAAAGGTAGGGAACACATAGAGAGATCAGAGAACTAGGGGAAGGAGAGAAGGAGAATAGTAAAGAAAGGGAGAAACAGAAAGAAAAAACAGTGAAATGGGACAGCTGCCTATTTCAACAACCAATAAACAGTGCAATAAACCTAGGAATATTAAAGAAAAATAGAAACCAGAGCACTGATCTCATACCCAGATGAGAGGGGGGATAAATCATATACCCAAATTGGACTAGGACAACTCACAGAGATGAGACTCGCGAGCCGTAGAGTGCATATACAATAAGTAATAGTACACGGCCATAGCCATGAAAGCTAGAAGTGGTAGCATTACAGGAAAATAGAAGGGTCACAACGAGGTAAAAGGGAGCCACTCAAACATGAGAAAGGGGGAAAACAGGGAACATGAAGGCAGAACAGAGGGAACGCATCCGTACATAACTGGGTATAAGATCAGTACCAGAATAACAGTATTGCGCGAAGCCCACAAAGGCACGCTCCATAGACTCAGTGCAACATAGAATGCAGTACAGCATTAATCTAGGGAAACAGTCAAAGACATCCAGTACCTTACAATATAATATAATATAGCAAATGCATCCACTCCCCTCCACCCCTGCCAGGCCCCAAAGCAGGTACCGGTAGACAGGGACCAACCGCCAGGCCTAGGCAACCCAGGCCCGGGGAGAAAATCTCCTAACCTGCATTGCCTGGCCCAACAGCCACCCCCCCCCCAATGCTTAGTAGGCATAGCAAGCTAAAATAAAAAAAAAAGCCCATAACAATAAAACACTTGAAAGGCATAACAGTGCTAAGAATCAAACTATAAATTATTCAATGGCAAAAGAGTTTTCAGTAATAAGCATTACATTGAAAGAGAACGTATGTAGGTATGAAGTAACATGTACAAAAAAGAGGAAAAGCATAACAATATATATTACAAAGGTAGACCACCTACCGCAGCACTTAAAACCAGGGAGAGGCCCAAACATAGCACCTAGGCTGGGTAACCGGGTTCCGCAGCAGCAGAAGAAGGAAGTCCATCCAAAGTGCAGGTAGGCCGCATCAACGCTGTAGTGATGTAGCAAAACTTTCATCGCTGCAACATGGTTGTTGAGGATATGTCTGCGAAGAGTTGGATATTCAGGTAATGCTCAGGCATGGGTACTTGTAAACGGCCAGCTCGTAAAATCTCCTCCTTGATGTAGAAGTAATGCATCCTTAGGATCTCTGACAGAATCTTGTGGTAGGTTCCTTGGGCAAGGCAGTCTATGTATGCGATCGATTAGGAAGTCCTGATCAGAGAGATCTGGCAGAAGAATGGAAAAGAAATGCTGGGCCCAAGCCTAGAGGCCAGTAGGAGGGACATCCTCAGCGACACCCCGTATCCACAAATTATTCCGCCTAGAGCGGTCCTCCAAGTCGCTGATTTTCTCCCGCAGATAAAGCACCTCCTTCGCCAATGACGCATGCGTTTCTGCTAAAGTATTATGGGCGTCCACCACTTCATCCACCTTATCCTCCATGTGCACCGTTCTCTCCCTAATCTCCCTCAGATCTTTTTGGAGGTCAGTAGCAATCGCCTTAAAATCACCCTTAATTTGGGAGCGTAAGGTTTTCAACATGGCTCTGATATCACCCGCTGAAGTATTGTTAGAGGTGCGGGAGGAACTCGAGGCACTGTCCTCTTGAGCTGATATTTCGTCCTCCTCCTCCAACTCTGCGCGGGCGCCATTTTGATCCAATGCATTTGTGATCTTAAGCACCTTTTTCTTCATGTTTAGAGCGAGAAATTTAAGCATCTCCTGCTTCCTCTTATGCTTTTGGCTAGACATTATAAAGACCCACTGAGTTGCTCAGCCACAGAAGTTCTAGCGATATAGGCTGAATACACCCTGGCTTGCACGGGAGCTCCTCTAAAATGCGTCCAGTCTTGCTGCATGCTAGGACACGCCCCCACAAACCATGCTTTTTAAAATGTTGTCTGTTAAACTTCATTACTGTTCCTCCACAATGTCACCCATGTACCCACAGGGAAGTCAGCACATAACCCCTTGAGTGCTATAGGGATTATCAATGCATTGCTTAACAATGCTTTGGCATCCCCTCTGGTACTCAAAGGGTTAACCGACGACAAACACAATTCGACAGGGTTAGGATTACATGCTACATAGGGGACATTCACTAAGCGGTGTAAAAGAGATGATGGAGTGAAGTTAACCCTTCCATACCATCACTTCACCAATTCCGATGTTTCTCTATGGAGACTATTCAATAAAATGTATAGTTACTGAGGGCTCATTGGATATTTGCAGGATACACATGGAAACCAAATGACAATCACTGTAGGTGGCACAACAACAGGCCATGATTTATGGATATCCCTGATTAAGCAAGGCTGGGTCACTCCCAGAGATGGAGCAAATGATCTAAACAGCAACAGACCTTAATCAGAGAAATCCCTCAATACTGACCTGATTGGTGGCCTGGTGAATTAACTTTGACAGAAATCATGTATCTGTGATTGCCAGGGTGGTATTCCATGCATCGAATCGCAATGCATACAATATCATCATGACAACCAGAGATCCACATTACAATTAAATAAACTCGCATTCATTCTGTCATTGTCTACATTAGTAATCACACCATTTCATTTCTTCACACAGCATACAGGCCTGCAGCACAGCAGGATGCCATGGGACAGGCACAGGGTCACCCTATCCAGCTGCACCACCACCTCCAGCATCTGCTGTATCACCAGCTGCTCCTCCAAACTACCAGGACTGGTCTTATTTTGAGAGGTCCATGCAGCCATCCTCTTCGGGACCTTACCACCCTGCTGCAGCACTACCACCACCAGGAAGGTCCTGGCTGCCTGCGACTGTGGCCACCCCTACACATGAGCCATATGTCCATCCTCCCGACCTACCCTCCTGGATGGCTCCCCAGCATCGGCTGAGGTACAACCCAAGGTGGGGGCCAAGCACCTACCAGTGGCCAAGTTATGACCCCCTGACCACTGGAATACGAGCACCTGGGCCTGATTGGGGAGCCCCAGTGCCCTCAACTGAGTGAACACTTCACCCCACCACCACAGGGATCAGTGGGCAGCTCGGGTTCACTGAATGTGGTGAGCACATGGCTGACATCTGCCGCAGCAACCCCACAAGCAGACACGGCACCAGCAGACAGAGCAACCCCACCAGCAGACAGAGCACCAGCAGACTCTCCACCAGTATGCTCACCAGGCACATGGATGGAGGGGGAGTGCCTGGAGTTACAGAGGAGGCAACTCAGGGAATCCGAGAGGACCAACACTTACGTCAGAAGGCTCCAAAGGGATTCCCTGAGGAACACTCAAAATATGCTATCCAGCATCCATGCCCTTGAGGTACAGCGAAGGCTGATGACCACAGAACTCAGGCAGTACCATACAGGGATGATGGACATGATGGAGCAGCTGCTGGTGAGGTCAGAGACCACCACAGAGAGAACAACCACAGAGAGAACCTGCATGTGGAGAGGGAGTAGATGGTTCTACTGCACCCACCTCTCCCTCTAGTGCGACCCCTGAAGCAACCCCAAGGGCACAAAGGGTGACCAGGCAGTCAGCCAGGCCATCCACATCTGGAACCAAGCCCAAGGTCCCCCTCAAAAAAGGAAAAATAAAGAATTCAACAGGTTATTTTCCCCCAAATAAAACACTCACTTCTGAATTTTAATCCTGTCTTAGAAGATTTGTGGTTAATGATAGATTAAGTGGCAAATATGTCTCCAATGCATTGCAAAGCAATGCAGTGAACACAACTTCTGCCAAGGTTACATGATTGTAGAATGTTTGAACATGGGTTAGCACACACATCACACACAACTTTGTCCAAATTCAACTTGTAATCCACCACTGGAGCCAAATAACATGACAGTGTTATATGGCCATGATGTGGGTTGAATTTGAACAATAGATACCTACCCCTTAGCACAACAACTGGTGCAACACTGTGAACATTCATCTTCATCAATTGTTGTGGTGTAAGGGGTTAATCAAACAGCTATTTGACTTTGGTGAGAACTAACAGGCAGGATAGATGATAGAACATGCAACTAAATAGGCTGTGATTTACACCCCGATTGTGAAACTGACTAACTGGAGAACCCAATGTTCACCTTAGGATCTCAAATTGTTTGCTACACATTGAGATCATAGGGTGAACATTTGGTTCTCCAGTAAGTCAGTTTCACAATCAAGGTGTATATCACAGCCTAACTTTCTGGATAACCCAATGATCAGGCTAAGATTTAAATGTGTTGATGTTTTACTAAGGCTGAAACAAGCTTCACCAGTGATATCACTTCTCCACTTAGTCTGTTTGTTTTACAAAGTAGCCCATGTACTTAGATATGTCAAACCAAAGCAATCTCAGAACATTGGTTACATTGATCACCATGTAAACCGTGGACATGACATCACTGTTGAAGTACTGTCCCCTGTATCACCTCTTTATCACTCACAACACACGTTAGTGTGTCATTGCCATCATCTCCTTGCATGAATACATCACAAAGTCCACTCATGATCAAACAACTAGTGGACTCCTGTGATGTAGGTCATGCCTTCCTATGTATGAGGGATACTCTAGCCTTCAGTATGGTTCCAAATTGAAAGATGTCTAATCCAACATTTATTCATACAGACACAGATTGAATAGTGACAGTTCTCCTTTATTGTGTCTCAAAATACATTAAAACATACATGTGTTTTCTGTATATATTGCCTATATGCATTGAACACTTGTATGAGCACACAAAAGGTATATTTAAACTAAATATAAATACTTTAGAAACACTACTGAACTGCTCATGTGTTGTCCACAAGGTTTGGTAACTCTGTATGTTACTACACAAATGTATTTGTGTTTTCCAGTTCCAGTAGAGGTTGCTATGAACATCAGATCAAACACTGCATCACCAACACAATCACTTGAAACATCAAGGAGTGAGCTTCATGGAAATGTTGTCAAGGCTTCAGTCCAGTCATATGGAAACTTCTCTGTTCAAGGATGGATCATGCTATGGATGCCTGTGGGACAAGAGGACAGGATATGGAACAGCACCCTCGAACTGATCGTCATGCAACAGCTTCAACATCATTACCCCCTTAATCTTTTCCGTTACGGGGGAGTACACAGCCCATTGCTTTGTAATGTGTTGTCTACTCGTCTGTAACCCATTATGGGGAGAACTAAGGGGATGGCAAACAGCCCTGGGGATATGTGCCCCTGGCATGAAAACACACATCTACAAATATGTCCTAATAGCTCCATGAAACAAATATATTTGGGCTGCCACTGTCACTCTCACAGTGGCAGCCCAAATATATTTGTGTTATGGAGCTATTAGGACATATTTGTAGATGTGTGTATTCATGTCAGGGGCACATATCATTGCACACACACAGGTCAGCATGGTGTTCTGGAGATCTGATCCACATTTCTTGACCTCTATGTTGTATAACACAATACCACTGTAGATCCATCCCTCTGTTGCTCTTTTCAGCTCTAGCAAACAACAGGTCCCATGTTCACTTGAATGTCCCATTATCTCCTGAAATGACAGAGTGTTATCTGATGCATTGCATTGGATGAGACTCTCTTGCTACAGGGGTACCATGGTTACTATGGCTCTGATCATAGCAATACACTTTAGTTGGTGCCTATGGAGCCCTGGGATATGCTGAACATGATTACAGTGTTGTAGCTTGGTTTCCAGGGGGGCATGCATGATATCCTTGGGGTATCAGTATCAACATGGGACAGGGTGTCAGATGTCATTGGAATCCCTAACCCCAGTATGACTTGTCCATGGAATGGTTGATGATGGTGGTCCATACTGCAGCCAGTGTCAGAGCTGTGTCACTAATCCAAAACATGTTTCAGTGTTCCCTGATCAATGTGTCTCTTATATGCATCCCTCTTAGGCTTTCTTCACCCTCCTCAATGTCCAGAGGGTATGGGTGGGGGCTGGACATTGTCAACAAGTCTGGTGTCCACTGTGATGTTGTGTAATATAGCACATGCCATAACGATGTCGCAGACTTTGCCTGGTGCATACTGCAATGCTCCCCCTCGAGTGATCTAAACATCTGAAGCGGGACTTTATGAGCTGGAAAGTTCACTCAATGGCATTCCTTTGTCTGCTTTGATCCTGGTTGTATCTCTCCTGGGCATCGGTTTGGAGATTCACCACCGGGGTCATTAGCCATGATCTGCAGCCATAGCTTGAATCACCTGTGGACAGTGAGTGACATGGTTAGACAGGCAGCACATGTTGTGTGAATGATGTCTTATGAGGTGGATGTACTAGCTGTGAGTGAAGAGCATGCTGAGCAGTGTTGTGTGTGCACGTGTGGATGTGGTGTGATTTGGTATTGTTGACTCACCCAGAAGCCATCCATCTGTATAGGGTCCATTTTTGAAGTCTCTCTGTACAGATGAGTTTCTGAGTATATATGAATCATGAGAGCTCCTGGGATATTTGACACAGACATTCATGATCCGCAAGTTGCTGTCACACACCATCTGTACATTCATGGAGTGGAAGTTCTTTCTGTTGATGTAGATTTGTCAAGCACATGCTGGAGCTTTGATATGGACATGGTTGCAATCTTGCGTAAAAGCCCTGCTTTAAATGTATCCACTCCATGTCAGTGATGTCAAAATGTATATAGGTACTGGCCTTGCTTTTGAAGGCTGGAAAGACCTGGGCCAGCACCCTGGAGAATGTGGCCTGTGACATACCAGAGGTGTAACCTTCTGTTGACTGGAAGGCACCACTTGCCATTAAGTGTATGGCACACAGGAGTTTTTGCAGGCCAGATAGGGCATGGTTGTGGATGTAAATCGGATCCACTTGATCCTTGATGATCTTATATAGGGCAATGATGCTGGTCAGCATCAACCTGCAGCGATCATTCACCTTGTCATCTGTTATTCCAAAGAGAGTGACCCTTGTCCGGTATACCCTGGTCCTTGGTGGTCGTCTATACATCCTACTTTGTTCCAGAGGTCCCTGTGGCAGCTGGGGAGCATCCTGTTGCTGGGGATTATTCTGTTGCTGTGGAGCATCCTGTTGCTGCAGATGTGCATCCACAGGTAGGTGCTGTCCTCCAGGTGGGGATGGGCTCCTGTGTGGCTCTTGAGCCAGAGCCTCCTCACTTGCAACAAGTGAATGCTGTTGATCAGGTGTGCCTGGTGCTTGCTGGTGTTCCCTAACTCTTGCCCTTCCATGCCTTCTCCGAAGTGTTTGCATCAATATGTAGGCAAACATACTTTTAGCTCTCTCTCTCTCTCTCTCTCTCTCTCTCTCTCTCTCTCTCTCTATATATATATATATATATATAATCTCTCTTCCTCTCTCCCTATCTCCCTGAGTGGAAAACAAGCCAAAAGTGAGTGTGGTGAGCTGTCCTTTTAAGTACATGGTAGGGCGTTGTCTAGGTGTGGTGATGCGGTGAGTGATGACCAATGGGAAGGTATTTGTTGTCCAGGTAAGTGTTTACCGGTGTGTTTGTGTTTTAAAATGTGCTGTGTTGTGATTGCTGTGTCTTTGTCAGTTGCGGATGTGGAGTTGTGGGGTGCAGGTTGTGTCTGGATCGTCTTGTGATGTTGCCCAGGTGAGCTTGTTTTGTATTGGCAGATGTCCGTGTTGTGTGATAACCCCCATTGTTCCGTGCCACGTTGTGTTGGTGTTTTATTCTAAGGCCTTGACCCTGTGGTGTTGCTTGGTTGTTGCGTTGTGTGACAGTGATTTATGGTGCATGGGCATGTTTTTTGTGTTAATTTGGCATTGCACAGGTTCATTTTTCCATTTGCATGCTTGTGCTCTATGCAGTTTGTCTTTAATGGGTTTTTCTTTTTGACCATTGTGTGTCTAATGGCTAACAAACCTGGGTCTTAACTTTTAGCCGTTAAATGTATCTTTTTTTCTGGCATTAGCAGTCCCACACTCTTTCAATGGCTCTGTGAAATCTTGTTCCATGAGTATCAATGCATGTTAGTCTATCGGCCTTAAGGATTATCAAACTGCCGTTAGCTGTTCTTAAGATGGACCTTTAAATGGCTTACAACACTTTAATGCACCGTTAGTGGTTTTTTTGCTAACGCCTGCCTTTAAATCTACCCCTTAGACTTGTTAGGCAAAAGCCCAGAGGAAACATTAATTTTTAGGATGTACACCTTTTAGGCACAAACCTTGAGGAAACATTGGTTTGTGTGACTTATGCGTGTTAGAGGCTGAAGACCTGAGGAACAATTGAATTGTAGGACTTACACTTTTTAGGCACAAGACCTGAGGAAACATTGATTTGTAGGACTTAGATTTGTTAGGCCCAAGCCTTAAGGAAACATAGATATATAGGACTTGGACATTTTAGAGGCCTAAGCCCTGGGGAAACAGTGTAGGACTTTGGCTTGTTAGAGACACAAGCCAAGGGGAAACAGTGATTTGTAGGACTTTGGCTTGTTAGAGGCACAAGCCCTGAGGAAACAGTGATTTGTTGGACTCGGCTTGTTAGAGCACAAGCCCTGAGTAATCAGTGATTTGTTGAACTTTGGCTTGTTAGATGTACAGTCCCAGTAGAAACGGTTACTTGTTGGACTCAGGCTTGTTAAAGGCACAAACTCTGAGGAAATAGTGATTTGTTATAAAGAAGCCCAAACAAATGGTTTTTATAGCATCATCCACATAACATGTGCTCCCTGTCTCACCATGTCACTCTCTTTCCACAGGTGATGCAGGCTATGGGTGTAAACCATGGTTCCTAACACAACTACCAAACCCACAAACACTAGCACAGGAGCACTACAATAAGGCACACATTAGAACAAGTAATGCCACTGAGTGCACCTTTGAGCTCCTCAAAGCCAGATTCAGGTGCCTTGATCACTCTGGGAAATGCATCAATATGCAACCGGAAAGGCATGCAACATCTTCCTGGCATGTGCATTTCTCCACAACAGGAGACTAGGATACTAGGCTAGTGAAAGATATGGAGACACAAGACCTAGTGGAAGTCCCTGTTACCCTTGCAGAGGATGAGGATACCTGGAGATATGAGACAGGCTCATTAGGAACTATTTCACCTGTGAGGATAATGCATGTATGACCATGATCAGCCTTGAAGAATGTGTGCAAACACAATCACATAACACATAATGATCTGTTTCACTCCACAGGATTACTCACAGATACATCCCTATCATTCCCTGTTACAAACACATAGCTGCTGCAGGATGTAAACCATGCAGCAGCAATACCATGGATGTGTAATCTTGAGGGTGTGGATTCAACTAGCATCTTCCGTTCACTCAACCATGATGACATTGCCACTCCAAGGATATCATCCATCCCTCTTTGAACAAAGGTAAACCACATTGCCCATGTTCATCAGATCCTTTACATGAACTGAAAGCAAACAACATATGCTGAGCTGAACAGAACCATAACAACCAATACATTGGATACCACTCTGGCATTCCAGGTGTTAAAGGGGTATTTGAGTTAGCATGAGGACAGTAGTTGTGCAGTGCCTAATGGAGCAGAATAGGGATTGATATAATGAGTTAGTGTTGGTTACAGCTTTGCAGTAACTATTTGGGAGTCACGTTGCAAGGCACACCATGCTGACCTGTTTGTGTTTGTGTCCAGCACAATGACATTGCCATGCCAGCACCCTCAGTTTCATGGAGCTTGATTCACATACTGATGATTTGTTGCTTCAGTGTATCTGTCACACATACATATGGCTGCTTGGCATCCCCTTGTTCCTAACCTTCTGATTTCCACAGGGGTAAACAACCCATTGCAGAAAGCAACAGGTTAATGGGATAATGATGCTTCATCCTTTGCAAGACAGTACAGTTTAAAATTCTCTCATCCCTTCCCACAGGCATCCATGGCATGGCCCATCATGGAATAGAGGAATGTCCAAGTGACCCTGGTGAAAAGTTCACTGCACATCCATGAAGCTTCCTTCCTGCTGTTCACTAGTCCTGGTGTTTAGTCATATGGAAACCTGACTGTTTGCAACCCCTGTCACTATTACAAAACATGATGATGTATATGAGTTTCCTCAGATTTAAAGGGAAATGTGTACAGCAATACTACTCCCCTTCAGTGTTCAAAATCCTCTGGGAGAAAGTATGAGCAGCTCAAATTGGATGAATAAGTAGCCTGTCTGTATGTGAAAAGTACCCTTTGCTTGAGTGCATAAGTACAATATAAACATATTCATGTTCTAAAAATAATAAAGGAAACCTATCATCATCAATGATATGTTTGCTTATTTTGATGTTGTATTAACTACTAGTTGAACAGCCCGTTACACGGGCCACAGTGCCACTGCCACCCGGTTGTGGGGCAATCACGCGCAGTAGAGACTGGCCGCGCCACGACTGATACAGAGCTGGATGCTCCCTCGGAGCGCCCAGCTCTGTATCAGCCGTGACGCGGGCAGTCTGTACTGCGCATGACTGCAGCATGCGCATCAGTGTGTACTGAGCATGTCGCGCCGTTACACACGATTTAGAGAATTATTATATAGGATTTCTCTAGATAGCAAAATAGTTATGTGTTATGTATCGATTATACTCATTAACATATGTCCTTAAACTCAGGGGTCTATCAAATAAACATGGACGATAATGGACTTTGAAATGTATTGAAGCAAGGAGATGATGGGGAGATTCACTAACGTGTGATTAAGAGGTGATGAAGTGGAAATGACTTTTCCAATTATATCACATTTCCAGTTCCTATGTTATTCAATGCATTCTATGCAATGAGATTTCTCTAGTTTGAAAGCTATTGATGCATAGGCTTCATTGAATAACATAGGAATTGGAGAAGTGGTAGCACTAGGGGGTCCTCTTGTCAAATCCCTTCACACTTAAGTGCATAACTCCCCATGTTCACCCCTGCATAGTGTAATCAATTGAGCTGACTATTGTCCTCTTCGTGCTCCTGTCTTGTAGCCTAACTCAACATTGTTATCAAAAATTACACTTGGATTACTAGGTGTGTGATGGATTTTCCCTAATCTGAGTGTGAATCCCAGCATATGTTTGTTTGACTGATATATCCTGTCAGTGGAAATTTAACCAAAAACATGGTTGGCTATCAACACCCTAATAACAAAGCCAGTGGATGGAAGCAAATGGGGACAGTCTGACACATAGTATGCTAAGGTGTAGTTGTCAGTTGTTCAAGATGAACTCACATCACTGCCACACAACACCTTCATGTTGTTCTACTTTGCTAGGTGGATTGTGAATTGAAATTAGACAACAGTGTATGTGCTGCGTGTGAACACCCATGGTCTAACACCTTCAACCAAGTAGTATGTGCAGGAGTTATGTTCACTGGATTGATTTGCAATGCATTGTAGACATCTCTGCAACTTAACCTGTTAGTAAACAGAAACATACACAGACATAAATTGGATGAAGTAATGCAAATTTATCTAGGGAAAGAAGATAAATTGGGCTTTATTTATTTATTTTTTGGTAGGTGGGACTTTGGGGTCACACTGGAGGAGAAGGTTGTTGTGGTAGACCCCTCTGTGGATTGCTGCTCCCTCTCCAGTCACAGGTTATCCCTTTGATTGTTCTCCCTCATTTCAACAAGCATGTGTTCCAGCATGTCCATGATCCCTGTCTAATCTCCATTGTCAGGATTGCCTCATGGGATTCCAGTGCATGGAGGGTGGCAGTATTCCTCCGTGCATCTCCAAGGTGCCTCCTCAGGTACCTGTTTGTCCTCCTGTACTCCCTGAGCTGCCCCCTCTGTATGTGTAAGCACTCTACAGCCACTGACACTCATGGGGTTAATTCTACCAACATTTGACACATTTTTTCAGTGCTTTGGATATATTGATATGGGGCTTAGGGCCACATATCAATACATCCACTGGTCACGTATGTTTTTTGAAACTTTTTTACCTTTCAATAGATGCATCGTCTGTTTTGAGATCCATTAAGGGACTCTACTTCCAAAAAAACTGAGTGCTGATTTTACTATACCTGTGTTGGACTGTATTCTTTAGATTTCTGTATAAGGCACTTATTTACAATCAGTGGTCCATTCTTCACTCCATAACACAGCACTGGACTGGCTCTCCTCTTATATATCTAACCGACCCTTCAGTGTCTCCTCTGCACCTCTTCATCCTCTCCTGTCCAACTCTCTGTTGGTTTTCCTCAAGGTTCTGTTCTAGGACCACTTCTGTTTTCACTTAACACAAAAACACTTGGTGATCTTCTTAACTCCTTTGGTCTCAAATATCACCTCTATGCAGATGACGCCCAGATTTAAGTATCTGCACCTGATATTCAGGCTAAAGCCACAGATTGTCTCTTGGCTATCTCAGACTGGATGGCTCATAGACACCTCAAACTGAATATGTCTAAAATAGACTACTCCTCATCCCACCTAAGCCTGGCCCTGTAGCGCCCTTCCAGGTGACTGTAAATGGCACCACCATAAATCCAGTATCAGAAGCAAGGTATCTAGAGGGTTATAATTGACACATCTCTCATTCTTCCCTCATATTAATGCCTTCACTAAATCCTGTTGCTTTCTTTTGCATAACATTGCTAAAATCCATCCCTTCCTCTGTTACTCCACAGCTAAAATTCTTATACAAGCACTCATCCTCCTCCGCATGGACTACTGCAACATTCTTCTGTCTGGCATTCCTGCCTCCCATCTCCATTCACTTCAATTCATACAGAATGCTGCAGCACAAATAACTTTTTTGTCACCTAGGTTTGTCCCTGCACCGCTCCTCCTCAAATCACTCCAATGGCTGCCTATCAAACTCCAGATATATCTAACAAAATCTTACTTCTCTTATTCAAGACTCTCTTCTCCTCTACTCCTTCTTACATTTCCATTCTGATCTCCCGCTATACGCCATCCAGCCACTTATGTTCAGCCAATGACTGTCTTCTCTCTGCTCCTTTTTTGTCTACAGCCCTCCCACATATCAAACCTTTTTCTCTCATTGCTCCATATCTATGGTATGCACTACCTGCCACCCTGCACCACTGCACCTCTCTGATGGTCTTTAAGTCTCGCTTGAAAATGCACCTTCTGGATAAAACCTCAACATGCTAGAAGGCACTGATGTTTTACAAAGAACTCTCTTATAAATAATTTACTTTACTTGTGTCCCCTATCATCATCAGAACTCTAGCACTGTATTCAGCACTTTACCCTTATGTATGTCTCCCATTGCCACTTTAGAGTGTAAGCTTTCGGGAAGAGAACTCGCACCCAATGTTTCACTCTACAAAATATTTGTAACCTTGTATTGTCTAAAGCCTTAAACTGTAAAGCCCTGCGTACATGTGTGGAGCTATATAAATAAACATATTCATTCATTCATTCATTACTCTCAAATAATGCAGATGTTCTGGCTTCTTAAATAAACCACATAACTGGATTAAACTTATGTTTGTATGGATTTTGCAATGTTCAGTGTATTATATTTTCAGTAAACTCTGGTTTCAAGCATTCTATCAGAAAGCATTCTGTCTAAAAGAAGACAGATGTAATGTACCGACACTCTGTGCTTCATTACTTTATGAACTATAGTGATCCTTTCCTTTGAGAACAAGGGCATCAGATAGCATTGTATCCACTCATTTTATAACAAACTATGTGGATCTGTATCTGGAGTATTAATGATCCTGTGCAGAACAAAGTCATAGCACTGTTTAAAATAACTAGCACAAGCATGGACTATCTTAAATAATAGAACAGTAAAATATCTTCAACACACATTTTTCTATATTGCATCAATCATTTTGACAAACTCCAAAATATCTTTGTTTGCAAAGATTCAAAATATATTGACATATAACACTCATTTCAAAACACAAGTGAATTCTGGTTTATACAGATAAACTTGAACTGATGACTCTAGCTTGGAAATTATTTAATGTTGCTTGATAAAGACTATACGGTCAGACTAATTCACAGTGATAGAATAAGAAAGGGAAGTAATAAGTAATCGGATGAAGTTAAACATTTTTCATACAATCCATAAAAGATTTAACATGAGATATTGTGTCTTCTCTGTAATTTCACTTTAGCTCAATAAGACAGCAACATTAGGAAGAGAAGAAGTAATAAATGGGATATTTTTGTATTTATTTATTTATTTGATGAGGCAGTTCCACCTTATTTTGACTTTACATATATTGCAAGTACATAATATGTAAAGCAAAAAGGTTACCTAAGGCGAATGGAAACCTTTTGGATTCACAAACTCAAAAATTTGCACCCTTTGGGATTGAACTTGGATTTGGACCTGGCAGATTTAGTTTAGACTGAATGTTATATGCTCTTTAATTAATAAAGGGGGCAATTGTCACCACCATGATATGGGGGTGTCATGAGTGGTCATGATACCCCTCTTGAGCTCTGAATTACTTTTTTTTAAAACAAATTACATATATAATTTAAAAAAAGAAAATCATTGTTACACATACATTAAATATTTAATTACATTTTCACATAAATTGCATATATAATAAAAACAAACATCTTTTTTATACATATACAGGTTGCCTATTAGCCCTATGAGTACCAGAGGGGTAGCAAACACATTACAATACCTCTCTGGTACTCATAGAGTTAATCTTGCAATACAAAATACGAAGGCATGTTGAATATAATAGGAGAAGAAAAATGTCGGATAAAAATGGTGAAAGAAAGTCATGGGAGCACTGTAGTCGACTTTTCAAGGGGGAGGGGGGTTAAAATGTCGGCTGTACAATATTCGTTGAATTAATATGCTGAAAGAAAGCACTGTAAGTCGGATTTGGAAGGTGAAGGGTTAAATTGTCAACTATGAACAATATTAGTCAAATTAATATGGTGAAAGAAAGCACTGTAATTTGGATTTGGAAGGGGAAGGGTTAAATTGTCAACGATGAACAATACTAGTTGAATTAATATGGTGAAAGCAAGCACTGTAAGTCGGATTTGGAAGGTGAAGGGTTAAATTGTCAACTATGAACAATATTAGTCGAATTAATATGGTGAAAGAAAGCACTGTAATTCGGATTTGGAAGGGGAAGGGTTAAATTGTCAACTATGAACAATACTAGTTGAATTAATATGGTGAAAGCAAGCACTGTAAGTCGAATTTGGAAGGGGAAGGGTTAAATTTTCGACTATGAACAATATTAGTCAAATTAAAGTGCTGAAAGAATGCGCTGTAGTCGAGTTTTAAAAGGGGGTTCATATGTCGAAAGTGGGCACTCTGTCGGATTTTGTTATGTGGAGAACAAATCTAACACTAAACTTGATCTTTCTGTCATCAAATGTACTCCTTTTTCCTTGGACTTTGACATTTTTTGCATTTTTTGTAGGCGGTAGTCGAAAAAAATCAGACAGTGCCAGTTTCGTTACTACTCTGAAAAGTGCTCTCTATGCCAGTTTTGTTTTACTGTGGTTCTGCAATAGCACACCGATTAAACACATGTTTCACGATACTTGTTTTTCTTGTAACGCTGGTTTTAGCGCAGGTAATAGAATCAAGTCGCCTAATTTTTCTATAATAGCTTATAGGAACACTGATTGATCCTCGTGTGGAGCAGTTTCCTATTGTTGACGGATGGCAAACAGAGAGGCTATCTGACTGAGAGGTAGATATGCACTTATCCTTAGGAGGATTTTGTGTTTGCTGTATTTTCTAGTGTGTGGAGTTCTAAAGAATAAACACTGCTTTTAGATTTTCCTTTTTTGTGCTCCTTCTTCTTTTTAGATTGCTGACTTAATTTAACTACCCCTAGGGAAAATATTCCCACACCCATCATTTCAGGGAAGGAAGAGGTGGAGAAGAATTACCTTCTTCTTCTTCTCCAGGGTCACCTTCACTGGCTGGGGCAGGTGATGTTGCTAAGTACTTGAGCTAGGACCAGGAGTATTGGTGATAAGTAAAGCCTATCCTAGTCTGATATAACTACTTGAAGAACCCAGTTTCGTGGAGTCCCTGGTGTTTGTGACATACTGTCTTTCTCATCCTCATCCTGCTTCTGTGACAGATGAACATCTGCTTCTGACAACTCAGATCCCCAGGGAATCAGTTAGAGGACTTTGGATCATTTGGGCAGACAGAATTGTGCTAACCTTACTGCTAGAGCTGCTGGATTCCTCTAACTCTGATCCGGATGCATTAACAGTGTCCCTCCAGCTTCTCCTGCCATTTATTGTGGTAGCCAGTACTGAAAACACCTTTGTATTTATTTTTCTAACTCTCTGTCCCTTACCTATAGGTTTCACTATTGGTGGGTATTCTCACAAGAAGATTGGAAATGCATGTCTTATTCATGGAAATTTGTGTGGAAACAAAATGGGACTTTTCACTCATCCCTAGTTCCAAGTCCAAATCTCATCCAGCCTCTCACACACACTATGGATAATTAAGCAGAAACATAGGGTATCATCAAAATCCACATCCCTAGCTATGATGTGTGCTTTTCTTGGAAGTGTAGCACCATTGACATCTAATGCTAGTATATATAGCCCCTGTGGTAGTAGTAAACCTCAGTCTATAAAATCCCCTGCATGGAAATACTTCACTCAAAAAAGTTAAAGATGTTGCTATCTTTTGTCTGTGTAAAAACATGTGAGCGGGGTGAAAGCAGGATCCCACCCAGTCTTCCTCATTAAGATCCTTCCTGGAGCACAACCAGAGGATTCATTGGGAGACAAATGAGCAGTAGCACATAAGACATGCAACACCTACTAGCAGTAAAAATTTCATAGAGTTCAAGGGAACAAAATAGTAGTGCTGTAGATATGTCAGAGAGTATGGCAACATTTTCATAATTCAAAATAAAACCAATGACTTTGAGTTTGTTGGAGGACATAAAAAGTTATAGAGTGCCCTCCTGCTGCCATAACCACTACCACCACCTCCATAAGTCATTATGCAGATAAAGCTACACAGTTCTTCTGCTATGTAATTCCAACCCAGCCAAATCATGCTCAATAATGTTCCAAATGTATGCCTGTGGAATGGCCAAATGCCAGAATGTTGGCAGTTGACATGCAGTCCTTGTCTTTTGTTGAAAACACAGATTTTAAAGAACTAGGACTTATTTATATTAGGGACATTAGGGGAACGAAACTAACAATGGTACTTTAAAGTCACAGTTTGATATTCTATTAACTGTGCTGTGACAAAATACCGCAATTTAAAAATGCATGACGGGTATAAGATTAGTGGCGCCCCTTGAGTCTTGACATCAGTGGGACAGCACATCCATTTGCCATTCCATTATATATGGTGTCTGTTAACATGCATTAAGGGGGTACTTTTTCTGCCAATAAATCAGCTCCCACAAAACATAGGTCTTCTACACTCTGGTGCTCTTGCATCTCATCACTAAATATGCTCAACTTTTAAATAAAAATGCTACTATCCTGCCACCATTGTCACCCTGCTCTGGTCATTGCCTGAGCCACTGTGAGCAATACACAAACAGAGATTACATTTTATATTGACAATCCTTGTTCAAATTAGTTATTTCACTCCAATTAGCTGAGATGTGAGGTTATGCAGAGCACAAAACATGCCCTATAGTAACCTCACCTCCCAACTAATCAGCATGTAGCTGGAGAGGTCACTCACAAGGTGTAACTTTACCCATCTAGCTATTCATTGTTTGCCTAGCTGAAGAGGTGACTTTACAAACATTCAGGCAATGATTGACTTTGACCCCTCGGTCACAAAAACAGCAGACTGTATTTTTTTCAAGCAAGTTAAGCCATTCAATTACCTGTGCTGTGAAAAAATGCTGAACCCATTAAAATGAGCTTGAATTTTCCTTTCAATTCCATGCATTGGGCATAAACATGCATTAAGGGTTTTAATGGCTGAAAATCCTCACCCATTTTTTGGGAGCAGAGTCCCCTAATTCATGTTTAAACTTACTCCTCCTCCACTTCCTCACTCTGATCATCCTCCTCAAGTCTTGATCCCACCACATACTCAGTCATTGACAACTGTATAAAATTCTCCTCAACAAGGTCTTGAGACGGAAATAGTGGTTGATTTAATGGCAACTGTGTCTCATCATCATCATCATCATCCACTACTTCCTTTGACCTTAAATGCCGTTCACATCTGTCATCTTCTTGTGATTGGGTAGCCTCTAGAGGTTGTGAATCAGGGCACAAGATGTCATGTTCCTCTGCAAGCGTGCTTGGAGAGAGGGTCAAATGAAGGATTGGTGATGAGACGAGCTCCTCACTATATCCCAGTGTGGGATCACTTCTTTGACCAGACCGTGTATGGTGGGAGGAAGGATGATCAGAGTGAGGATTATGTTGACCAGACTCTTGGCTACTGAGAGTGGACTTGGTGGAAGACAGGGTGGTGCTTAACCGACTGGAAGCAGTATCAGCTGTCATCCAACCGACCTCCTGTTCGCAGTGGTCGGACCTCGATAGTGATGTCCTGCGACGCCCTGTAAAATTACACATGAAGCTAGGTATGGTGGATGTCTTTCTTTCTTGTGCTCTGGCACCAGGCACAGTTTCTCCGCGTCCTGACCCGCGCCCTGAACTTTCAGGATCACGTCCACTTCCTCGTCCCTTTTTACCCGCCTTCTTCATCTTACACAGAATATGTGACTTTAATATTTGAGTTTGAAAACTTAACAGTATTTCTTATTATTCTGCAACTGTACAGAGTACACAGAATAGGCTGCTAAACTGCGGTGAAACACACTGAATGGAATATGTGACTTTAATATTTGAGTTTGAAAACTTAACAGTATTTCTTATTATTCTGCAACTCTGCACAGTACACAGAATAGGCTGCTAAACTGCGGTGAAACACACTGAATGGAATATGTGACTTTAATATTTGAGTTTGAAAACTTAACAGTATTTCTTATTATTCTGCAACTGTACAGAGTACACAGAATAGGCTGCTAAACGGCGGTGAAACACACTGAATGGAATATGTGACTTTAATATTTGAGTTTGAAAACTTAACAGTATTTCTTATTATTCTGCAACTCTGCAGAGTACACAGAATAGGCTGCTAAACGGCGGTGAAACACACTGAATGGAATATGTGACTTTGATATTTGAGTTTGAAGACTTAACAGTATTTCTTCCTATTCTGCAACTCTGCACAGTACACAGAATAGGCTGCTAAACTGCGGTGAAACACACTGAATGGAATATGTGACTTTAATATTTGAGTTTGAAAACTTAACAGTATTTCTTATTATTCTGCAACTGTACAGAGTACACAGAATAGGCTGCTAAACTGCGGTGAAACACACTGAATGGAATATGTGACTTTAATATTTGAGTTTGAAAACTTAACAGTATTTCTTATTATTCTGCAACTCTGCACAGTACACAGAATAGGCTGCTAAACTGCGGTGAAACACACTGAATGGAATATGTGACTTTAATATTTGAGTTTGAAAACTTAACAGTATTTCTTATTATTCTGCAACTGTACAGAGTACACAGAATAGGCTGCTAAACTGCGGTGAAACACACTGAATGGAATATGTGACTTTAATATTTGAGTTTGAAAACTTAACAGTATTTCTTATTATTCTGCAACTGTACAGAGTACACAGAATAGGCTGCTAAACGGCGGTGAAACACACTGAATGGAATATGTGACTTTAATATTTGAGTTTGAAAACTTAACAGTATTTCTTATTATTCTGCAACTCTGCAGAGTACACAGAATAGGCTGCTAAACGGCGGTGAAACACACTGAATGGAATATGTGACTTTGATATTTGAGTTTGAAGACTTAACAGTATTTCTTCCTATTCTGCAACTCTGCACAGTACACAGAATAGGCTGCTAAACTGCGGTGAAACACACTGAATGGAATATGTGACTTTAATATTTGAGTTTGAAAACTTAACAGTATTTCTTATTATTCTGCAACTGTACAGAGTACACAGAATAGGCTGCTAAACTGCGGTGAAACACACTGAATGGAATATGTGACTTTAATATTTGAGTTTGAAAACTTAACAGTATTTCTTATTATTCTGCAACTCTGCACAGTACACAGAATAGGCTGCTAAACTGCGGTGAAACACACTGAATGGAATATGTGACTTTAATATTTGAGTTTGAAAACTTAACAGTATTTCTTATTATTCTGCAACTGTACAGAGTACACAGAATAGGCTGCTAAACTGCGGTGAAACACACTGAATGGAATATGTGACTTTAATATTTGAGTTTGAAAACTTAACAGTATTTCTTATTATTCTGCAACTGTACAGAGTACACAGAATAGGCTGCTAAACTGCGGTGAAACACACTGAATGGAATATGTGACTTTAATATTTGAGTTTGAAAACTTAACAGTATTTCTTATTATTCTGCAACTGTACAGAGTACACAGAATAGGCTGCTAAACGGCGGTGAAACACACTGAATGGAATATGTGACTTTAATATTTGAGTTTGAAAACTTAACAGTATTTCTTATTATTCTGCAACTGTACAGAGTACACAGAATAGGCTGCTAAACGGCGGTGAAACACACTGAATGGAATATGTGACTTTAATATTTGAGTTTGAAAACTTAACAGTATTTCTTATTATTCTGCAACTGTACAGAGTACACAGAATAGGCTGCTAAACTGCGGTGAAACACACTGAATGGAATATGTGACTTTAATATTTGAGTTTGAAAACTTAACAGTATTTCTTATTATTCTGCAACTGTACAGAGTACACAGAATAGGCTGCTAAACGGCGGTGAAACACACTGAATGGAATATGTGACTTTAATATTTGAGTTTGAAAACTTAACAGTATTTCTTATTATTCTGCAACTATACAGAGTACACAGAATAGGCTGCTAAACGGCGGTGAAACACACTGAATGGAATATGTGACTTTAATATTTGAGTTTGAAAACTTAACAGTATTTCTTATTATTCTGCAACTGTACAGAGTACACAGAATAGGCTGCTAAACTGCGGTGAAACACACTGAATGGAATATGTGACTTTAATATTTGAGTTTGAAAACTTAACAGTATTTCTTATTATTCTGCAACTCTGCACAGTACACAGAATAGGCTGCTAAACTGCGGTGAAACACACTGAATGGAATATGTGACTTTAATATTTGAGTTTGAAAACTTAACAGTATTTCTTATTATTCTGCAACTGTACAGAGTACACAGAATAGGCTGCTAAACTGCGGTGAAACACACTGAATGGAATATGTGACTTTAATATTTGAGTTTGAAAACTTAACAGTATTTCTTATTATTCTGCAACTGTACAGAGTACACAGAATAGGCTGCTAAACGGCGGTGAAACACACTGAATGGAATATGTGACTTTAATATTTGAGTTTGAAAACTTAACAGTATTTCTTATTATTCTGCAACTCTGCAGAGTACACAGAATAGGCTGCTAAACGGCGGTGAAACACACTGAATGGAATATGTGACTTTGATATTTGAGTTTGAAGACTTAACAGTATTTCTTCCTATTCTGCAACTCTGCACAGTACACAGAATAGGCTGCTAAACTGCGGTGAAACACACTGAATGGAATATGTGACTTTAATATTTGAGTTTGAAAACTTAACAGTATTTCTTATTATTCTGCAACTGTACAGAGTACACAGAATAGGCTGCTAAACTGCGGTGAAACACACTGAATGGAATATGTGACTTTAATATTTGAGTTTGAAAACTTAACAGTATTTCTTATTATTCTGCAACTCTGCACAGTACACAGAATAGGCTGCTAAACTGCGGTGAAACACACTGAATGGAATATGTGACTTTAATATTTGAGTTTGAAAACTTAACAGTATTTCTTATTATTCTGCAACTGTACAGAGTACACAGAATAGGCTGCTAAACTGCGGTGAAACACACTGAATGGAATATGTGACTTTAATATTTGAGTTTGAAAACTTAACAGTATTTCTTATTATTCTGCAACTGTACAGAGTACACAGAATAGGCTGCTAAACTGCGGTGAAACACACTGAATGGAATATGTGACTTTAATATTTGAGTTTGAAAACTTAACAGTATTTCTTATTATTCTGCAACTGTACAGAGTACACAGAATAGGCTGCTAAACGGCGGTGAAACACACTGAATGGAATATGTGACTTTAATATTTGAGTTTGAAAACTTAACAGTATTTCTTATTATTCTGCAACTGTACAGAGTACACAGAATAGGCTGCTAAACGGCGGTGAAACACACTGAATGGAATATGTGACTTTAATATTTGAGTTTGAAAACTTAACAGTATTTCTTATTATTCTGCAACTGTACAGAGTACACAGAATAGGCTGCTAAACTGCGGTGAAACACACTGAATGGAATATGTGACTTTAATATTTGAGTTTGAAAACTTAACAGTATTTCTTATTATTCTGCAACTGTACAGAGTACACAGAATAGGCTGCTAAACGGCGGTGAAACACACTGAATGGAATATGTGACTTTAATATTTGAGTTTGAAAACTTAACAGTATTTCTTATTATTCTGCAACTATACAGAGTACACAGAATAGGCTGCTAAACGGCGGTGAAACACACTGAATGGAATATGTGACTTTAATATTTGAGTTTGAAAACTTAACAGTATTTCTTATTATTCTGCAACTGTACAGAGTACACAGAATAGGCTGCTAAACGGCGGTGAAACACACTGAATGGAATATGTGACTTTAATATTTGAGTTTGAAAACTTAACAGTATTTCTTATTATTCTGCAACTCTGCACAGTACACAGAATAGGCTGCTAAACGGCGGTGAAACACACTGAATGGAATATGTGACTTTGATATTTTAGTTTGAAGACTTAACAGTATTTCTTCCTATTCTGCAACTCTGCACAGTACACAGAATAGGCTGCTAAACTGCGGCGAAGCACACTGAATGGAATATGTGACTTTGATATTTTAGTTTGAAGACTTAACAGTATTTCTTCCTATTCTGCAACTCTGCACAGTACACAGAATGTGCTGCTAAACTGCGGCGACGCACACTGAATGGAATATGTGACTTTGATATTTTAGTTTGAAGACTTAACAGTATTTCTTCCTATTCTGCAACTCTGCACAGTACTCAGAATGTGCTGCTAAACTGCGGCGACGCACACTGAATGGAATATGTGACTTTGATATTTTAGTTTGAAGACTTAACAGAATGTGCTCTAATCTGCAACTTTGCACACTAAACAGAATGTGCTCTAATCTGCAACTTTGCACACTAAACAGAATGTGCTCTAATCTGCAACTTTGCACACTAAACAGAATGTGCTCTAATCTGCAACTGTGCACACTAAACAGAATGTGCTCTAATCTGCAACTTTTCACACTAAACAGAATATTTTTTTTTTTTTTTTTTTTTTTTTCCCCCCACACAAAATAACCTGCTGCCCCCACACACAGTAGTCCTAAAAAGGACTTTTGGTTCTTTTTTTTCACAATTTTTTTTTTTCCTCCCTACACTGCCTTTCCCTTCCTATCCTCAGCTCTCCCTGGCTCAGACTGAGCCGAACTCGATGGTCAGGTGCTATACAGCACCCGACCACGGGTTCTGGCCAGCCAATCAGTGTAATGCCAGCAGCCAACATGGCTGCTGGCATTACACCGATGTCAGAGCCTCCCTGCACGTTTATTGGCTGCGCAGCAGCCGCAAAACGTGCGGGGAGGAGACCCGAACATGGCGGGCGAGCACATGCGGTACTCGTACGAGTACCGCCATGTGCCGAGCAGAGCGATGCTCGAGCCGATCCGAGCATCGGCCGAGCATGCTCGCTCAACACTAATAAATTCCTGATCTGCATCATCATCAGTCATCATTAGGTCATCCTCAGCATCGCCCTCCACTTCTTGCCTACTACCCAAATATTCCTCTAAGATGTCAAACAATGTTTTTTTCTTGTTTGTCTCACTTTCAGATACAGTTGCTGTTCTGATGCTACACCTTCCTCCGTTATGCCATTATCAAAACTAGAATGTAATCTATCAAGTTTTCCTCAGTCACACAGCTCATGTTAGGCTCCCAGTCAGCTGTCTGCCACCTAATTATTTGTTTATGTATTTATTTTTTTTATTTGTATTTTATGTTTTTATTTTTTTTTAAGTTGTCCACCCTATCTTAGCACAGTCTGTCAAAAAATATATATATAACTAAAAACAAAATCAACAACTTCTTTTCCCGGACTTCCCCAGTACAGAGACAACAAAAGCAAGATCAGCAAGCAAACTGGACCCCAGCTGCCTATGTCTTGCCAATCAGTCACACTGAAATTTGGGGTATTTGGGGTCAGCCTCCTTCCTCCCTTTTCTCCCCAAGAGTGCCTCCAGAGTAGGCTGACCAGATCTCACCTTTAACTGGGGACACATAGGAAATAGCCATTTTTCAGCGCTTCACTGAAATCAATCCAGTCTCGCAGTATGTATTTTTCCTATGCATCCCAGCTTAAAGGTGACCGGACCGGTCAGCCTTCTCCAGAGTCCTCTAATATAGAGAACAAATATACTTCCTAAAATACTCCCTAAACTAAGCTTCAATTTCCTTTTATTTGATGGATTTGGAATGCATTTCCTCTTAGCCACCAATCCTGAAACAGGCCTGGAACTGGTACTACCCCATAGGTATAGAGGCACCTCAAAACTATTATCAGAATTACCATGAAGCCTTATCATAGATTTAATCATTTCAGTACTGTGAATGCCAGCAACCCATTTATCTGCTCCATGTAGAGGGCTCCTAAATCTGTGCAGGGCAGTGAAACATAGCATTAATGAAACTTTTTTCCCTATGAGTGCCCAGAGATTGGAGAGAGAGCACTTCCTCCAAATTTTCCTTCGTCTAGAGACATCTAGAGAGAAAAGCCCAATAAAAGTGTACAAAAGAAATGAAAATGAATATGAATTAATGAATAAATATATAAGGTATGCAAAATAAATATATAAGGTATATCAAAATAAGATACCATCTCTTGAATACAAGGGAATATTAGAAATGCACATACTGTACCTACAGCTACACCAGCCTTTCTCAACATTAGTTTAGGAACACCAACAGAAGGCTGACCATACCCCACCTTTAACCGAGGACACATAGGAAATAGGCATATTTCAGGACTGCACTGAAATCAAGCAGCCCTGCAGTATGCATTTTTTAAATGTGTCCCCGGTTAAAGATGAGGTCTGGTCAGCCTAACCAACAGGTCAGGTTTTAAATATAGTACTGTTTATTCCTAGCTGAGTTATCAGTGACCCTGTTATTGGTATTGAGCTACCTGTACTTATTTAGGAATATCCTGAAAATCTGACCTTCTGGTGTGTCCTTACTGGAGGTGAGAAACACTGTTCTGCATACATTTTAAGCCACAGAGGCTAAAATATTAAGAAGAACTTGGGAGTTATGCATTAAGGGGTGATAAATAGGATATAAATTGGAGATGACTAGGGATGGGTGAAAATTTTAGTCTCAAACCAAAATCAGTGAATAATTTTTCTTCCCAAGGTCAGAGGAAACATTGATTTGTAGGACTTAGGCTTGTTAGAAACAACACCCCCCAATTTTTTTGTAGGACTATGTTTATTTATTAATTTTTTTTAAAGCACAAACCCTGAGGAAGAAAAAATGCATTACTGGCCTAGTGCCAGCAGGTGATGTCCTGTTGGCCAGTGGCTACTGGCCATTGTCAAATGCTCTGATATAGATGCTGAATTTGCGAATGATGTTCTTGCTGCTGCTACTGAACGGCTTCAGCAGCAGGATGATTAGGCAACTGAAAGGGAATGGGATCAACAACAGCAGTAACATGGTTGATGGATGATGAAGGTTCCACTTGCCACCCACAACTAGCTCCAGTGATGTTTCTGAGGCAGTAGCAGCACAATAAGAAGCACCCAGTCTATGTGGATAAAAGAAGAAGTTGGACAATAATTCTTCTCCAACTGTCCCTCCTCCAAAATCATGAGTATGTTGTTATTAGAATAAATGTGTTGGAATAAGAGAAAAATGTGTTGTATATGAGAAAAATTTAACTTTCCAACATATTACATTGTTTCCATCTCTCTCTTTTTTGAGAGTATCTCTAGAGACACATTTAATATCATGCATGTTTCTGTACTTCCCATCCGAGAAATAGTGTTGGATATTTGTCTAAAATATGTTTGACAAATTTGTTTGACACATTTTTCAAATCATATAAAAGCTGGTAAAGGACCATCACTTTATTTGCCACTATAGGTGTTTTCTATATACTTCAACATAGATTTGTTAAGTGATCACAAAAACCTAGAGCAATATAAGCTATATGTAATGGTTTGTTCGACTCACAAACACAGTGGTTTAGGATAAAAACACAGTTTTATTGAATTCACAATACAGTAAGAACCTTCACAGGTCCTGTAATATACAGACAGTATAATACAGAGACACGACAGGTTACTTATACAATGCCCACACAGGTCCAGTATAAAATGAAGGTACAGACAGTATATACTGACACAGATCAGGCAAGAGGAGTAAGTTTCCCAGGACTCTGGTACTGCAGGAGTTAAAGTTCATCAATGATTGCAAACAGTCCCATGTGTGAAGATACTGAGATAGCACTTATACCGAGCTTGAGGTCGCCCAAGCACTAGCAGAATAACGTGAACTGCCAGAGCTCAACAGATGTAGTAATGAGCACTGCCAGAGCAATAACGGAGGCAGACACTTGCAACCGGTATAGCAGTAACTGAGGACAAGCCAATGGCACACTACCGGAGCAATAACGGAGGCAGACACTTGCAACCGGTGTAGCAGTAACAGAGGACTAGGCCAAGGCTCACTGCTGGAGCAGTAATGGAGGCAGACACTAGCAACCTGCAGGAGCAGTAGTGGAGGACAAGCCAATGGCGACTACCGGAGCAATCACGGAGGCAACACTTGCAACCGATACAGCAGTAACGGAGGACTAGGTCAAAGGCACACTGCCGGAGCATTAATGGGGACAACACTGGCAACCTGCAGAAGCAGTAATGGAACAGGCACAGGCAACTGGATTGTCTGCTGAATAAGAATGTTGCTGAGGTAACAATAGCTGAAGAAACAGGAACGTCAATCAAGCCGGGTTGGTACACAGGAACAGGAACGTCAGCCAGGCCGGGTCAGAACACAGGAGCAGGAACATCAGCTGGTCCGGGTCGGTACACTGGAGCAGGAATGTCAGCCAGTCCGGGTTGGTACACTGGAGCAGGAATGTCAGCCAGGCCCGGTCGATACACAGGAGCAGACACTGAAGAGAAGTCAGGCAATCTGGGTCGGTACACAAGAACTGGAAACTGAAGAGTAGTCAGGCAGGTCAAGTCGGTACACTGGGAAACACTGAGCAGTAAGCTAGCACTGGTACAGGAAAACCACGAAAGGGCACCGAGTGGGTGCAGAAGCCCAGTATATAAAGGCCATACTGGGCGGGATCAACACAGGACAGCCAATGAGAGCATTACACAAGATAACTGACAGGAAAACAAAAACAAGGGAGCACAGGCACTGTGATACTTTATCACTAGATTGATATTCATGTAAAGTCTCAAACAGTCCTGTTCTCATGGGCCAATCTGCAGAACATCTCTGGAGCCTCATTAGTTAGATGCAGCAAAAAATACTAATTTGTCAGAGTTATCAAGAAAGAATGATCTATAAGAGGAAACGTTAACTAAAAACGAAGGTCCCTACATTAAAAAGAAAACTGGATTAATTCTAGGCCAATCCGAATGCACCATAGGGTGAAATACAGATTTCCACTTATTTAAATGGTGCTTTTAACTTGTTCAGTGTTAGAGCGGTCTCAAACACTTTGGTTTGCAAACTGTTGCAGTCTTCGCTAGAATTCATGGGGTCAAAATCCCAATTTAAAATAGTGAATCTGGGAACTGGTGTTGTATCCTAGGGGGCAGTTGCTGCAGAATCACTCCTGCTTTTCTTTCAACCATGATCCTTAGATGTGTAATTATTTTTTAAACAAAAGTATGAAGCCTTCTTAAATTTAAACTGAATAATTACAAATTAAAAATTTCCTCTTTCTTTATTGTGAGATGCAAATATTTTATTTATTAAGAAGTAAATACAAATTACTGTTAGAATGGATCATAGAAAAATCAATTAGAGAATTGGCATAAATTAAACAATTCACCTGAAATTAGTCTTGTTTATATTGTCTGCATTAAAGGTCAATCAGTGGAATTATTTGCCTGAGAAGTAATGCCTGAAAGTATCTCACTCTTCATGTTTAATTTTGTTTGAAAAGCCTGCAAAAAAAAAACTAACTTCCATTCCCAGCTCTACCCAACTACCTTCACAGATCCTCCCCCACCTTAGCAGGCAGAGCACAAGAAAGAAGAAAAAAAAAGGGGTCTCTCTCCACCCAAAGGGACTATCACCCCTCCTGGTACCACCAAAGCACCACCACCCCCAGCACAGATTAAGGAAAAGCTCACTCACTCTGTTAAGGAGAAGAGTCTGTCTCAAAGTCAGACATCCAAGCCCTCCAGATAGGATGGAACCTTTGCTCTGTGAGCAAAGACCAAATGGTAATGTGGGAGGGTTTGGGCTACCAGATTCACCCAGAGCTCATGTGTTGGTGGAGTTGTGGATATCCCTGCCATGGTGACTACCGTACATGCCATAACCAAAATCTCACTCAGAAAGGATTTACCTGGAAGAGAATGTAAGTCGACAGGAAAAAAAGACACCCAACTTCGGGGATGGGGAGATGTATCTATTTAGGACACCTGAAAGAGAGGAAAAGACCCGCTCTCAAAATTGAAAGTCCTCAAGGCAGTGCCAAATAAGTGGTAGAAAAATACCAGTTGCAAGAGAGCATCTGGCACACAAGTCGTTGTCTCTGGTACCCATCCTGTGTAGCCTCTATTACGAAGAATTTTCAATGGGCTGATGTCGAACATGCAAGGACACCCTAATATGTGGATTGGTCTTAGACGTGGACCACTCCCACTTCTCCAGCACCCCCAGGTCCCCCTCCAGTTTCTGTTTCGGGAGAAGATCACCTTGAGGGGTGTGAGCATCGACCCAGTTGTAAATAAAGGACATTGGCCTGTCAGGCCATTTAGTAAATGAAGAGGACAGTAGATGGCACCACTCAGTAATGGGCTCCCATCACCCCATTGCTCCTTAAGTGCGTGTTGTAGATGTAAATATCAGTAGAAAAATCGATAGGGAATCCAAACTCCTTATGCAGCTGTTCAAGTGATTTCTAGCAATTATTAGCATAAATAGTCCTAGCTCTTTACTTCTGTAGCCTGCCCAGATGGCATCAAAGTCCAGTCCCTGCAGATGCTTTGGGGTTAAATTAGCCCACAGAGGGGTGGATGGGTCATGACCCCCCCAGTCCACCACCACCTGTATCCTCTCCCATGCCCCATAAACAGCATCCTCCATGGTTGTAACTGAGCTATTAACTGTCGGTGCCATATTCAGCAGCTGAGACAAACAATGGCCCTCCCCTAACATAGACTTCTCAAAAATGAGGAACTGAAAGTATCAGGGTTCAAACAAGCCAAGGTATATTGGCCTTGTGCCACCATATAATAATGATAAAAGTCAGGCAAAACTATATCTACCTCCTATTTAGACCTGCACAAAGTTGACAGCCTAACTCTGGGCTTACCCCCCTTCAAAGAAGCTGCGAGGTTATAGAGTCTAATTCCTTGAAAAAGTTTTGGAAATGCTGATAGACAAATTTTGAAAGACATACAGAAATTTGGGAAAAAATAGTATTTTGATAAGGTTAGCCCATCCTATAACTTTAAGTGGAAAGGCTTGCCATACGTTAGTCTTGTTCCAAAAATGATCTATTAGAGGGACAAGGTTATCCCTATTGAGCCAGCGGGAGAGGTAGAAGCATAAATCCAGAAGATCAACATGTTGCTGGAGGACAGGTGACCATATTGTGGGATCTGGTCCCTGAGAAATAAGGAGGATTTCAACTAGTTAATAGAAAGCCCAGAGTAAAGGCCAAAGGTGTCTGCACAGTTTAGCAGGACTTGTGGTTTGTCAAGATTATATCATACCAGGTGGGCCAGCATTTTTCCTGCCTTAACACCATGTTTAAACAATGCACTGACAGACACAAAACAGTCTGGAGCTATTGAACTCCAAAATACAAAGATTGAGGCATAGTGTCACTGAAACAAGCACGGAGTAGGAATCCTCCCTTCCACCTGCAATATATTCCCGTTCAGATCCCCCACACACATACTCTCATCCTCCAGCTTCTGGGCCTCCACAGTACAGTCCATGGTAAAGGTAGATGTGAGAGAGATCAGGGAGTTCCTATCACAAGCCTTGGCAGCCTTCCATACCACATCGTCGTCTGACGATCCAGTGTTGATATCGAAATACTGAATTATTTTGTTGGCATGGGGAATATCAGCTGCATCCACAGTAAGTCAGGAGGATCACAATGTCCAGGTGCAGATGCAGACACTGGGGCAACTTCTGAATCTCAAGGGAATCATCAGTGTTGAGTGGTCTGATGTCACTCTACACAGAGACTCACACCCCACAACAATACCATGGGCATACCCAGAAATAAATGCATGATCAATGTTGGACAAGGCACGCTGTGTGGAGGAGTGGCAGGATTACCTCCAATAAGTTGCGTGGAGAGTATACCAACCAGTTCCATGTCTCCCAACCAACTACTGAATGTTCTAAAACTTGGGAGCCAGTGTCCACCATAACCCCTCTCCAAACTGGTCAAGGTCATGGTCTAGGATATTATTGACGTAGCCCATACAAACTACATGGTGTCCAGGTCTGGAGGAGATGAACTCCAAAGCTTCTCTCAAAAAAAGTAAGAGAATGGGGAAGAATATACAGCTTAAAGAGTATAATAGGAAGGCCTGCCAAGTTAAATCTAAAAAAAAAGATATCTACCCTTCCTATCAGGTTTAAAGGGATAGTAATACTTCATTTTAACTTTATTTTATGTTGTAGGCATTAAAAAAAACATGAAGAATGATATAAGTCTTATCTCTGAAACCTTTATGGTTTAAGAGATATTCACAAACAAAGTATCCCCCCCCCTGTTCAACCAAATCAGAAGGGAGATGCCCAGGTAGACTGCAGAGAGGGACAATCTTCAATTAAGATAATGGAAAAAGCTGAAAAACTTATCAAGGGGGGAAGGGCTTTCATTGTTTTCATACAAAGAAAATTGTCCCCTTCTGTTATCTGTACTGTCATACAACCAGACTCACATCTGAGAAGAGATTGTTTACACTAGGTAAAAGGGGCGGGGAGGGGAACTTTGCTTGTGAATATCTCATAAACCATAAAGGTTTGAGCGATAAGACTTATATCATTCTTCATGTTTTTTTAATGCCTACAAAATAAAATAAAGTTAAAACGAAGTGTTACTATCCCTTTAAGTTCCAGGAACTCAAATTGTAAAGATTTCTTAACTAGTATTGACACTCCCCTTGAATGGGTAGAAAAAGTGGAATGGTAATGGAAAACTACCTATGGCTTTCTGAGTGAAAGAATTTTGGATCCCACTAAATGTGTCTCCTTTAGTAAAACAACATCAGGGACCTGCTGCTTAATGTATGATAAAACTAGAGATAACTTCATTTTGTAATTTAGGCCCCACACATTCCACAATAGAAGTTTACATACCCGACTAGCCATCAGACTATAGGTATCAAGTTGTTACAGTTACACCTAGGGGGCCAAGAGGTGGATGCCCCAAGGAGGGAGACAGAGACAGGGAAAAAAACACACAAACCCCTTAACAACCACCCAATTGATCCACCCTACCCACTTCCTGTTTCTAACTCATCAGAACCTGAAAGAGACCTTGTACCTAAACTTATAGAAAAACAGCAGTGCCTCAGAACAGGACATGTACAGAGCAAACACATCCCACATAATAAGTACTGTCACTTGCACCCACAACCCAGTGACAAGAGGAAAAAAAAAGTGTGGGGGGTAGAAACATCCCTCCACAGCCTAGGCTGCAGCCCAGTGCAACCAATCCAGTCCAACCGCAGGAGGGAACACTGCATAAAGGAGTGTAAAAACATGTGACCTCCAGAGGTGGGCAAACACGCACACCCCCTGCCCCACTGCCCTGCTTAAAGAACAGATACCGGTGTTAAATCCAAGCCGGAAAGCAATGCTCAGAATAAGAAACTCATTAAACATGAAACACAGTAAAATGTCATGGAAGTGCCCACCATCCATCTCTGGCCACCCCAGAGTGCCACACATGATGAAATAGACAGCACAACCCCACCCTAAAGACAGTATCACAACTCCAGAGCAGCACAAAGGCGGAAATAAAAAGCATATACACATCATTTCAACAACATATAAACCTCCCATGAGGCAAAAGTAAAGTAAACAGTCTTTAGGAAGACAGCACAAAACACATCATCACACCCCAGGCCGGCACCATCAGCACCCCTCGACCCAAAAAGGGAACACCATAGAAAATGGAGGCGCCATACGGTAGTGGACTCAGTAAACAGAGATTGCAGTAACATCAAATAAGGGTATCACATTTCGCCAAGTAGTACATTTTTGCAAAAAGTGCCATTTTTTTTTACTTTTTTCACCCAGCTTATTACATTGAAATCAATGGAAAGACTGGATTCCCTCCCACCACATGGTAAGTTTCCCTTCTTTTTCCTCAGGCATAATATACAAGGGGTGTCAGGGTTACTCAGCATGCCATCTGTGAGAGAAATAGAAAGCAGCACATTTTTGAGAGAAGAAAGACTGCTAAAGTGATTTGAAGCTTAGTTTAGAGAGTCTTTTAGACAGGACATTTGGGTACTCTATGAGAAAACGTAAGGGAGAAAGGAGGTTTACCACAAATACCCAAAAATTTAGTGTGACTGTGATCCAAATTCCTTTCTGGTCTGGCTGTTATGTCTGTGTCAGGGGAGTCTGGGGATGTGTGAAGAGAGCAAAGGAGGATTACCACAAATTCCCCAAATTCTATGTGACTGACAGGGAACACACATGCAGAGGTGATCCAAGTATTTTCTAATCTGGCTTTTATATATATGATAGGGCAGTATGAGGAAAGATGCATTTGAACAGGAAGTATGAGTTTTTTTTTTTAAAACTGACAGTTATAGGAATATGGGGCTCTGAAGTGAGTAGTATCTGAGACAGACTGATACTAGACAATACTAGAAACACAGTCTGTTCTATTTTATACTTTGCAGTAAAAACAGACAAATAGTAGTTGAGTAATGTCCAGAAAATGCATAAGACATAGGGGGAGGGTGAAAGAGGTAGAAGCAGTGCAGGGATGTGTGAGTAAAGTGCTAGTCCAAAACTAAACTGCAGCCATGGTTGATGCAGCATGTGCAATACAATGATGGTGATCTCTCTCCTCCAGAAGAGGATGCAGCTTATCAAAGTTCCACCAAATGTTCCACCCCCCACCACCAGTAGAATTAATAAACCAGCTAAAAACACTGAAGATGATAATCGGTCACATTCCAGTGATGATGACATAGTAAGGAAAGGTGTAACAGCTCAACCAACTGTTACATCTGACAGTGAGATAAAACAAGCACAAAAACATCTGCTCAGTGCTTCAGAGACTTTGGTTTGTTACTTTTTAACTTTTCAGTTTTGTAGGTTTATTAAGCTATAATTCACTTGCTTGTTACTGTTAGTTTAATCATGATTAGGTAGCATTAAGAAACACTTATAATCTATTCCTTTCCTTTAATTCTTAACATTTATAATGTGAATTACCTTCTTGCATTTCTTTTGTTCAAACTCATCATTTTAAAGGGCAAGAGTGTCACTAGATGTTTCATTCCCTGAATGTGCATTGAGTTTAATTTAAAACTTTAATTTCTTAAATCCTATTATTTGTTCAACTTAGCGTTCTCCACCATAACCCATGTGTTTCTCTCTGTTCTGTCTGCATTCAGTTATAACGGAGCTACTTGTTTTTCACTCCTTCCTATCATCTCCTAATATTTCAAATATATTTCGTTATATTCCTTTTTCTTTCAGATTTACTAAAGTTTTTTGCTTATTTCTTTTTTTTTCAGGGAAGCATCGTTCTCCGTATTACATTTTCTTTCAACTGGCACGACTAATGCCCTCAGTGATATTTGATAACAATGAATTGACAAACAAATGGGAAGATGCACTGTACACATGCTCCAAAGAATTGACATCAATATTGCTAGAACATGAGAAAAGTATCAACACTAAATATTCAGCTCAAATGAATGAAATTGAGACTAAACTACAAACTTTTGACAATCAAGAGATTGTAAATTTAATAGAAAAAGTCAATTCTGAAATTCTGAAAAAAATATTAGAAAAGAAGAAAAATAAATCTAAAAGAGACATTAATGATTATCAGGAAGGTCAAATTTACACATGCAAAACAGTAATCCAAAATATAACTGGAGCTGCACCAAATTCTGAATTAGAGTTAGAATCTGATATTTCAGATGTTGAGATCTCAGTAACCATTTCTCAAGGTCAACAATATAATTCTCAAAAGGCAGATTTTTTTAGGACGTTCCCTATGGGGGAGAGGTTGGAAAAAGTTCTCAACCCTAGGAGAAAGACCAGGAGGGGGAAAGAGAGCAGCATGACAGAGAGGTCTGGGGATATAGACAATCCAACACACAGAGGGGGACTATCCAATGGAAAGGATATTAACAATGACTGTAATAAACTTATGTCAACATGTACTCACACTAACCCACTTGGAAATATTAAGTAAAGGACTCTCCTTCTGACCCTTAATCTTAATAATTTTAAAATGTAAACAGAAAACCAACTCCTAGTTTCTTTGATGCTGAATGCATAAGTGAAAGTAACAGCAATGCATCTACAATATAAACAAATGAGAATGATTTACTACAAAAAATGCTCAATTTCTTAGAAGAGAATGAACAACCCACACAAAGTTTAAGTAAATTGAGACCCAAGTCTAGATATACACCACCTTCGAGCATTTGCCCACAAGTTAAATTATTTGTAGAGCTAGTAATGCGGGAGATCATGCAGTTACCAGAAAGAAAGAGGCCCTATAATATGACACAAAAACATACAGAATCATTAAGAGAAATACAAAGTTGGGAGGATGTGGTTGTTAAACCCTCAGATATATGGGGAGACATTGTATTGTGGCCAAAAAATCTATACATGGCAGAAGCTTTGAAACAACCAAATGACAATACATGTTACAAAAGACTCCTACTTAACCCAACTGGAAATTTCCAAGCTCAGTATGAAAAAATCATAGGGGAGGCAACTAACCAAGGTTTACTAACAAAGAAAGAAAATAGATTTTTGTAGATCAAAAATCCTAGAATGCCAACTTTTCACATGTTCCCTAAAATACATAAAGATGCATTACTACTCCCAGGCAGACTGATAGTATCAGGCATAGGAGGTCTCAATGAACAAAACTACCTAATTTCTGGATGAGAAATTGAGGAAATAGCTCACTGAATTACCATTGTATCAAGAGATACAGTGGATGTACTCAAGAAAAATGACAATCTACCCATAACAGACAAAGTGTGGTTAATACGTTGTGATGTGGAGTCTCTGTATATCGCCATCAAACATGACAAGGGTATTGGAGCAGTCCAATTCTATCTGGACAAAGATGAAACCTTAACCCCTGAATGCAGAGGCTTCATAATACTGTTACTAAAATGTACACTGACCCATAACTATTTTGTCTTCAATGATCATTTCTATTTGCAAACCTGTGGAACAGCTATGAGGTCCTCCTGTGCCTCCAAATGCACAAACTTGTATTTCGGGTGGTAGGAGGCAGAAATGGTATTTGTTTAGGAGGCAGAAATGGTATTTGGTGATCAACTGACAAAATATAATGAACACACTTTAATATGGTACAAGCATATAGAGGACCTGTTAATATTATGGGATGGAATTGTGGAACTGTTCCATGAATTTATAAATAAACTAAATGAAAATGACTTAAATTTGAAACTGATGGTTGATATGCGTAAACAACAAATCAATTTTCTTGACATCATGAAATCCAAAGATGATAGGGGTTTTCTATTAAGTAATCTCTACAGAAAACCAACAGCCACGAACAGCATCCTTTATAGAAATTGCTTTCACCCCAAACATGTGGTTAATTCACTTGCTACTGGAGAGTTCCTCAGAATAAGGCGGAACTGCTCTACAGAGGAGGTACTTGAAAAAAAGATAAAGATTTGGGAAAGAGGCTATTGACAAGACCTTTTTTAAAAAAAAAAAGCTACAAGAGGAACAAGAAACACTCAGAGAGATCTTCTTAACAAAAATAAGAAAAGAACAGAAGATAAGAAATTAAGATTTGTTGGCACATATATTAACCAATGGGAGGACATAAGGAGAAGTATGAATAAACATTGGACTATATTGCAAACAGATCCTGATCTGGCTCAGGTAGTGGGCACGCATACCCAAATGAGCTCAAGAAGATCATCAAATATAGGGGCAAATTTGATAAATTTCATTTTATCAATCATAAAAAATGAAAACCCCTTGTAATTGAGATGTATAGATGTGGATCATGTAACATCTGCCCTTTTATTTACAATTGCCAACATATTACTGACAGATTTGTCAAAAAACATAATTTCCAACGTTATGCCAATTGTGACACAAAAGACATAATTTATGCAATCCAATGACCATGTGATAAATTATATACAGGCCAAACTAAGAGAAGATTGAAAGAACACATAAGAGAACATCTGGCTGGTATAAGGAGAACATAATTAGACCTATAAACCAATAAAAAATTGACAAGTGTTACAAGATATTTTTTTCAAATACATGGTGGGAACACAAAGGACATTCAGATGTTCTGTTTAGAAAAAATATATTTGTGAATAAGAGGAGGAGATATTGAGAATACTCTAACAACTGGAAATTCAATGGATTTTTTTGATGAACTCATGGTTTTCCAATGGGTTAAATGAAGGAATGCAGATCTCAGCACACATTTAGCCCAACTATATTTCCAATAAATACTTATTATGTAAATACCTTTGGCAATTTAAAATCTTCTTCTCAAAATCTTAATACTATAATGTGCATATAGTTAACCTGTAGGGTAATTATACACATTAGAACAACTTTAAGATCTTAGCATTGTCCATTAAGTTCTGATATAAAGCAGAACTATCAATCAACTTGTGAATCTCCAATAGATATGTCCGATTGTAAATATGTCACAACTGTGAAGGAGGAGCAATAGGGTTTAAAACTGATATGAAATGACCGGCCAGCATCCTTTAACAAAGCACAAAGTGAAACGTACGTTAGGTTCTTAGTTCTAAGGCAATCTTGCCAATTGAAAGAAAATTTTAAACTGAGAATTATATTTCCCTGAAAAATGTAGAAATAAGCAAAAAACTTTATAGGATTATAATTAAACATAATTAAACATATTTGCAATATAAGGCGATAATAGTAAGGAGTAAAAAACAAGTAGCTCTGTAATCACTGAAGGCAGATAGAACCGAGAGAAACATGTGGGTTATGGCAGAGGAAGTAAAGTTGAACAAATGCTAAGATTTAAGAATCTAAAGTTTTAAATTTTATTCTATGCACATTCAGGGAATAAAACATCTACTGACACTCTTGGCCTTTAAAATGATGAGTTCCGAACAAAAGAAACGCAAAGCGGCAATTTACATTATAGATGTTGAGAACTAAATGAATCGATCATAAGTGTTTTTTAATGATATCTAATCACGATTAAGTTAACTTATGTCCAGAACAAGTAACAAGTAAGTGAATTGTAGCTTTATAAACATACAAAATGGAAAAGTTAAAAAGTAACAAACCAAAGTCTCTGAGGAATTGTGCAGCAATAACACCAATATAAATAAGTTGATAGTATACAAATAAATTCACACAATGGTAGAATGGAACAAATTAAATATCAACTCCATATAAAGGAGCAAATAATCCACACAAACTAAGAAGGATTATAATAGCAACTATTTATCCTACATAATAATTCACTAGGATGCTTGTTAGAAGCCTTCATGTGTAATAGAGACTGCACACATTCAGGCAGTCTCTGCTGGGCATGATTGCTTTGTGTGAGTGAGGCAACACAAGACTGCACCTCGTGGAGTCTGTGTACATGGGCTTTTACACTAGTATTTAATACTCCATAAAGATTGGCAAAACAGTGCAAAACCGATAAGGGTATATTTAATTCCATAAACAGTGATCCGGAGAAAATCAAAATACTCAGTGACAGAAAATGGGGTATGGGGAATATTATACAAGAAGCTGGAGAGTGTCGTACGATAAAGAACTCAAATGTATACAATTGCTAATATAAGTGACTTTGTTGTTTTATAAATGAGATATAGTCAAATAATAACGGAATCAACACAGCTTAACAGCATCTCATGATAATAAACTCAAGTGCCCTTGGTTTGGCACTCAAGCAACTCCATCACATTGTGGAACAACTTGGGAGTTATTAATGGCCCAACTCCTAGCTTCTACATTTAACCACATATAGTTAATTACTTCCAGCAACAAAAGTTTTGTTTTGATTGATAAAAGTTCCTTTCACTAGTAATCAAAATTTGCTGCTTTTACAATAAAGAGATTTTAAAAATAAATCAATAAAGATTAACGTTTTATAAAACAAAATAAGAGAGGTCATCAAAAGCTCCCCAATTGTCTCATCAAATTTTGGTCATCAATCTTTACTCTTGGGAAGGGAGGGTCTGGTCTAGATTATGGGTTATTTCTTTTTCTCTGCATTACTAGACTGCTGGGGACGGCAAGGGAGCTGTTAATAGTGGTCTGTGCCACAGAAGGCACAAACCTCACACAAATCTCAGCTTGCCGGTGGGGCGATCAGTCTGATCTTCCCACTGGTCAAGCTTGTAGTTGGTGGCACTGGTCTAGCAGGAGGCAGCCAGGCTACTGAGACCCCTGCGACAACTATTGTTATGCAACTAGTTGTTTTGAGTGGAAACCAGTTCAAAAACCTACCCAAGCACTAAACAGTTGATCTTGATTACAACACCTGTATAAGGAGCTGACAAAAATCCCTTTTTTGTAATAATTTATAGCATATATCCCATTAGACTTCTCTACCAGTTTATGTGTGTATTTGATCTTGCTAAGGTATATCAGAGCTACCAGAGAGACTGGAAAACCATAGAAATTAGCTCTTCACAGTGAGAAGCATCCCTGTTGTCTGTGTGGAGGCAGAAGTATCCTCCATGTGTATGAATAGTCATTCTACACATAGGTGTTTGTTGTCATGATCACCTCAGTATTCAGCAGATGTGGCAAGAAGGGTATATAACCTTGTATATGATGATTTCATACTATGTGGTTCCCCTTTGGTGGTCTTTTATTTATTTTATGTCTGTAAATTAGAATGAGAGCTTTTCATGTGTTGAACTTGAGATGTGGAAAAAAATATTAGCAAAAAAATATAAAATAAATGAATACAACTTTTGATAACCACCTTCACAAGAAATTCTACTTGCCACCCTCTGCCAGCCAATAACCAATATATCTCCTCAACATAACATCTTGCCAACTTATCCATCCACCTAACTCACAAATGAAGAAGTAGCAACTGCATAATCCATACAACCAGCAGCAACAGATTGTGGCAGTGAAAGAGGAATTAAGAAGAGCGACACAAAGACATTATTATTATTATTAATAATATTACAAATTCAGATATATACCTTGAGTCAAATGCTGGCAAATACAAAAATAGTTTAGTACTATATAAATCTTTGTCCAGCAGTTAAAAATAATTCAGTTAGATGCATAAGCAGAAGGATAATTTTTGCATATACAAGTTGCTAGGAACTTTTATTTAAAGTAGATAGCTCCCCCCACCCCAAGAAAAATAATGTTTTGATTTTCAGTATAGCAGCACTGTCTTTTCATTCATATGCCATAAAGATTTACATAATGTAGTATAATAAAAAATGTAAACATAATTGGATAAAACAAAAGAAAAAAGCAACACAGTAGTTAAAAGGGAGAGACATTAAATGAATTTAATGGAAACATAACTTAATTGTTCCAAAAGTTTCTATACAAATTACTTAAATGGCATATAAGGAAAAAAAAACAATGATTGATTTTCTTGAAAATCTTAGCCAATTATTATTTCTCAACAGCTAAGTTCTCTGGTTACAATTTGACTCAGCCAATTGAACACAATCCAAAAATGTAATTCTTTTATGTAAATTATGAACATTTAATCTAGCCTCATTCAACAAAATAAAGAAACACATGACAACATGAAATTAAAATAGTTTATAATGGGTCCAATAGAAACAAACCACCTTTGATGTGCTTCTTTTCTCTGTAATTACAGTTAACATATTTTATAGATGTATTTTTGCAGGAAATATTTCACAGGTTTCCAAATTACATTTTATTGCTGTTATTTTTTCATTACGTGTTTGTCTTATAAGTTTATGATTCTAAATATTAAATATGTTAAAATGTGGGGTAAATGTACTATGCTACACTAAATGAGGAGCTATAATTGATTTGTAGTCCCTACCCTCTGTAGCATCACTTTACTAATCTACCAGCTCCAAAAGTTCTTCCCTTAAGTATACTTTCCCTGGCAAAGAGCCAATGGAGAAGTATGTGGGCATTTTGTGGTGTTCCTTTCTTCTATGCCTTGATTACAACCATGTATTAAACAAGGCATTGATGAAATAATAATTTAATGCCATTTATTAAAGTTCAAATACGGATGGAGATTGTGTGCTAATATATATTAGTGTGATCATATATAGTACATACCTCATAGTGCAGTCACTAGCAATAGAGGCTGTCACTAGTGGGGCTGCACTGCTTAATTCATACATTAGCCAGAATAGCTATGATTCGAAGAGTAACTCTCTCAATACTATAGTAATATTATCAGGGAAATATAATATGGTTTGTTTTCTGTTTAGCTGGGGCTTTGTTACAAATTCTGACTGTCTAATTATAAATCCAGTTTGAGTGTTAGAAAACCCACTCCCCTTCCTGTTGAGATAATGAATCAGGAGTCCGGAACTTTACATTTTTTAAAGACTGTGTACATAGCCTCAATAGGCAGCAAGGGTAACTGTTGAGTTCTAACAGTTGCTGGCTGGGGGAATTTTCAGAGGCATTGCTAGATAATAGCTGAAATGGATCAAGCTCTTGGAATATTGTTGACATTTTTGCATCTTTCCAAATTCCAGGGACATGGAATAATACTGCCCTGTGAACTGTAGTGTAGCAAATCATATATTGCGTCAAACAAAAACTATCCTTGTGCAGCTTCATCTTCTTGCTAGCTGGTAGTAGACATTTTGGTTCTGCGAAGTGTCACTCTGCTCAGGAAATTCATGGTGTATCTTTATTACTATGAAATAGAAGACTTGTAAGGTTTAGTCATAAAATAAATCACCAATAATTAATGCAAATTATCCTTGGGATTAGTTACCCCAAGCATTGGATCCCTTGCTCACAGTGCTTAGAGAGATCAGCTTCACCTCTCTGATGAGGTCCAACAAGGCCGAATCATACGTCTGGGGTTGGCTGCTTCTCTTGTTCAGAGAGGAATTGCCTGGCATTTCATGGTTGGACTGCTGTAATGGCAGGACCAATATGATATTCTTTAGGATATTTTCTCTCTGTGAAAGGCACTAGACTTGTGCACAGGCAAAATTTTCGGTAAAATTCGAATTCGGACAAATTTTTTTTTTCTAATTCGGATGATCCTAATTTTGGACCGGGCCTATTCGATTCGGACGAAATTCTGATCCATTCCAAATTATTCGGCCAAATTTAACATGGGTTAAATTATAGCAGTGCGCCTCCATGAACGCTGCTATCATTCTTTGCAGACAGGGTGTGCATTTAGAAAAAGATCCATCCCAAAAACGGACATTGTCGTACATTGCCAGTCTGTGCATGTCACCTCTACTCCAGCATGGGATGCCAGTCACAAGGCAAACGTCGAACATCGAGAACCCATGCCTGTCATTCAATTTAGCATGTTCGAACATCGAAATCCCATGCCTGTCCTTCAATATAGCATATGTTCGAACATCGAAACCCCATGCCTGTCCTTCAATATAGCATATGCTTGAACATCGAAAACCCATGCCTGTCACATCCTACTCAACATAAGTGGTCGACTCGAACATGGACAAACTACATGTCACATTCTATGTTAGTACATGGGTAAAGATTAAGGTTTCATTTTCTGGTACCAGCCTCCTACCCTACTGTCCCACTTTAGTACCCAAATTCCTCTCTCTCGTTTTCCTATCCTGATTTCCCCTCATATCAGATAACTCTATGTGTATATACATTGTAGTGTTTCATACTACATCAAGAATAAACATCAATGATTGTAATGTGATAGATGTAATGTGTTAAAAAGAAAAATTGAGACATTCTGTTGTGAACAAACTGCAACACAGGAGAGAAATAAAAAAAAATGCTTGACATCTATTCTGAAGAGGGGTCCACAGCATTGTCTTAGTATAGCAATATCACAGTTTTCCGTGAGTGTGCAATGCAGGGCTCTACGGTAATTGCTGGGCATTTCCCAACGTCATAATCAGGGGATGATGGGCGTTGTATTCTAACTACTGTTAGGAAACACATAAGTGATGCACATTCATCTCCCACCTAGAAATTATTTACACACGAGGCAACTCCCCCAAGTAATACCTAGCCCCTTTCCAAGTGAAAGGACTTCCAGAAAGGCTTCAGATCTCTTAGTGACTCACCTGTTATTGCCAGTCAGCGGGACCCGGAGAGTAGGAGGGGGTGATGCTATGGCTGCAGATTAAGTCTGGCACGGTGCTCTTAGTTGGTCACTCGTCACAATGTTGAAGCTCAGCCCGGCCAGCACCTTCTGGGTGGAGACACCTCACAGCAATCCTGTTCAGGACACATCATGCACTGTTGTGCACTCATACTAGGGATCCCAAATGTTTAGACTCATTTCGTACAGGGGGCACCCTCCTGTATTTGTAAAACCTCTCAGCAAATCTGGGACGGTAGACCTATTTACTCAAGTCTTGACTTTAGGTGGGCGATAATACAAAATAGGCATAATGTTTCACTATCACATAATTCACGACACTGAAGCAGCCAGCAGGCATCACCACTGAGTGAGCATAGGGCTGCCCGGCTGCTGACAGTCACACTGATGGGACACCCTGCAACACAGAACTGGCGGAAGTGCACAAAATAAACATGCTATGGGATGGCAAATTGCCGCCCCTGTCAAAGTGCCGCCTGGGTCCATGGACCCACTGGGACCCGTGTAAGGGCCGGCCCTGTATTCGAACAAATACCTAATATTTTTTTTATATTTTGCACAGGAACAAATATTGCTTGCTCTTGCAGTGGCAATAACTGGAACTAATGCTGGCTGCCTACCTAAGCCTAGCCTAATGCTACCTTCCTGCCTACACAACAACTGTACACTCTCTAATCTCTTCTCTCTCTGAGCTCCAACAACGCAATGAGGAAATGCAGGCTGTCTGTCTGTGTGACTGTGTCATTAGTCCAACCCCCATCATGAAACAAAGAAGGCTATTCGAATACAGACAAAAGAGGGAAGTAGTGCATGAAACGGAGAATGGAATTGGACTAGAGACATGGAGGGAAAATTATGGAGGGAAAGTAATTGAGCGCGCACAGGAAGTACAAAAAAGTCCTGGTCAAAAGTAGTCAAAACTTTTGGAAATGTGTCGATTGCCGAAACTTCCGAAAGTTTAGACGAATTTCGGACCTGGGCTGTTCGGAGTCGGATCATTTTTTCCGAATGACCCTTGAGTTTCGGATTGGCCGAATGTCTCCGAATTACCCCATTTTCGACGAAATCCGAATGTCTCCGAATTAATTTGCACATGTCTAAATGGCACTAGTGGGCTAAAAGAGACTGCACCCTGGGTAGGATACCATGCCTACAGAGCCTGCAAATTTGTATTGCAGGTTCGTTCCTAGTTGAGCATCTCTGACTTTTAATATACATTGCTAGTTAATAGCTGAAATGGATCAAGCCCTTGGAATAATGTTGACATTTTTGCATCTTGCCAAATTCCAGGGACATGGAATAATACTGCCCTATGAACTATAGTGTAGCAAATCATATATTGCTTCAAACAAAAACTATCCTTGTGAAGCTTCATCTTCCTTCTAGCTGGTAGTAGACATTTTGGTTCTGCGAAGTGTAACTCTGCTCAATTCAACAAACCATCTATCATAGCATTAGATTTTGTAATGTGCAGTTTTATACAGGAAATTCATGGTGTATCTTTATTACTATATTACTTGTAGGGTTAATTAAGCTATAAATATTTGTTAATTTTCCAAGTGATATCCAATTACACATTTTATACATTTCAGTACAAGTTATTTTCAACTATTCTGAATATGCCAAAAGCAAAATAATCATCACAACAAAAATAAAGTGGATCACAAGAAACATAATTTAATAATTTAAATTAAGTGATCTAATTTATTTACATCTACATATTTACAACCGGTCCAACCATAAATGGGTGTCCATAGAAGGACTGGATATTTATTTACTTATGTTTTTTTATTCTGTTTTAATATTTAGATAGCTAGATAGATTGATAGATAGATAGACAGACAGACAGACAGGCAGACAGACAAAGCCCTATCGGCAATACACGTTGGGTTGGTGTGGCAATGTGAGGATGGCTTCCAGTATACCCTGCATACTTTGACATGTTCTGGTGACTCTCTCTTGGCTCTCACTGATAATGATAAGTATCTGTATTAATGGTATTTACTTTATTGTTTGTAGCGTTAGCACTTTATTGTATTGACTTTTCAGTGGTGTACTTTTTGAGTCTCAGTGATATTGTCATAATTATTTAATGATAACTTTTTGGTACTGGTAGATTCTCCCTGCATTAGTTTTTAAATTGTCTTCTTGAGTAGGAATGGGGTGAAAATCAATGAGTAGAAAAAGTTTTCTCCACCTCACGAAAGTTTTCTACAGCCATATAAAAGGGTGTCGGGTTCTCACAGCATGCCATTCTGTGTTTGTGAGAGGAGAGAGCAGCATGTTTTTGAGCGAGAGAAGATAGGCAAATAAGGGGAATTGAAGCTTAGTTTTAGGGAGTCATTTCGGTAGGACATTTGGGGCTTGATCCAAATGTTGGCGGTGGCCGAAAAAACTGGTGACGGTGGTTTTTTAAGTCAAGTATGCAATGTAAATTTTCCCACAAGTAAAAATAATGGCAGTTTTGAAAACACGACGCTCGTCGCCAAAATATCAAAATATTGCCCATTGAGGACACAGTAAAAGCTAACCCCAGAGACATTCAAATGTTGGAGTTAGGGCTAAAGTGAGTTAAATTGCAACGTTTACTGACAGAAATCTAACACCTATTTTTTTAGCTGCCCAGCACAAAACTCAGAGTAACACCACTGTTGAGGAAAACAAAACAGAGAAGCAGGTCATTCAAGGACATAACTCAAGCATACAGAAGTCAGCTATTAACCCCTGCAATGCCTAGCAAATACAGCAACAAGGCCTAGACTAGTGGTTCACAACCCCTCCACCTAAGACACCCTAACATGCAATCATGATATTCCAGGGCACTCCTTGAAGGCACAAGGATATTCTCATATAGAAAATAATATGTGCCTAACATCAGGTCCCACTGTGTCAATGACAATGTGGAGAATATAAAGCATCATATGTCCCATACACACATCTCCCCCAAAAATGTGTAAAATTAATACTACTAATCACTAATGCAGAACATAGCAATATGGGAAAAGTGACACACCCTGAGCTGGTGCACATGGCACACCAACATGACATGACGCCCTGGTTGTGAGCCATTGGCCTACACAATACAAACAAGTCACAGACAAACAAGAATCCAACAACTGTATGGGGACAGGGGGGACACAAAGCAGCACAACATAAGTCATCCCAACACACCATCGAACAACAGGGGTTAACCCACAACACAACAATGACACCTGTCACTCCAAGAACAAACCAAGCCCACCTGACAGGTGCATACCAATTACACATAACCACACCACTAACCACAGACACACCAGAAAACAGTTACCTGGAAATCACACACACCTTGCCATTAGTCCATTATGACCACATGAATACCACCCTACTGCTGTTTAGAAGTGGCAGCCCACCCTCCTCAGATGTAGTGTGAGAGAGACACTGGCAGAGAGATGGACCAACACTAGTATGTACACATGCTTGTACCTAAGATGACAGTGGAGGCAAAGGTATGAGAGGGCTTGGGCTCACCATCTTCCTCCAAACACCTCTGTCCAACAGCTGTCACCTGCTGCAACTGTTCATGTTCCGACTGAAGGACTGCCATGCTGACTTGTTTGTGTGTGTGTAGCACAGTGAAAATGCCAATCCATTGCCTGTCAATGTCTTGTCTAGGCATCAGGACCACGTGAGGTGTCCATCAAGGGGATGGCTAGCAGACATATGTATGTGTGTGATGTGGGCCCTGAGCACACACCTCATCAGTATGTAGATTGAGATCCATGAAGTAGCTCCTCTGTTTTATGGGTCTTGGTTTACACACTGACATATACATATGTCTGCATGCCATACACTTGATACAAACCCCATAAGATCATGATGGCTAGACAACACCTTGACAAGCAGTGGATTGTTCACTCCGTGTCACATAACCAAGCTGTACCCGTGGAGTCCCAGTAAGGTCTCCAAAGCATTGCTGAGCAATGTGTTGTGTACACCTCTGGCACTCAAGGGTATGATGTTGGGTCAGCAATAGCATGACTGTTGTGTTCATAGTGCACCTTCCAATCCTGTTTTCACTCTCTGCAGGCATCCATGGCATGACCCCTCATGGTCCAGATGTTTGTTCCGGTGACATGTTGAATCCACGTCCATAGGGATCACATGTTAGTGTCCATGTCAATTACTAATATGATCTCATATGACTATCTTGTGTCAGTGATCACCTCATCCCCCTGAGTAAAACAAGGGAACTCCCACTGCTGAACGGTGTTTCATTCCAAAGTGATTTCAGCTGAAAGTTGAATTTCATCACTCAAATATCACAGTGGCCTGAAAGTGTACAGTGACACTGTTGCTACACCATCCCAGGACAGCTCTGGTCCCAGCACCATGAATCTCAATCGGATGGTGTAGCAACAACGCCACTTGACAACATCAGGCCACTGTAATTTTCTTATTTAAAAATCAAGTGTGAGCTGAAATAACCTGTGAATAAAACACCTTTCAGCATTGGAAGTTCCCTTGTTCTACTCAGGGGGATGAACCCGAAACATATGTGGTCTGTGAGTCGAACTTGTACAAACATTTCTGAATGTGTTGTGTGTGCTCACCCCTGCAGCAAAAGCCTGGGATGCCATCCATCATGATTGAGTTGTGTGCATTGGAGACAACTGTAACACAGTGTATGTTGTGTATGCCCCCTCCCATAGTTCAGTATCCCATACCCAGGTTAGTTGTGCATGAGTTGTGTTCACTGCATAGCTTTTGCAATGCATTGGAGACAACTCTCCCACTAACTGGTTCTGATAAAAAACAAACAGACATGGACATGTGTTGAAGCAACAACTGCACATTTATTTACTCAGCAATGAACCCCTATTTTCTTTTATTGGGGGGGTGCTTTGGGCGGGGCTGCAGGGGTGGCCTCCTGCACTCAACTCCGTGAGGCCCTAGTGGGTCTGGAGACTATGACTGACAGTGGTGAAGTGCTGGCAGGGTTAGGGGTAGTTGAACTGGAGGCCTGGGCCTGGCATAGAGTCTCCAGCCTGTTCACTCATCTCAACAAGCACCTGGTCCATTGCAGCTGACATTCTGTTGGTGTAGTTGACCAGGTGGTTGGTGAGGGTCAACTGCTGGGCCTCCATTGCCCTCATGCTGACAAGGAGGTGTGCAATATGCTGCTACAGCCTGTTGAGGGACCATGCACACCTCCGGCCCACCCGTAGTTGTCTCCTTTGTAGTTCCTGATCCATGACCACGGTATTGGCAGGAGTGTGTGTTGTGGAGGGAGACCTGGACAGTGGTGGGGATGCCCTCTGGATGTGGAGGTGGGGGAGATGTTGTGGAGCCATGTGATCCAATGTGGAGGGAGCATGGGGACATCAGTGCTTCATTCCCAGATGAATCTTCCCCTGGGGATGTCACACACCCCAAATGGGTGGCTAGCATGGGTGATGGGAGTGTTGTTATGGGTTGGGGTGGTGGTGGGGTGAACCCCTACCAGGGCCTCTGGTCGTTGTGGCTGGCCAATGAGGCCAAGGTGTTCATAGTCCAGCAGCCACTGGCTACTGTCCTGTGGCTGTGTCTGGTGGCTGCCTTCACTGGCTCATGCTGTGGCATCCCCACAATGTCGGGCATCCAGTGTCTCCCCTTGGCTGGTGGTGCGTCCTGGAGTACGGTATACTGGGGGCCCTACTGCTTCTGCGGCTGCTGTTGCTGGTGGTGCAGTGGACCCTGGGGGCCATAGGATGCCCACTGCTGCTGCTGCTGATGGTGGTGGCGGACTGAACCCTGGGGGCCAGAAGATGTCCACTGCTGCTGCTGCTGTGGCTGCTGGTGGTGGTGGTGCGGTGGACTCTGGGGGCCATAGGATGCCCACTGCTGCTACTTCTGCTGCTGCTGCTGGTGGTGTGGTGGACCCTGGGGTTCAGAGGATGCCCATTGCTACTGCTGCTGTGGCTGCTGGTAGTGGTGGTTGTGGACCCTGGGGGCCATAGGATTCCCACTGCTGTGCTGCTGCTGAGGCTGTTGTTGCTGCGGTGATCCAATTGATGGCAGTGCCCTGGAGGTGGTGGGCTCCTCAGTGGATGTTTCACCGGAGTCCTCCGCATGGGATGGCACATGTGCTGTGTGGGCAAATGACATGATGAAATTAGTGATGTGAGCTATGACAGGCATGCTGCAGGACTATTACATTTACATTTGAATTGCTGAGTGACAGGATGGAATCCATGATGGAATCCCTCCTTGCTATCTCCTATAACCCTTTGATTGCCAGGGGATTAGCCAATGTATTGTGAAACAATGCATTACTTATCCCTGTGGCACTCAAGAGGTTGTGTGCTGACCTGTTTGTCACTCTATGTATGACATTGTGATACACATAACTGTTATATCTTTGACTGACACATGATTGTGTGCATTGTTTTTGTGCTGTGCATGATATTGCTGTAGACAGCATGAAGGGGGTTAAATAGGGCTTTGACCATTCTTATTTATGCTGGGGTTGTCATGTAGTCAATCCTTGTTTGAACCCCCTCCAAGCTGTGTTGCTGGATTTGTGGTGTGGAATGCTAGCCATGTGTTCAGTTGTCACTGTGTTGGGCCATGGTAGATGTCAAGATATGTGTGTTGTGTATGTACCCTTTGACGCATTTACCAGTGGCCTAGAGGCTGCTTTCATCTCCAGTGTCAGACCATCCTGGGATCCCCTGTACCAAAGTCTCAGACATGGTCCTCCTCAGCACCTCCTCCCAGTCTTCATACTGGATGCGCAGGGGTGGGCCACCTCCAGTACCTCTCACATGTAGTGACTCCTCCCCCATTTTCTTCTTCACCACTCTCTTGCAGTCCACCCATCTCTTCTTGATGGACCCAAGAGAGAAGCTGCAGCTGGACACAGCATTGACTGCCACCAGCACTTCCCTCCAAGCAGCCTTCTTCTTCGCCCCCATTTAGGGGACCTTACCCCTGGGGAACAGCATCTGCTCCCTTAACATGATGGCCTCCACCAGGTGGAGTACTTAGGGTCTCGCATCCTCTCCTCCTCAGTACCACCACGTGATAGTTGAGAGCCTTGGCTTAGGCTCTCAGGCCCTGCCCATGTGTGGTGTACCCCATGGACTACCCCTTGTCCCACTCTCTCCACTGACCATGCACCAGATGTGCCTTCTCTGGCATGGCTGCCCCTCCGCCCCAGGGATCTCCCTCCCCTACCCTGACCAGGGATACCCACCTGCTTCTCTTCCTCCTCTCCTCCTATTCTCCCCACCCCTGTCTTCTGTCCTCCTCTTCTCCCCATTCCTCTCACCCACTCACACCCAGGCACTCACTCAGGCCCTCACACACTCACTCACTCTCTGTCACTCACTTGCACTCATAGACTCACACTGACAAAAAAAAAGATAAAGGTGTATGTGTTTTACTAACAAAACAAAATGTGGCCAATATGTGTGTGTGTTTCAATGCATGTATTTGGTATGTACAAAGGTGTATTATATGTCGCAAAGTGTGCTGCAATCCCTCCAACTCCTTGAACCTGTATGTGTGCGCCTGAACTACCTGTCTCTTTATCTAGCCTCCATTTCTGGGTCCTGTGCTCTAGCTCTAATGAACGTAATACACAGACAAAGGTGTGTTGGTTATTTTGGGTCTATATATAGTTTATTTGACTGAACTTGATACTTTGGGGTGCTGTGATTGGCTGGGGCTCTAGGTAACATTGGATGTTCGCTTGTTTTTTTATTGGGACATTTCTCACATTATTTATCTGTGTTTTGCGACGGCAATGAGGTCAGATTCTGGGCGACTCCAGTTTTGTAGTTTCCATGTGTTTCGTTGGCTCGTCACCCGTTAGCCTTTCTGGGTAATGGAGATTTGATTCTCTCATTACCCAGTCTTGGTTAAGTTGTGACGGCCTTTTTTTTACATAACGTTGGTTTTGACGCCAACATTTGGCTCGAGCCCTTGTTCTCTGTTGTAGGGGAGTCTGGGGGCACAATGGGAAGAAGAAGGGAGGAAGGAGGTTGACCTAAAATACCCCAAAATTTTGTGTGACTGACTGGCAAGACACAGGCAGCTGGGGTTCAAATTGCTTGCTGATTTTACTTTTATTGTCTCTGTGCTGTGTTGATTTTGTTTTTTAGTTATATATATCTTTTTGGGACTAACTGTGATAAACTTAAAAATAAATAAAAAACAAATAATTAAACAAATAAATATATTAGATAGCTAACTGGGAGCTCTGTAACTGAGGCAGACTTGATAGACAGCAGATGACATTGAGAATTTTGTTGAGTGCCAAGGCAAGACATCACACTCCATCAATTGTGTACTGTAGAGAGTAAAAACACACACAGTACTTGAGTAATGTCTAGCAAATGCACAAGCGAGAGGGGAAAGGTGGAGGAAGTGCAGGGGTTTGGGAGTAAAGTGGAAGTGCAAAAACTGAATGCAGCAATCGTTGCTGCAGCATGTGCAATAAATGATGATGATCCCTCTCCTCCAAGGGTGGATGCAGTTTGTAAAGGTCCCACCAATCACACCATGCCAGTTTCCTACCACAACTACCACACACATCTGCCACATTGTAGGTTGTGCTTTATTTTTTTTTAATCACATGACATCTTCATGAATATGTGCCTGTGTCATTTAAGCAGTAAGTGAGAGTTGTGGGCAAAAGACAAAGACACTCTGCATGATAACACATTTTTCAAGGTATATGTAGGACTCACAACTTTGACTTCCATTTTCTTATTTCTCCACAACAGCCCTCAGAAGAAGTAATATTGTGCTGGGAAATGTTGCACCTTATTAAACATAGGATAAAATGTGTTGAAATAGGAAAAAATGTGTTGGAATAGGATAAAAAGTGTTGAATAGGTGAAAAATGAGTTAGACTATACAAAAATGTGTTAAAATGGGAGAATAATGTGTTGGAATAAGCGAAAAATGTTGTGGAATAGGCAAAAAGGAGGAAAATTGTTGCACTGGAGAAAAAGAGAAAACTTTTGCAAAAAAAAGCGGAAAATCTGACTTTTTTTGTAAAAAGTCATGCAGGAAAGTTTTCTCACTTTTTGCCTAGCTCTATTCTTGTGTCCTTATTGTTTTATATGTATTCATAAAGTTTATATACTTTTGATTAGTACTGGGTTGTGTGCCTATTTAATGGGTTGGCTTTGCTAGGGGATTCTCTTTTCTTTTTCCCCTTTTTTTTAGTCAGATATATGGATATGGCCAAAAGCATTAAGACAGCTTGAACTACAACTATGAAATTATAAATAATGAGCATGGTTATATGGAATGTAAGATAAGACAAAAGTTCAGATTATACACATAGAAAAAGCTTGGGACTTAACTCCTGTATGAAAATATGTTTTTTTTTTTTTTTTAATTATGTTTAGGATTTTTTTTTAACTGCCCCCCAATCCCAATAAACAAACCCTCCCAAAAAACATTCTCTGTTCAACTGAGTCTTTCTCCACACCCCACCAACACAGGCACCCTCATGCCTCTTTTATACTATGCCTTTCGGAAATAAAATAATATTTGCTCTGTGTTGTGTGTAAATTCAATGTTCCCATTGATTTCAGTGGAATGAGATAGGCACAAAAGCAGAAAATCAGCACTTTTTGCTGGAAATTGTGCCATTATTAGCTGATTTCAGTTTGAGGCAAACATTTTCGCCTATCCCTAGTGATCACCCGACCCCAGATGTTATACTGTCATCAGATGAGGAGAAAAGAAAGTAACCATTTATATATGGTATAAAAGGATGGTGCCTGTGTTGGTGAGTGGAGTCTGGGAAATGAATCAGTTGAACAGGGAATTTGCTTTTTTGGGGGCTCTTGACTGGTATTGGGGGGACAGTTAGTAAAAAAAGTAAATAAGACATTTGTATGTAAAGTGATAGAGACAGGAACCTCATGACATAAACTGCCACTGGGGTGGACTGATACTTGACTTGATAGAGTATTTTGTAGAGGATGATTTGTTAGATTTGTTGTTAGAGGCCCAAACCCTGAGGAAACTGATTTGTAGGACTTAGACTTATTAGAGGCCCAAGCCCTAAAGAAATATTGATTTGTAGGACTTAGACTTGTTAGAAACAAACACCCAAAAATTGTTTTTTTCTTGTAGGACTATGTTTTTATATTTTTTAAAGCACAAGCCCTGAGAAAAAAATGCCCTACTGGCCTAGTGCCAGCAGGTCCTGTTGGCCAGTGGCCACTGGCCATTGTACAATGCCCTGATGTTAATGTAGAATTTGCGACTGCTGTTATTGCTGCTGCTGAGATGTTTAAGCAGCAGGATGATTATGCAGCTGAAAGGGAATGTGATCAACAACAGCAGTAACATGGTTGATGGATGTTGAAGGTTCCACTTGCCACAACTAGCTCCAGTGATGCACCTGAGGCAGTAGCAGCACAATAAGTAGCCCCAAGTATATGTGGAGAAAAGAAGAAGTTGGCCAATAATTCTTCTCCAACTGCCCCTCCTCCAAAATCATGGATGTGTTGTTATTAGAATATACATTTTTCCCTTGAGAGCAGCAACTGTGCCTCTCATCAGCAACTGCAATGTGCACAGTGTACATGGTAAATAACATCTGGGGGAACAACTGTATCCATGCACCATGACACCAGAACTCAAGTACTGCTGCTGTTACTATATTCCTTGCCCACACCCCGCTAAGGACACATGACAACTTTTCTGACAGTTTAATAGTAATGATGAACCCTCCCTGCCACCATCTTAGCATATTCTGCAGGATGGAATCTCCTCAGATGCCGCTTGATGCCTTGCTTGTGATTCTCCTCCTCCATAATAGCATGTGTCGTCAGTGCACCACACAATGTGGAATGGGTGGAGACGAACTGCCACATCCTAATATCTACAAATTGGCTATCATTCGGCATGGAGATAACAATGAATTAGGTGGATTGGCAGAAGATGAAGTTACCCTAGAGAAAGAAGGTGATGGTGATGGCGAGCTAGTTGTTTCACTCGTCATGGAACTTTTAGTCTCTGCATGTTTTTCTCTATTCTTCATCCTCTTTGATATCAGCCTCACCTCTTATTGCATTTCTATAGAGTCAGGGGGTACAGCAACAGCAGTGCTTGATTTCTGTGGTGGATGTTTGGCTTTACAATGTTTGACAAAAAATGTCATGGTGTTCTATCAGGCCGTTTGTGCTAAGGAGCGTTCCCTCCTTTCCCCTACTTACTGACTTGTCACAAATTGTGCACAGTGCTGTTGGTGTTGACTGCACTGTGCCTGCTGAAAGAGAAAAATATTCCCACACCCATGACTTAAGGGTATAGGGATAGAGAACAGGTGGAGAATAATGGGCTCCTTCTTCTTGTCCTCCACATTCCCCTTCACTGTCTGTGGCAGCATATGATGTTGCTGTTGTTGTTGCTATTGCCTCAGAATCAGCACTGCTACTAGGACCAGGACTCAGAGTATTGCTGCCGCTGGCAAGTGGAACCTGTCCTAGTCCTGCATCACTTGTTGACCCCATTAGCTTGCTCCTCAGAATCCTGCTGCCTTTGCAGCTCAGCAGTAGCAGCAATTAGAGCAGTTGCAAATTCCAAAATCTCATTGTTAGTGGTGGTGGTGATGCCCATCCTCATCCCTGTCCCCCATTCCTTCTCAGCTTAGGCTAAAAAGGCCATCAATATCTCTTCCACCCCAGCTTCTCCAGCATCATCAGCACCACTATGTGCTGCTGCTGCTCTATACAGACATATCGCTGCTGGTTGGAGGAGGTGACGAGCAATGACAGAGGATCCCCTAATGTCACACTTGTCATTTCTTGGTGACGTGATGAAGGCAGACTGGCAGCAGTAACAGCAGGCACAGGCAGCTGATCTGTGCTCCTGGTATTGGTGGTAGTATTATTATTTCTGAACCTGCTCTCCCCCAACAGTTCTGGTCTCTTCAGTATCCTGTTCCACTTGGGCACTATAACGAAGGAAAGGGAACTCCTAGGGCCAGATGAATGGTGTGGGATCACTTGACCTCTAGTCTCGACACTCTCAAATGCTTCCCTTACCACTCCCCTAACAGTAGTCCAACCGGCTGCTTCACCATTACTGTTATTACTACTACTACTAACACCAGCCACATCAAGTTCAGCCCTGGAGTCTTCTTCCTCACAGTCATTAGTAATATGAGGATATTGATCACCCCCTCCTTCACTCCTAACACTTACAAGCTGCTGGACCTTCTTAGTAGTAGTACTAGCACTGGCGGCACTGCTTGGGGATTCCCTGCTTTCACACTTGGCATCATCTTCTTCTCCCCCCTCCTATGAATTACAAGACACACTAGCAGCAGGTTCAGCACTGGTGGCAGCAGATTCAGCACTGGCAGAAGGCACAGCACTGGTGGAAGCAGGGCAGCACATCTGACATCAGGCACAGTACTGGTGGCAACACGTTTGGCACTGGCAGCAGGCAAAACACTGTTGGCAGCAGGGGTAGCACTGGTGGCAGCAGACACAGCACTGGTGGCAGCAGGGGCAGCACATCTGACAGCAGGCACAGCAATGTTGGTAGCAGTACCTGGGGCAGCATGTCTGACAGCAGGTACAGCAATGGTGGTGGCAGGGGAAGCACATCTTGCAGCAGGCACAGGCAGCTGGCCTGTCCTGCTCTCACTACTAGCCATTTTTTTCCTGCCTTCCCATTAAAATCCCCATGATTTAGGAGGACTGGACAGCATTAGTTCAGTAGTGCTCACTTCCCTCTCCTCCTCAAACTTAGTGTACACATAAGGATCCTTCCAGTGCCTCCTTTTACTATTTTCAAACTTTCTCATAGTGATAGCAGTCAGTATGAGCCTCTCCTGCCTCAATTTTTCCAAAAGATCACAGCAGAACAGCACAGCACATCTACCTCACTTTCCGTAATTGAGGTAATTAAATCAATAGAAAATGTATTTTATATTTGGAACCATGTCCATTCATGTTCAGAATTCTGTTTGCATAATTTAAGTCTCAGAGTGATCTATACACAAAGTCAGTAATTTTTGCAGTTTTGAATGGACTTAATGAATGACCTTTCACTGAAGGTCAGTCCTAAAAATGTATGCAAAATTGTTTACTCATATACTGATAAAGGGACCAGAAGAACCCAAAATATTCATGTAGCTGATAAAGTCACATTATCATGGTATATTTATTATTATTGTTTATTTATAACACTTCAGCAGTTTCTGCAGTGCTGTACAATAGAATAGGGTTACAAACACATTGGCGTACAATTAAACACTACATGAGATATACAACAGACATAAAAATAGCATACAAAAAGGTATGAGGACCCTACTCTTGAGAGCTTACAATCTACTCCATGTAAGTACTTTAGAAAAATAAAGGAAAAGGGTCAGTACATAAAACTTCTAAAAGTAATAATTTAAACTATCACTATATGCACTGTGTTTACATATGACCAATAGGTTTGTGATGTAACACCCCACCATTATACAAATGTAATTTAACTTGTTGTATATGTATACTGGTGGGGTGTTACATGGAAAAGCAATGCACTGGACACCTGTCTGCCATTCGGAGGATTAAAGTGACTGAGAAAAAATCCCATTGATCTAAATGGTGCTTTTAATGCCTCTATACTTGACTGCAGGGCACTGAAACAATTTCTATCTGTGGAGAGAATCACACTGCTACCCTGTGGACCACATGTTTCTGCCTTGCAGGCCACATGTTTGATAGGCTAGTATTGGGGTAATAGGATAATATATTTTAGGCCAATGAGAGAGGGACATTTTTACTATTTTCATGTGTTTGTTAAAACGGCCTTCACCTTTTTATTATTTAGTGCACCAATGAGAATTATAAATTGTTTTATTCAGGACAGTTTGGTGTTTCATTTAATGCTATGTTTAAGTATTTATACCATGCAATATAGCTGAATATTAGAATATTAGTTTATATGTCTTATAGTTTTTCACATTTTAATATTCCTTCCACATGTTTATTCATGATTGTGTGATTATTTAATTGTTATTTATTTCCAGGTATTTTTAGCCCTCCCAAATGTTGACAACTGTCTTGAGGGTCTTAAAATTGCCCCTCAATGCTTTATGTGGTTCTGACAAGTTTCAGTGTGCTTTTTTTCTGTTCTCTATGGTATTTTCATTAAGAACCATATTTTGTATGACTTTTTTTTTGCTAGCGCATAAAAACACAGTTTTCAGTATATTTTTCTATTATAACTCTGTGGGATCTTTATTAGCCATTATAGCCCTGAATGTCAGTTTAAGCTGCATGTCCTCTGCATGACTCTTGTATCGGCTTTATAAATAATCTATGCTGGGACAATGCACAGGCAAAGGATGTTATCCTAAATCTATTACCAAGTAAAATTATGCAGGTATGACTGACTGTAAAGTAGTTAAATGCTATATTCTGGGAACCAGGAGACTAAATTATTTTACTTATTGCAGATCTAAGATATTCTTAAGTATATTTTATTTAGTTTTCTTTGTTGCAAATTATTTAACCCTTCAAGGACCATAGGGTATGAAATACACTGCAAAGCAATGAATTTTCCACCCATCTGGGCTTTAAAGGGTTAATCTGGTTGAAAATTTTACCCAGGCCTTTGAGTTATTTGGAAGTGTTGTGATTACTCATTTTATTACCACTTTCTGTTTTTCTGTTTACCAGTAGTAGATAGAGACTTCTCATTCTGTTCTCCAGGACAACAACATTTTGTTTTTCTCAAAGTTATATTATATAGTTGATATACTTGCAGTGTAGAATCAGCTGAGCTCCATTATGGATAACATTACTTGGACTTTTAAATTAAATTACACATTTTAAGAACTTTACATATATACTGTCATAATTGCACTAAATTAAGACTGTGTCTGAAAATATCAGTTTACAAAGTGAAAAGATAAAACATTTGTATATAAAAAAAACACAAAAGATTAATGTTTTCATTTTGTTTTCTTAAACAGGATGCATGAAACAGGAGGCATTTACCTATCACCAGCTGTTCATCTGTAACATCACTATCCAAAGAGTATTTATAACCTACTACTTTAAATGTCTACAGGCCATTGTGTGACATTTGAAGTATGTATAACAGATGGCCTGCATCCCTAGGCACTAGCCAGTTTTGTTAGCACCATTAGGTAATGTTTTCAGTGTTTCCTTAAGCATTATTCTTTTTATGGAACAACAGATATGGAAAGATGGTTTTCTAATATATTTTTATCAGTGGATTTTGAATTAGATAACATTATAGAATATTAGGTTTAATGTCTAATACATCTTACCTTTTTGGAAACATACAATGGGGGCTACTTGTCACAAAATAACATGCTAAAAATGTTATTTTATGCAGTAACTGTGTTTTGTATATGTTCATAAAATGTGCAGTAACATGTTTACATATACACTTGGGGAAGATTTCCTAAAGGATGAAATAGAAGCAAAGTAGAAAATGCAGCAATTGTCTAGTTTAAATTTTCCAGTTTATCACTAGGAGTGGGTGAAATGTCCAGTTGTGTTCCTGTGAGAAAGTCCTTGAAAACCTCATGGTTGTTTGCTTTTTTTGTTTGAAAATCCACCTTCAACACACCCCTTAAAATGTTCTCCTTTTTTTGATCACTACAAAATGTTTTCAATATTTTTTTTCAATGGCTACAAACTTCCCACCCGTTTACTTACTTATACTTCTAGGAAGTGAAACAGAAAATGAAGCAGTTAGAAAGACAGAGAGGGCGCTAGGTGCTTTTGAAACTATTTATTTTACAAATTTAAGGCAGCAGAGGTTCAGACTCTTGGCTAACAGTATGAGCAGCCATATGAAAAAGGAAATGACTAGCTGGAAGAACTGTGACGCACACACTGAGTCAGAGGAGGAGGCCAAAATGACCACCACCAGCGAGGAAGGGTCTGGGAGCCTTGATTCTCCAGACCCAATGATGCCCATCATCTCTTAGGATCTGGGAGAAATTTGTAAGCAAGGCAGAAATGGGTAGCAGTGTGAGCAGCACTGGTCATCTGTTTTTGCCTGCTATTACTGCAGCCAGTGTGTAAACACAGGGGATCCTAAGCCACACTTGCTATCCACAACAGTCCCGCTATTACCACACAGCAGCTAGAGGGTGTTAGGGGTGAGGGAGGAGGTGATGGTGAAGATGTTGTTGATAAGTGTGATGAAGCAGCTGGTGGTGGGCTGGCATGACTGTTGATCATCCTGCTGAGGTGGAAGGGGAGGTGATGATGCTGAGTAGCCAGACTAGCAATGAAGGGTGCCCACAACACCCCACTGATCCCCAGCATTGTGCCTCTGGGACATGATGATGAAGAAGGCAGAACTGTCTAGCAGTATTATCATCAGCACAGATCAACTGCTTGTGCCTGCTGCTAGTGCTGCCAGTCTGTCTTCTTCATCACAAGGAAAGACAGCAAATGCCATCTTTGCCAAACAGTGTGACTCTAACAGAGCAGAGGCAAGGAGGGATTGGTTGTGATGGGGATGAGTGTGATTGTAGAGCAGCTGTGGTGGGAGAGGCAATAAGGGCTTATTTAGCAGAAAGCAAGAAGGAATGGGAGACAGATATGTAAATGGGGATGGGTATCACCACCACTACCGGAAGTGACATTGTGAAGTTTGCTGCTGTAATTCCTGCTGCAACTGAGTTTCAAGGGCCAGATGTTGATGTGTCTTAGCAGCAGGCTGATGATGAACAGGCTAGAGTTCCACAGACCACCATGGCCACAGTGGGAATGGGGTCCAGCAGCAGTAGTGATGCGGGACTAGGACAAGTTCCACTTGCCAGCAATAATCCTGGTCCTAGTTATAGTGTTGATTCTGGGGCAGCAACAGCAGCAGCAGCAGATCCTGTGCCCCAACCAGCAAAGGGAATTGTGGAGAAGAAGAAAGGCCATTCTCCATCTTTCTCCTATCTCCTAAGGTCATGGATGTGGAGCTATTTTTGTCTTGGGTCAGTCACAGAGTATTCATTAGAGATAGCACTATGCATGATTTGTGACAAGTTAGTGAAAACAGGAAAGGAGGGAATGCACCATGGCACAACAGCTCTCATAACGCACATGAAACACAAGCACCTTGACTTTTATGTGAAACATGGTAAAGCCAAACACCCACCACAGAAATTGGGCATCATTGTTGCTGTACCCCCTGACTCTCCCCAAAGGCAGCAAGAGGTGAGGAGGAGATCAAAGAACAGGAAGAATAGAGAAACCCAGTCAGATGCTGAGAGTTTGATGACAAGCAAAACAATTGGTTTGCCATCACATTCTTATTCTAGGGTAACTACCTCTTCTGTCAAAACACCTCGTTCATCTTTACCTCCCCATCTGTTGATATCCATTCAGTAGATGTCAGGATGTGGCAGTTCGTGTCCATTAATTGCACATTGTGTGGTGCAATGACAACACATGCCATTGTGGTGGAGGATAATCACAACCAGGGCATAAAACAACATCTGAGGAGATTCTATCCCGCAGAATATGCTTAATTGGTGGCATTATTATTTAACTGTCTGCAAACTGTCACCTATCCTTAGCAGGGAGTGGACAAGGAGCATAGTGATAGCAACAGTACTTGGTTTATGGGGAGATGATTTCACATTCATGGTGTTTGTTTACAGTTATGCCAAGTGCTTGATGTGAGTCTAGTTGTGCCCATTGATCCCAGTCCTTCCCTTATTTATCACACATACTGTGCATATTACAGTTGCAGATGAGAGGCATAGCCCGTACTCTCAAAGGAAACATTTCTATTCTAACAACGAACATTATTGACCAACTTTTTGTTTTCTACACATATACCTGAAGTAGTTGGGCTAGTTATGGTGCTGCTACTGTCTTGTGTAGATCACTGGAGCTATTAGTGGCAAGGGGAACTGTCATCATCCATCATCCATGTTACTGAGGTTGTTGATCCCATGCCCTTTGAATTGCTTAATCATCCTGCTGTTTAAACAACTCAGCAGCAAAAACAGCAGTTGCAAATTCCTCAATGACACTGGGGCATTTGACAATGGCCGTTGGCCACTGGCCAACACAACATGACCTGCTGACACTAGGCCAGAAGGATATTTTCTTCTCAGGGCTTGTTCTTTAAAAAAAAAAAAAAAACAGAAGCCTACAAAAAAAAGAAAAATTGGGGGGCATGATTCTAACAAGCCTAAGTCATACAGTTCAATGTTTCCTCAGGGCCTGGGCCAAACACAAGTCTAATTTCCTACAACTGATCAATGTTTCCTCAGGGCTTGTGCCTCTAATAAGTATAAGTCCTACAATTAAATGTTTTCTTGGGGCTTGGGCCTCTAACAACAAGTCCTACAAATCATCCTCTACAAACTACTTATCCCATCAAGTATCAATCTGCCCCAGTCACAGCTTACGTCAAGGGGTAACTGTCTCTGTCACATTATGTTTTATCCCTATCGATTTTACCTTTTATTCCATGTCTTTTTTTTTTTTTTTTTTTTATAATACAAAAATAAAAACACAAAGGATAACACCATATCCTTATAACAAATACATATTACATGAATACCAAAAACATTTTGCCTGTGTCACAATATAAAATTTCCCTCCTCTTCCCTTAACTAACTTACTTCATTATCTGGAGCAGCTCAAAAAATATAGTTCACAGGGCAAAGAATACAATATAAATTTTTCCCACCCTCTAAAAAAATAAACTCCATTTCCCACAAGCTTTTTCTACCGGACTTGTAACATTTTTTCAACAAATTATCTTTTTCCATTTTGAGCTGATTTGATTTTTAACATTTATCCATGAAGGAACATCCTGTGTTTTCCAACACCTTGCCAGCAACATCTTTGCAGCCAGCAATATATGTATCAGCAAAAAAATCTTCTCTATTCAGTGTTTTCCAACCCAAATGCAGCAAGAATGACTCCTGACTTTTTTATGTCTTTCATTCCTAATATTACTAAGGCCACCATATCTGTATATATGAACTAATGGCCTTACTACATCTACAGCACATTTTTGAGGGCATAGAATAAATTCTCTTTTTTTTTAAATATATTTTATTATCAGATTGCTCCATACATAACTCAAATACAGAGAAGTACAAAGAAACATTTAAATGTACCAAATAGGATCTTATAACAATGAAGAGAGTACAACCATATTAATAAAAGGTACAGAGACAACCTGAGGTTTTTTTGTTATTACAACATTCAGTAACCACAACTCTCTAAACCTAACCTAACTAAATTACTAAAACACCCCCCATCCCCAATTCCTCTCTCCCCCAAACCCGCAGCTCCCCCCCGCCCACCAGCCAGCAATACCATAATATCGCGATATGTACCGGGTGCATCCGGAACGTCACTCATCAACCATACTTCACAGAATAAATTCTCTTTACTTTACTAAGGCCTAGATACCATCTATATATTACTTTAAATTGAAGTTCAGTCAAGTTCAAACAGTGCACATATCTATTTGTAGCCATCATAATCTTTAACCAATCTTCCTCTATTATTTTTATATTTAGATCATCCTCCCATATTTAACCCTTTCAGTGCCAGAGGGGTACAGAATGCATTGCTTTGCAATGTATTCCATACCCCTCTGGCACTCAAAGGGTTAAAAACTAAATTTTTATATTCCTTATCTTTTAAATCTAATACATCACTATCTATTATATTCTATATATTAAGCCTTTTTTGAAAATTTTTTATACAGCTCTCCATTACACCTTCTTTTTTTAAATTTTGATTCTCAAATAACTAAAAAGATCTTTAGGAGAAACATTATATTCTTCTATTAATTGTACAAACTGTTTAATCATGTCTTCAACTAACAAATCTCCACTCTTTCAATACCTTTATATGACCATTGGCCTAGATCCATTTTGGGAATTTCACACTGCAGAACCTTCAATGGAGCACTAGAAATAATCATTGGCTGTACACCTCTACCTTTCTTTAAAAACAATTCCAGAACCTCATCAGGTTATCCAGTATAAGGTTTCCTGTAGCTCTTATACTACTGAGTCTTTCTGCTAGCCCATATTAACATACTCAGACCCTTAAGTTGTATACTTTCCACTTCAATTTGATACCAGGCTTCTATCTGCAAATCCTCTAAATGCCACTTAAATAAATGAACAAGCATAGCCGCATCATGATATTATTTAAATATTGGTAATCCAATGCCTCCTTTTTTAAGGCCTCTAGATAACATATTGGAATTTAATCTTGATTTTTTACCCAACCATATATACTGTATTTAGTTACAATATTCTGTATATCTCCTAACCATTCTTTTGAAAAACTGAATGGGATTAGTCTAAATAAATAGATCCACTTCAGCAAAATATATGATCTTATAACATTGATTCTGCCCTACCAAGATACTTCCAACAAGCTCCATTCTTTCAACTTATTTAATGTCTGAGGTCTTAGATACCTGTAGTTCACTTCCAAAATCTTCCAAGGTTTTGATATAACTTTTATACCCAGATAATCTATTTCATTTGGGTTCCATTGGAACTCATAACTATTTTTAAAATCAGTATCCTCCTCCCCACACACATTTAATACCAATGCACTGGTCTTATTAATATTTAATTTATAGTTTGAAAGCTAACCATTCCTATCTGTCTCATACATCAAAGCTCTTAAAGACTTATTAATATCAAATACAGTTATAACTATATCATCCACATGCACGTTTAACTTTAAACTCTCATTCTGACCTAAACATCGCTTAATGCTAACATTATCCCTTGCTCGCTGTGCAGTCGGTTCTAGTGTTAAGAAATATAACTGTGACGATAATGGACATCCATGTCGTGTGCCATTATTAATTAAAACCCAAGATGACACTATCCCAGAGCCTATTATTCTTGCTGTATGTACAGTATATAAAGTCTGTATTAATTCCAAAATTATACCCCTAAATTTAAAGGCCTCCAATGTCTGAAACATAAAGTCCCAACAGACCCTGTTGAATGCTTATTTAGCATTTAAAAACAGGGTCAGCAATGTATACCCTTTCTTATAAGAGGGATCCATCATTTCAATAAGCCTACGTACATTATCACTGCATGATCTTCCCACCACTAACCCAACCTATTTATCAAAGATGGAATAATGCCTTTAAGCCTAAAGGTAAAATAGAGGCATACATTTTTAAATCCTCATGTATCAAGGAGATGGGTCTGTAGCTAGATATTTCCTCCAGATCTGTAGTCTGCTTCAAAATAGGGATTATATTTGCCTGTAATATCTCTTTTGGAAAAGCATCTGTCCTCCCAATACCATTGAACATCTGAGCAAGATATTTATCAAACTTATCTCGAAATGTCTTGTAAAATAGTCCTGAAAAAATATCTGGTCCTGGAGCTTTGTTTCTTCCCAATCTATCTATAGCTTTCCTAACCTCATGCTCAGTGATAGTAGCATTTAATGCCTCCAATTGTACTTGCTTCAGTTTAGGAACTGAAGCTTCTTCTATATATTCCCTTACTAAACTGGATTTCCTTGAGATTCGTATGTTGTATAAACTTTTATAGAAAGTCTTATGGGATTTTTTAATTGTACTTGTTTTTATTTTTTTTTTATTTACTGTCCCCCTAATCCCAGTAAAGAAACCCACTACAAAAAAATTCCCGTTTCAACTGATTGTTTCCCATGCTCCACCAACACAGGCACCCTCATACCTTTTTTAAAATATGACTTTGGGGAGTAAAATAACATTTGCTATGAATTGTGTGTAAATTCAATGTTCCCATTGATTTCAATGGAATAAGCTAGGCAAAACAAGTGGAACAACAGCACTTTTCGCAGAAAAATAGTCACCAAGCGGGAAGCCATTATGAGTCAATTTTGGTTTGAGGCAAAAACTTTTGCCCATCCCTGTTGGTGACCTGTGTTGCTAATTACTCAAAAATAATGCGTGTGACTGGGTGGGTTGTACTTGACAGCAATGATAATGCTGAAGATGATGTGTCATGAGGTATATTGCTCTAAGCATCAGGGATTGTGAGCAAGGATTCTTGCTACTGGTTTCCAGGTAAATGCTCAAGGCAGTCTGCCTCTTACTTCCTAATAGGCCAAGAAGATTTAAATGTTTTGGCACCACTCTCCCCAGTTACCTGATTATCGAGCAGTGTTAGTTGAACCTGTGCTCTCCTACTCTTGTTCATGTTTGATTTCTCAACTTCAAAATTGACTTTGTAATTGACTTCCTGTTTGTTCTCTGATTTGCACTCTGGTTGATTGTTCTCTTTGGTTCTTGACTCTTGGTGTCCTCCTGACTCTCTGTATTGTCTGCTCCCTTGGTACTTCCACAGGCTCCATCTGTTTGCCAGTTCGTTCCCAGGTTCTGTTTGCTCATAGCTTGGTGTCATAGCATTCATTTAAACAGAGTTTTTACATCTGATCTATAGGGCCAGCATGTGTAAAGTCTACATAACCTTATTGCGTCTGATCTTCAGGACAAGCCTGTGAACAGTTAGCATAGCCATATTGCATCTGATCTACAGAACCAGCCTGCATACTATCTACATAGCCATACTGCAACTGATCTACAAGACGAGCCTGTGTACAGTCTGCAAAGACTTATAACATCTTATATACAGGACCAGCCTGTGTGAAGAGTTGGCATAGCTAGATAGCATCTGATCTAAAGGACAAGCATATGTACTATCTGCCTAACCATATTGCATCTGTTCTACAACTTGTGTACAGTAATCACAATCATATTACATCTTATTGACTGGAGCAGATTGTGTGCAGTTGGCATAGTAAGATTGCATCTGATCTACAGGACCAGCCTGGGGACAGTTTGGATAACTATAAAGTATTTGATCTACAGTCTCAGCCTGTACATAATTATCCTATCCATATTATATCTGGTCTACAGGACCAGCCTGTAATAACTTTGCATTTTGCATAGCCATGTTGTATCTGGTCTACAGATCCAGCTTGTGAACCATTTTGATAACTATATTGCATCTGATCTGCAGTTCTAGCTTGTAAGAAATATGCGTAACCATATTTCATCTGACCTACAGATGCAGCTCTGAATATCTAAATACCTTATTGCATCTGATTCTGGATTATTTTCTTACAACTCTGCTCTCCAGCCTGTGTTTGAGCCACTGCACATTGAGGTCCATTGGTGAAATGCTTTACTCCAGAAAGCCTTCCATGCTGCCACCTCAGTACTAAGCATGGGTGAAAATGTTTACCTCAGATCAAAGTAGGGAGTCTTTTAAGTAGGACATTTGTTCTATGTATTAGGGGAGTCTTGGGGTACTCTGGGGTGAATAGAAGAGAGAAAGGAGGTTAACCCCAAATACCCCAACATTCTGTCTGACTGATTTGATTTAAAAGACACAGGATGCTGTGGTCCAAGCAATTACCTTGCTAATCCTGTTCTTATTATCTCTATGCAGGGTAAGTCTGGGGAAAGAAGTTGCTGATTTAGTTTTTTAGTTATAATCTTTTTTGCACAGTGATAAGATAAGGTGGCCAAAAAATCAATAAAATAAAAAAATAAGGTGACAGACAGTTTACTGGGACCCTGACATGAGCTGTGTGACTGAGGCAGACTTGATAGATAGCAGACAAGATTGAGAATTTAGTTGAGGGCCAAGGCAAGACATCACACTCCATCAGTTGTGTTATTTACTTTAGAGTGAAAACACACACAGTAGTTGAGCACTGTCCAGCAAATGTACAAGGGGTAGGAGGGCAGAGAAATGAGGATCAGCACAGGGAAGTGGGAGTAAGATGGTAGTTGTAAAACTGACTGCAGAAATGGTTTATGCAGCATGTACAATAAATGATGATGATCTCACTCCTCCAGGGATGATTCAGTTTGTCAAGGTCCCACCAAAAGTTCCTACACAACCACCAGAACCAGTAGTATAAAAAAACATGTAACAAGAACACTGAAGATGACAGTGAGTTGCATTCTACTGTTGATGATAGCAATGGCATAATGGAAGAAGGTGTAGCAGTTGACCCAACTGCTGTATCTGACAGTGAGAAAAACAAGCACCAAAACACCTACACCTACACAAGTAGCAAAATTTGTGAACGTAAAAGTACTAATAAATTTTATGACACCTCTAAAAGCTTAGAGGAATTTAAGGGCAGTGAGCAAGAAGCAGCTGGCAATGCTGAGAATGACCCAATGATGACTGATGATGACGATGATGTAGATCTAGAATATATCCTTCTAGCATCCTCCTCTTCTTCAGATACAGACAAATTTGATATAGAGAGATGATGACATGTCCATAACATTAGCTGAAAGGCAAAGGCTCAATCTTCCATCACTGAAAGGAGCACTCACTGTGCCTGTCAGTAAACTGTTTGAGAAAACCATGGGAAACTATGACCCTGAATAAGCAAAGATGTCTAAAACTACATAGTCATCCTGTCGGTCATAGTAAGGATCATCACATCTTCCAAATCCAATCCCTACTAAGCCACACACACTTGTGTTGCGTATCCAGCAGCAACAACATCAACAACATAGGTTATAAACATCTGCAGCCTTAGCTATGATGAGTGCCTCTGCTACTGCTGGAAGTGCTGCACCTTTGACACCTAGTAGTAGCAGTTACATTGCATAAACATCTAGGTCCAGTACTAGTAAAAGAGCCTCAGGAACCCCTCAGACCATGAAGTCCACAGTATGGAGATACTTCACTCAGGATCCAAAAGCTAAGCATGTTGATATCTGTTGTTTCTGCAAAAAACATGTGAGCAAGGGGAAAGCAGATTTATACCCAGGGCACCTCCTCAATGAGATCCCACCTGAACCACAACAACAGGTCTGACTTGGATATATATCAAGAACATGTCACAGGTGCCACAACTAGCAGCAACAGAAGCACTTAAAAAAGTCCCCAGGGCTCTTGGACAGATAAGAGAATTATTGATGTTATTGATGTGTAAGAGAGTGTGCCACTGGCAAAAGTTAGTTCATTCCAAATAACACCAATGGCTCCTGCTGCAGAGAAATATGAAAATTTTGGGTTTGCTGTAGGAGATGACAAGAGTCATAGAGTGCCTATACAAACTGCCCCCGCTTCTTCAAGTGGTGGCATTAATGCAATAAAGTTACACAGCTCTTCTATTGTGTACTGTCATCCCACACTTACTAAGTTCTTAGGAAGAAATCAAAACCTGCACAGATATAATGCAAATGTATACCTATGGAACAGTAAACCTGCCAAAATGTTGGCAGTTGACATGCTGCCTTTTTCTTTTGTTGAAAACAGAGGCTTTAAAGAACTGATGTCATGTGTTGCACCCTGCTGGAATATCCCAAGCTGCAATTATTTTTCAGTGATGGTTGTGCCAATATTTATAAACAGTAAGTTAGTGTTATGGGCAAAGAACAATGGCATCCAACTTGCTAAGAACCTGGTCAAGGCATAGTTTGTTGTAGGACTCACAACTTTGACTTTCAGCCCTCAGTAATAAGTAATATTGTGGTAGGAAATATTGCAGTCACAAGAAACATAGGCAAAAATTATTGGCAATACAGAAAAATAAAACTTTTTGCATGGTGGAAAGGAGAAAACTTTCATGAAAAAAGCAAAAAATAATTTGTTTTTAGCAAAAAGTCATGCAAGAAGTTTTTCTAACTTTTAGCCCTCCCTTACTCTTTACCCTGAAGTGCTTATCCTGGTCTTGGTTACTACTCCACTGAACTGGGGTCTACCTTGTGGTTGTCAACTTTAACTTTAGTAGCAGAAAGAGTACCTCAGGGGCTGATTGTGTTCTCTAGCTTTGCTCTCCAGCTCCCCTCCCTAGCGACTGCAGTAATAGGGAAATTCAGACTCTTATTCATATTAATTGGCAGATTGGACAAGTAAGGATGCCTTAAAATACACAATCATTCTGTCAGACTTTCCAACTGATGTCTCAGACAGTTTATAAGCAGGCACAATGCTCATCATCAATAATTAGGCCATCCTCAGCATCATCCACAGCTTTTCCCCAATACTTTCAAATTCCTCTAGGCTTCTAGGATTTTGAGAACATTCATTACAACTTTGAAGACTGGTGTTTTTACTTCACTATCAGGCAAAGAGATGATTGCACTGCTACACACTCGTCTGCTATGCAAACTAGAATGCAACTCCCCATCATTCTCAATGTTTTTCAATGGTTTCCTAGTACTGCTGGTGATGGAAGAACTTTTTATGTTACATTCACAGAAAGACTTCTCAAGAGGAGAAAGATCATCATTGTTTATTGTGCAAGCTGCAGCAACCATGGCTGCAGTCAGTTTTTGTACTACCACTTTATTAACAAGTCCCTGCACTGCTCCTATTACCCATAATAAGTTTGCTGGACATTATCGAAGTAGTGTAGATTTTAACAGTACTGCATGCAACAGAACTGATTGTGTTTGATGTATTGCCCTTTAAAAGTATTTTATAATATAGTATAGTAAGTCTGCTTCTTCTAATATATGTCATGGTCAGCCTCAGTCAATGCTTATAACATAGGCCCTGTCTCTATCACCTGTCATTCAAGCTATTTTTATTTATTTATTTTTTTCAATTTTTTTTTATTCTGTCAGTCAATCAGTCAAAGAGGCTCAGGCAGCTCAAGATGGAACTGGGATCACTTGCCTATCTCTTCTCAGTCAAACAAGACTTTGGAGTATTTTGGTTAAACCTCCTTTCTCCCTTCATACTCTCTTAGACTCCCCTAACACAGAGAACATAGTAACAAACAAAAAATAGTGTATGAGACTGAAAAAAGGCAAGCATCCATCAAGTCCAGCCCTTGCCAAATTATCCCTGTTGAACCATTTCTAATTAAGCAACAAGTAGGTAAAAATAATTAGTTCCTGACTCCAAATGGAAGTCATATATTTCCCTGGAATAACATCTGATCTGCTTTGAAGCCAACTGTCATAAGTCTCAATAGGTAGATAGATAGGTTTCCATTACTTTTTTGAAAGCAGATTCAGTATCTACAATTACAGCATAACAAGGTAAATAATTCCATAACTGTGCGGCCCTTACTGAAAAATATCCCTGGCTTTGTTTTAGTCTAAAGTGTCTTCCTCCTAGTCTTGATGGATGATGACCTCTTTTTCTTTGCTCAACAAATTGATTAGATGGTTCAGGGCTATCCAAGTTCAGTCCTCAAGAGCCACCAACAGGCCAGAATTTGAGGAGTTCCTTGATAAAGCACAGGTGAATAAGTCAAAATGAATGAGTCACTGATTATCTCACCTGTGCCTAATCTGGGAAATCCTTACATTCTGTCCTGTTGGTGGCCCTTGAGAACTGAACTTGGACAGCCCTGAGATAGTTAATTGATGAGTTCTTTGTATTGGAAAATTGCCTGTGCACAAGACTCCCTAAACTAAACCTTAATAACTTTGCCTGTCTTCTCTAGCTCCAAAATTGTAAAGCTTTCTCTTTCTTTAACAAACACAGAATGACCTGACTGACACCCACTTTTATACTATAGCGGTGGGAAAAAAAGAAAACTTTGCACATGGGGGAAATTAAGTCTTATGATTGATTTCAATGCAATGAGCAAAATGGGGGGGGGGGGAAACTGGCAATTTTCCCACTTGGTGGGATGTGCCATTTTTTGCCTGTTTCATTTTTATGGCAAAAATCTGATCCATTCTTAATCAAAATCTTGGTTTTTAAAACTTGCGTAGGTCAACTTGTTCAGAGAGCATTTCCTTGTTTTTGTGCATTTTTATTAAGAGATAAGAGCAAAGTCAGTTAAATGATAAGTGTGCCCTCTTTTTTATCTTATCTCAGCCAATTTAAATATAATTCTGGATAATCAATAGGAGCCCTGAAAAGGCAGGGATGTGTGCTCCCTCAGACCATTTGTAGGAAGCAGGCATGAAGATGTACAGTGTAATTAAGTGTTCATAACCCTGCTTCATTTTTCATTGATAATGTTCCTTTAATTAGGGTTTAATACCCATGAATGCTAGATGTACTTTTAAAGTCCCATTTAATTCAGTGGGATGATATATTTGTTCCCTATGTCACACCTGTTTTGCTACAAAATTGCTGCATTTGCTGTGGCCCAACATATGATAATTTATAATAGAATATTGTTTAAGGCTTTAATGTTTAAGACACATATGAGCACAACTGAACTGGCATAAAGCATGACAATATATAATTGCTGCAACCACATTTAAAGATTAATTTGTTGCTCTTATGCCCATTTATATGAATCTAAAATATTCATATACAGTTTTACAGAATTCACTTTTTTGACTTTAAAATGTAAAAAATATTATAATGGCTTATACTGAAGATACCTTCAAACATGACCAAAAATGTCAATTTTACACAGCCTATAATTGCATCAATTACAATAATTAGTTACTAATTCTTTTGATGTACAATGTTTTATGTCTCATATAATTTATCTGCACTGTTTTCTATAATCATTTTACAGTTATTATTTCATGTAGAACAAAATCAAATATCTAAAGTACTCGTTCTGGCAATGATTACTTATAAATAATAGTGAAGGTCCACATTAATGCTTAAAAGAGAAAAAAAAAATCAGAAAGCCCTTTTGAAAGGGAAATATTTCCTTGACTAAAATATAATTATTTATTTAGGTAGGTGTCTTTCAAACAGCAGTCAGATATATCTATTTATATGCTTTTACATTTCATTGTACAATTTCCTGTATATAATGCCAGGTGCCAGGTTCCTGCAGCATGTCATTTTGTGTATGTTATTGAAAGAGAAAGCAGCACAATTTGTGAGCTAGAGAAGACAGTCACTTGAAGCACAGTTGGACTTTAGTTTGGGGGGTGTTTTTGGGCAGTCTGGAGAACTCTGGGAGAAAAGAGTTTTACCAAAAAATACCCAAAAATCTTGTCTAACTGCGAAGAGACTGGTAGAGCTAATATAAGTTCCTTCCTAAGCTTGCTGAGCCTTTGTGTTAGAGGAGTCTGGGTCAGTGTGAAGGAAGGGAGTTATACCAATAATACCCACAAATCATGTTTGACTAAGAAGAGACAAGAAAGTAATCCAAGTCCATTCCTGTAATGGCTATTCTCTGTGTTATCAGGGACTGGGAGTGTATGAAGTGAGACAGAAGATTTATACAAAATACCTCAAAATCTTGTTTGATTCAGCAGAGACAGGCAGGTAATCCAAGTCCCTTTCTGATCTGGCTAAGCCTCTGTAACCGACTGAATAATAATTTGCAAACTGACAGCCAAGAGATAAACAAGTACAAATGACACAGACCCCCACAGCGCAGTAAACCCATGCTGTTTAGAATCTTGCAAGCAATTTATATTCTTTCCTTTAACATGGTTTCCATTAATTTTCCCAGTACTACTGACATAAGACTTACTGGTCTGTAGTTGCCAGACTCTTCCCTTTTTGTAAAGTGGAACTGCATTTGCTACATTCCAAAGATCTGGAGCTACTCCTGTTAATAGTGACCGAAGAATTCTGTTAAAGACTACTCCTATCCCATCTGGTCCCAGATTCTTTCCAAATACCTTCTGCTGTAAAAAATGAACAGAAATATTAATTGAGACAGGCAGCTGGACCTTTAGCCTCGTTTACATTTCTTCCACCTTTCCTCTAACTATTGCTTGTTCCATTTTTCCCCGTTTTCTTATGTATCAAAACATGTTTTGCCCCACATTTTACTGACTGTGCATTTTTTTCCTCTGTATGTTCAAAATATATGATATGTGCAAGTTAATACGGAGATTTTAAACACACAGGATTTCTAAAAACACATGCCCTGCTGGTTGTGCCTGTTTCTCAAGATTTTCCATTTCAAAGAACTTTCACACCTTCAGTTGGCTAATTTTAAAAGCTCAGAAAGGTATGCTCACTTGTGCCCTTTACATACAATCAGCCAATCACTGGATACTGATTTCCACAACTTTAATTATCTTGCTGATGATTGAGTGTCTGGCTATACTTCAATTGCCCTGCTAACACTTCTCATCCTACTCATCCTTCAGTTCTCATTGAGTCAACACTGTCTTCCAATCTTCCACTCCCTTGAAATCCTTCAGAAAATAATTTTGGAAAACACATCACAACTCAGCACAAAAAGCTGTGTTTACTCTTACACATTACAAACTAAGTTTGCAGGGAAGAGACCAACAATGTACTGTTAACATCAGCCCTGAAGAGCAGAAGGGATTAGAAATGTTAGAATTCTAATAACTAGTATTTATATAGCACCTTTCTCCCAGTGGGACTCAAAGCACTTTCAGTGCACACTCTTGGAATTAACCAAATTGGCAGCTGAATAATAGATGTTATTATTACCCAATCAAAGGTACTCATTTATCAGCTTCAGAAGAATGAAGGGCTTAGTTGACCCTTGTGGGATTCAAACCTGCAACCTTGATGTTTGAACAGGGTCTGCAAGCAGGGCAATTACCAGTGAGCTATATTAACATGTTGCTAAAATCATCACTGCTAAGACTATTGATTAATGTTTGACATGAATGTAATAATAATAGAAGGTTAAATTGTATACAAACATGATAATTCAAATAAGTTGTCTTATACGCAAGACATATTTGCCACTTTCAGTATAACCTTATTATTTTTTATTTTTTTATCTCTTTGAATGTTATGGTTCTCATACAGCAGTAGGCTTATAAAAAGAAAAGCCTGAAAAATACTTTTTACACTTATTGGAAATGAAAGCTTCAAAATATTACAACAATGCTATCCTTGAAAAAAAAATGATTGTGAGCTTCCATCAAGACCAAAATCTTGTTTGTAGGTTTCAGAAGTGCTAAAATATTTTACATGGCTGTCCAGACTTGTAAATAAAAAGACCTGAAATATGTTGTTGGTCTTCAGGCTTAAAAAACACAAGCCCTAAAAAATATTGTATGCACTACTGACCTAGTTCCAGCAATGCTACATGAGGCTGGCAAACATTATGCCACCCAGTGGCATCCATAATTGACATCCTGGCATTTGTAACTAATGTAATTCCTGCTGTTGAGTCATCTAAGCATCAGGAGAAGTAATTGTTGAAATGTTATGGGTGAACAGTTGTAAAAAAATACATGATTTTCCATTTTTCTCAAGGAAAATTCCCACAAATCTTTTGATGGACAATTTCTTCTCTGTCAGTTGTTTCAAGTGGGAATTTCCTGCAACATAGAGTTTTCCACCACCCTATACTATTGATTTTTGGAGGTGGAAATTTACCACCTTATAGAAAAAGACCACTTAATTTCCTGCTGGCTTCTACAATAAAAGCCAAGAATTTCTCATACTTCAATGTGGGTTTTATTAGTAGTGAAAGAGAAGTTGAGGTGTTTTAGGAGAAGAGAGAGATGTTAAGAAGAACATTTGTGATTTCTGAAGTTTGTGAAGTGTGTGTGACTTAGTGAAGTTAGTGAGGGTCAGTCAATTGACAGTTAATATTATGGCAGTGAGGAACATTCAAATTGTCTAAGTTAGTGTTAGGGCAGTGAGGGGGGGTCATTCAAATTGGGAGTTAGTTTTAGGGCAGTGAGGGTGATTTAAATGAGTTAGTGTTAGGGTAGAGAGGGTCATTCAGATTGAGTTAGTTAGGGCAGTATGGGTCTGTGAATTGTGTAGTGTGAGTGAGATGTGTTTTTCTTTATTTTTTTAAATAATTTTTTAATCTTATAATAATACAAATTGTTTTATAATACTTAATTTTCTTTAAATATTTCAAGACAAGTGTTGTACTTGTTACTTATACTGTCAGACTCAGCAGATAGTTGAATTGCTATATCTTCCTCCATTGTGCCATCAACACTAAAATAGAGAGGAAGATGAGAGACAAAGTAGGGCAGAAGCAGTGTGAGAGTTGGCCAGAAGTTGTGCTTGCTTTCTAAGCTGTAGAAGAAGATTTCCTACCTTTTCCAGATGTGTAACCAGGACCAGAACCTGTTTGATTTATAGCTGTAGCTAAATGTACCTGATTTTTAAACTTCCAGATCTCATATTATCTAATATTTGGAAAACTGATTAGATAAAATGCCAAACATAATCCTATATAATAATTCGCTAAATGTGTGTAACGACAAAGTCATGCACAATAGAGACTGCTGTGCGTGCTGCAGTCATATGTAGTAGAGACTGCCCGCGCCGCGGTTGATACAAAGCTGGATGCTCCAGAAGGAGCATCCAGCTCTGTATCAGCTGCAGCGTGGGCAGTCTCTACTGTGCATGACTGCCCCGAGACCGGCTGGCAGTGGCACTGTGACCCGTGTAATGGGCTCTTCAACTAGTATGAAATAAAGCACCTATTTTGCAATGTGTGCTTTGTATCGTCTAAACCATATGCTTCATACACATTCCAAATTTACAAAATTGGTTTTGATCATCCCTACTTGGACCTGACTTCTGTGCAGCAGATATTGCATGAAGGATGAATGCACATGAACTTAAAATTATATTGTTATTTTCTTTTCAGCATATGTACCAATGAAACTATGTTTTCTTAATCATCAAAGTTAAATGTTAAGCGGTGAAAACAACCCATGCAATGACAGCCTTCCTTTTACTGTTGTACGTAAAGCTATTTATTTAGTGATATTGACATTTGAAAGGAATTTACAGCATCATTGTCTTGGCTCAGTCACATTTAAAATACATTTTTCAAAATGTGTTTAATGTGTGTATTGAAAGAAATAGCTTGAAACATTTGTAAGTTTGATTGAGCAATGTAAACTCACTGAACAAGTGTAGTATTTCAAATTTGGAGAGGTCAGCTGTAAATCCAGTACATATATATGCTCACTTTCCTTTCTTTACTGCACATAAGACATGCATCCTACTTCAAAAACTAATTGTTCTATAAGACACTTCTATTCCAGTGTCAGAAAGTTCATATTCTCGATAGCCTATTTTTGCATCACTTGCAGTCTTTGAAATTCTGATCTCTATTTATAGTACTGTAAATGCAGCCAGGGTTTTCAACTGTGTGGCATTTTAGGTTCAAGACCAAAGGTGTTCTATCCTTATTTGTGATTTCTTTCTGCCATTCATTCATAACTGCACCTTTTGTTCCACAAGATGATGAAAGATGCAGCGCTGAGCTCTGACAGTAATTTTCTCTCTCTGGAGTGTGGCATAAGAAATGAATTATATGCTCTCTCTAATGCCTCTTTTGCTGAGATGTTTCTGTGTTATAGTACTGCTGCAATCTGTGAAAAGGAACAGCTTGAGCCACTGCAATGCAGGTGCAAAAATAAGAATCTTAACATTTAACAGGATAAAACTCCTGCAAACCAAATAGATATCACCTTGATAACACTACATATATGTCATAAGTGGCTTTATGTATGAAGGCAAAGTAAAGTAATTCTGAAGCAAATCAGCTTCATCACGGAGATTGAAAAGTTACTAAAATTGCCATGTATTTAAATGGGGTTTTTAACCCCTTGAATGCTAGACAGGTCTCATCCTTTATTTGTACCATATAGTCCAATTATTTTTTTCCAAAATTGTTCCACTTTGCCCAGTGGCCCATATTTATAAAACCTGTAGGTATTCTGGAGTAAAACAAATGCACCATAGGGGACAAATAACAATTTCTGTTAAATAAAACTAGGCCTTTAAAGGGATAGTAATGTTTCATAATAACAGCAGCTGCAATTAATCTTCATATTATTTGGGTCATGGAGATTATTTCGATACTGTTTGAGTTGTAGTTCAAGAGTAATTGAATGATAAGGTATCCCCCTCCTGTCCCTTTTACAGATTTAACACTGCTCACCTCAGAGCAGCAAGACTGTCTGGATGAATCACAGAAAAGGAGAATTTTCAGTGAACTTAAGGGAAAATCTGTCAAGGAGGGCAGGATATTCCTTATTCTCACAATAAGAAGATTATCCATTGCTGTGATCTGTCTGGTCCCAGGACCAGATTCCACATCTGCGGGGAGGTGGCTTACTCTAGGTAAAAGGGGAGTGAGGGGGATACTTTATCATTCAATTACTCTTGAACTGCAACTCTGACAGTATTGAAATAACACTCTCCATGGCCAAATAATATGAAGATTAATTGGAGTTGCTGTTTTTGTGAAACCCACTGGTTTCTAGAGAGGTCTTGAATGCATTGCAAAGCATTCAAGGGGTTACAAATCTCTATGGGAATGGGTATTTAGGAAGTTAGATTTGTCCTTTATGGTGCAGTTGGTTTACAGTGTGTAGATCTCTGTAACAGAAAGTGCATTTTTTTAAAGGATTTCCTGTGTCCTGCATTGTTAAATTAATTTTATTTGGGGGCATGGCCTGGCAGCCATCACGGACAGATACAAGATGGAGTAGCTCTGTGCCACTTAACATACATCCCAGCCCATCTGGATACACAGTTAGCTTAGAGCAACTTAACTGGTCTTATTATATGCCCCACATCGAGAGCTGTCATCTGGTACTTCTATTGTGTGGCTTACATTTGTGGGGCAGCGAATGGAGGCCATTGTGGCCTAGGCTGCGAGTCCACGACCTGTCGTGCTGAAACGTTGTGGTGGTGAAGAGCTCCTGTACACCCTGTTCTGGATATAGAGAAGCTGAGGTGCACATTGTGGGCACAGGGAGGTCAACACCGGTATGATCAGACTTGGAATCATTGTGGCTGTGACCCGCTTCATCTGCAGTACTGGTGAGTTGCCAATTCCCCAGTGGGTTAACCTTGGAGACCTTGATTCCAAGCTACCTACTGCACCAGGATCAGACATTATTCAAGGTGGAGAGTGACCCACGAGAAGTCTTCAAATCAACTATATATTGCTTGAGGTGAATGTAATTAAAATATAACTTTTATTCAAAATAATGATACAACATACAAATTAATTAAAAGAAAAATAGCCCTGAGCATTGTTGTATCAGATAAAAAATATAATCTATGTGCAATAATGTTACAGTACCAAAAGTACTTAACGATGTAAGGTTTAGATACAGGTGCATGGCGGCATACATAACAGTTAGTAATATTAGCTGTCCTTAGTGTTTGACACATTCAGTGCTCCAGTCCTTCCCTTTTTTTATTTTTATTTTTTTGGAGAGGGACCCACTCTGTATTAACTCTGAGGGTTCAGGCAACTCCCCTCCCTACCATTTTTTTCTTTTGCAATCCCAGTTCCCCTCCATCCCAGTAGGCCTTCCTGATGGGCACCCTACCTGGTTAGATGTGTGGACACCCCTGAACCATGAGAGATCTGCAGTGGGCTATAATTTAATAATATATCAAACACCTGCCCTGTTTACTCCTGCAGTGTGATCTGCTGCCTAGTTGGAAGTACCTGTGACGCATAGGCTCTATAATCTACACTTCTGCCCTGCATTCTACCCATACTGATAAGCGGGACTCTTCTTTGTGAATTACCAGTGCACCAGTTGCAGATCCTAAAGCAATATAGTGTCCTTTTGCCTCTTCTCAGTAGGCATTTCTATATAGCTATATACACCCAGGGGACTTCGATGCGCTGTGCATTCTGGGATACAAGGCCTGGGAATACTGTCACTCTAACTCCTTGTGCACTCACTGTGGAGACGACTGGGGAGTCTACCCTAACTGTGTCTGACTTCCGGGTTCAGCAGTAATATTTACATATGTGAGTAGGATGCCAACGCTGTTGTCGCTGGCTCTGTTCAGTGCTTGGCGAGAACTACAAAAAGCGGTGGGATTTACGGCTATCTCTCATGAAACACCTCTATGGGGTAATGCACTTTGAAAACAACTGGAAACTTTGGAATTTGGCCAGGTGTGGGTAGGTAGGGGGATTAAGACTCTGGGACGTCTATATCAGAATAATCTCCTTAAAACCTTCCAACCATCGCTGGTTGATATGGATTGGAACATTCAGACTAGATGGCAAACTGATGTAGGACCACTTGAGGATTGGAAATGTGATGAAGCATGTAGGGCCCCTTCTCAAGTATCAATTTCCATGAAACATCAACTGATACAGCTTAAGATATTGCATCATACTTATTATACTCCAATGAGATTGAATTCAATGGTTAGCACTAAGAGCAAATTTTGTCATAAGTGTGACAGGGTAGAGGGTACGTTTCTACACATGATTTGGGATTGCCCCCTGGTGAATGACTTTTGGAAGACAGTTATTCAAACTGTGGAGAGGGTACTGGAAAGACCGATCCCGCATAGCCTAAACTGTGTGTTATGTCGATCTTCCCTGACAAGATACAGGAGGATTCGGTGAGGACACTTCTCAGAGCTCCTTTTCGTGGCCAGGAAAACGGTGGCCATGAATTGGATGGCGGACAGGGATCCTACTCACAAACTCTGGGTTGAACTGGTAACACAAAATCTATCACATTACAAAATGGCCCACTTGCATAGGGGGACTCCTCAAAAATATGATAAGATTTGGGGCTGCTGGCATTTGAGGGATCCACATGGCTGGGACTGAAGAAGTAATGGAGATTACCTGGATAGGTATATATCTATACATATTCATGTACATTGTACCCTTTGTGCTGTCACGCCACAGATGGGGTGGATGGTAACTGTTACCCTCTCAGGGGTGTGGGGGTGTCTGGCTGTGTGGGAGGGAGTGAGCTAGGGGTGGGAGGGAATGGGTAATTAAGGGGGGAGAGGGAAGGTGGGTTTCCTGGGAAGGGGCAGGTGATTTAAACAAGGGGTAAAAGTTACAGGTTATGCCGAGCTGATCATATCCCTATGTTCATTGTACTATATTATCATGTATGTATTATTGTTCTGGCTACATGTACCTAATATGTATATGTTTAATTTTATATGTGATTGGTTTGGTATGGCTTGTTAATAAAAACAGTTTAAAAAATTCCTTTTATTTTCTTTAACGGATAAAAGAACAAGTCAGTCAGTAGATATTTGATCACAGTGTTATGCTTATCCCTGCAATATGTCATTAGCAATTAGTAATTCCTCATTTATTGTTTTACAATGCATTGGACTCACTTTGAAACTAGAGGGGTTAAGGAATCCTTAATAATAAAATAAAACTTTTACATTTAAGTCCTCCCTGGTGAACTGTATGTATGTATTATGTACTTATTATTTAGATGCATTAATTATATATTGAAATATAATTTAACTAGTGTAAAAGCTAGTGTACACGGGCCAGCATTCTGTGCATTCTGGCAGTCTCTACTGCATGTGACTTCATCGGACAAATATACATCCGGCCTTTTATATTATATGATGATACTAATACTAGAACATTCTCTAGAGTGGGATAATTCATGCTCATAGGTTAAAAAGAATGCACAAGTACTAGTACAATTATTATTATTATTATTATTATTGGGTGTAAGTGCCTCCTGCCACATGAACTGCCGGTTAGTGGGTGGAAGAAAGAAGCACTGTTGAGAGCAGTTGTCCAGGGAAGGGGTGGTTTTTGGTGACAATGGTTATGGAGGTAGTTGATAGGCTTCCCTGAGGAGGTGAGTTTTAGGGGAGTGCCTGAAGAGCTAAAGCCTGGGGGGAGACTGATGGGGCAGGGAAGGGAATTCCAGAGCTCAGGTGCAGCAGGGTAGAAGTCCTGTAGGTGGGAGTGGGAGGATTAATATGAACTGTAGAGAGGAAAATGTTCTGTACAGAGTGAAAATGGCGAGTGGGAGTGTATTTGGAAATGAGAGATGAAATACAGATGGTTGCATTGTTAGTAAGGGCTCTATAAGTTAGCATCATAATTTTTAATTTAATTCTGTATGCTAATGGGAGCCAGTGTAGGGATTGGCAGAGGCAAGTGGTGTTAAAGAAGAGACAAGGTAGGTTAATTTTGCAACAGAGTTCATTATGGACTGTAGTGGAGTTAGTCAAGTGAGAGGAAGGGCAATTACAAGACAATTCATCTTCAATTTGACCCACGGGTGCAGTTGTTTCTGTATTTTATAGTCAGTATCCCAGCAGTAGTTAATTCTTTGAGTGCCAGAGAGGTATCCAATGCATAGCAATTCAATGAGTAGGATATATCTCTGGCACTCAAAGGGTTAACATCTAAACTGTGTTCAAACACATGTTTTCAGTTTCTTATTTAAATAAAAATTTGATAAAATGTTGGAATCCAGTTTACCTTGCCAATGCATACATATCATTCAAATTATTTATTTTTGGTCTAGAATAAATTAGTATTTCCTCTGTTAAATTGTAATGCTGTCATGTTTTTTGGTGGAGCTACTGAAAAAACTTATTAAAAAAATTCTACATATATAGATTTTATGGAGTATTATTACCTTTTGAAAATATTTGACCTCATTCCTGAGATATATAGTTAGATTTATGGCTTGGTGCATATGTAGTAAGTTTTTACACAAAGGTTCACTATTCATGAGCATAGAACCAACTTTGTCATTCACTGCTCAGTATAATAAAATAAAACATGGTACATTGGTCAAGCACCAAAAAACATACTCATGCATGGAGAGGTGTTTATAAGGTCAACCATTTATTAGGTCAGTATGAAGAAAATATAATTCTATTAAACAGGTTAATTGGCAACTTGTTCATCATTTAGCAGAGCACTGAGAAATCATTTAGACATTTTATGGACAAACCACTTCATCTTGACTCACCCATGAGACTCACCTGTTTCTCTGGGGAGAACAAATTTTGTTTCTTTGGCTGGAATTCTATAGAGATTGGGTTTTGTTGGGGAGTCCCTATTTCCATAAAACCACCAACAGACGCTTATTACTTCATTGTAATAATCAACACTGAGGCCTCGATTCAATTAGGTCCAACAGTCAGAAAAAAACTCACTGTCATTTTTTTCAAGCACATTTTTTCAAGCAGTTCGATTACCTGTGCTATGAAGAAATACTGGCTAAAATTAATTTCAACTTCACCTATTTTCCCACTCAGTTCCATCCATTAAGCTTTGACATGCATTAAGGGACCCACTGCACCCAATACATAAGCACACATCCCAGCCAGTGGTAGCCTGGAATCCATTTTGAACACATCTGAACACAGACCGGCCATATAAAAGCCAGTCACTGTTCAAATTTCATACAGACTGGCTCGGGCATCGGCCCAACAGGTACCAAGGGGAGGTGGGTATTGTTGCCATGCAATCCTGCCTCCACCTCCAGTGACAGCAGCGATAGTGGTCGTGATGGCAGAATCTTTACCATTTAATATTTTATAAACAATATTTAATTCTTGGTTGGATCCTTGTACTATTTTTGGGGGGTTATTTATTAGTATTATATATGGATTTGCCACCTCTTCTTCTGCACCAGCACTCAAATTATTTTTGAGAATTTTAATGCCGGCATAGTGTAAACCTTTGAGTGTATGCAATGCATTCTTCTGCATTGCATTGCATACTCCTCCGGCACTCAAAGGATTAACAAATACATTACTGTATGACATATGTTTAATGTGGACTTTATTTAATTTTACAGGTACCTCTTTAACAACAAAAAAAGGCAGAAGAGAAGAAGAAAGGAGAGAATGAAGAAGAAGGAAGATAGAAGATTTAAGAAGAAGACGGACAGTGGATGACAGGTAGGAGTGGGTGTTAGGCTAGTGTTAGGCCATAATCATCCTCACTCAGTTTGACGGCTCAATCCCAGGACATCCAATTCCTACCTTATATTTGTGTATTTATGCAAATATCCAAACATTCTTCCCATTTCTTTGTTACCCCCATTTTTAAATAATCAACATATTGACTCACACCCTTCTCTATTCTTATTTGAAAAATCAATTGTTTCTGGAGCTGATTCCACGTAAAATCTTGTGATTGCCTCCGTTCTTTAGCAATTATCTTTTTAACCGCCAAAAAAATATGAATAGTCAATGTTAATTGAATGGATTTCCTATAAGGCCATACCAGATGTAACAGAGCGACAGCTGGATCCCTGTGCATCCTAATATTAACAGCTTTATACAAAAATTTAAAGGCCATATCCCACAAACATTTAACTTTTTCACAATTCTACCAAATATGTAAATATGTACCCTCTGAAGACCCACATCTCCAACAATCTGTTTCAACCTGAGGATACATCTTTCCCAAACAAAAAGGGTACCAGATACCACCGATTTACCAATTTAAATTGGGTTTCTATCAGGGACAGATCCCTTATATTGCTATTAATCTTTTTTGTTGCAATAAACCACTCATCTATATCTATTTCCCCTAACCCATCCTTTTCCCACCTTATCACAAGACCCCTTACATCTCTACCTTCAATAAATCTAATACATTCTAAACATTTAGATATAACCTTCTTTGTATTTTCCTCCCCAAAAACTTTCTCCATTCTCCTTTCCAAAAAACTATCCAATTGGGCAAGATGGGACTTTAAACAGTTCTTAATCCGCAAATAAACAAAAACTGAAGAACGAGGAAGATCAAATTCTGAAATTAATTGAGGAAAAATGTTTATCTCTGTTCCCGTTATTAAATCCCCTATTTTACTAATGCAACACCTTTTCCACTCCTTCAAAGATACATTTTCCACACAATATTCCAGAATACACACCGGCAAAGAAGAAATCAGTTTATTGCTAATATTCAATTTTTTATTTATTTTATACCATGTTGGAACAAGACTCTCCAAAATTATTTTTTTCCTTACTAACCTCAACCCTGTTTTATTATTTAGATTCCATATGATCTTATTCAAATTATCTATTGCACAATCAGCAGTTTCTACCTTATACCATGCTTCATCCTCATTAATTTGTAATTGAGTTTTCTGAATATGAAACATCATACTCGCTTCATACTGTTGCCTTATAACCGGATATCCAGTACCTCCATCCCTCGGCTTAATTGCCATCCTACACCTTTTTATTCGAGGCTTCTTCCCTCTCTACACAAAATTTTAAAAAATTTTCTGTACCATTTGTGACCAACTTAATGGAATATCTAGAGGGATTATCCAAAACAAGTAAGTCCACTTCGAAGCACATAAGCCCTCAACACATTTATCCTACCCCACCACGAAAATTCCTGTTGTTTCCAATCTCTAAGAAGTCTATTAGTATCTTTACAAAGATTAAAAAAATTAATTTCCATTATTTGTTCAATATCCGTGGGGATTTTAATTCCCAAATAATCCATTTGTTTAGTCTTAGTGTCAAATTGATACACTTCCTGTATCCTATCTATATCTCTTTTAGACTTATTTTGAAAAAGCGGTACTGTCTTCTGTGTATTCAACCTATAATTTGAAATTTTTCTATATTGTACAATTTGACCCATAAATTCACACACCGATTCTACCGGATCTGTTAATGTAACCACAATGTCATCTGCATACATTGCGATTTTCAGATCTTCTCTATTTGTTGGAAATCCCTTCATTTCAGCATTATTACGAATATTAATAGCAAAAGGTTCCAGAGTGAGAATATACAAAATAGGAGATAAAGGGCATCCCAGTCGGGTGCCATTTCACAAATTAAACCACTCATAAATTAACTCCTACTACCCTCACTATTGGATTCTGATATAATACTGAAATTGCTCTCAACAGCCAGCCAGTAATACCAAATTCCTCCAGTGTCCTCATCATATATCTCCACTTGACCCTGTCAAATGCCTTTTCTGCATCCAAAGACAGGGCCAGGAGGGGAACATTTTGCCTCTTCACAGAATCAAGAATATCAGTGATCCTTCTAGTATTATTAGCAACATCCCTTCCTGGAACAAATCCAATTTGTTCCTTATGTAAAATTGTATCCAGTACCTTCATAAGCCTACTCGCCAATATAGCTGAAAAAAGATTTATATCCACATTAATTAAGGATATTGGAAGATAACTTCATACATCCTCTGGATTTTTATTTGCTTTCGCAATTGGAATGATATTAGCTTGACACATTTCCTCAGGACATACCCCACTTGATACTAAATAATTGAAAGTCTTTGTTAAAGGGTCCAATAGTTTATCTCTAAATGTTTTATAAAAAAAATGAATAAACCCATCTGGTCCTGGAGTTTTATACTTAACCAGCCTATATATAGCCTGACCTACCTCTTTCTTCTCAATTGGACGATTAATATTCAATAATTGATCCGCTGTAATCTTAGGAATTTTCATATTAACTAAATAATTAACTATCTCAGCATCCGTACTATCATTAGGAAGCCTATATAAACCTTGATAATAATCTCTAAAAGATTCCGCTATCTATTCTGGCAACATACATACCTTATCCTTATATACAATTTTATTGATTCTATTACTGGATTGTTGTTTCCTCAATCTATTCGTCATTATTTTATTTACTCTATTCCCTCTATCATAATATCTCATATTCAGACGTTCCATAGTTTTTATGGTTTTCTGAAATTCCAACTCATTAATTTGTTTTCTCAATCTCTTCAGTTCTTCTAAATGACTATGTGAGGGGTTCTCCTTATTCAATGAGGAGACATTATAAAAAGCTATATATAAATTCGACAGAGGTAATAGCATTCTCTGCTGCCTTCTCGTCTTCATTTTTACAAAATACCTCCTCATTACTGCCTTATAAGAACACCACAACACAGTCGGAGATGTTTCCTCTCTATCATTTTCTTCAAAATAAAAATCTGACATTTTTGTAAGATATTCCTTATTTTGTTTATCATATATCAAGGAGTCATCCAACCTCCGTAACCTATTCATATGTCTAAAACCACCCTTACTTAAATCAAACATCAACAGAGAATGATCCGACCAAGTGTTATCTCTTATTACTATATCTCCTATACTTTTTATTGTATCCAAATCTCCCAAAATCAAATCAGTTCTCGATAAAGAATGATGCACAGCCGAATAATAGGTATAATCCTGCTCCAAAGGATGTGAAACTCTCCACAAATCAAACAAATAAATCTATATAATACGTTTCTCAAGGCTTTCGCTTTCTTACACAAATTCTTATTAAGTACGTTAGAGTATTCAACCTTCCTATCTAAAACAGGGTCTAAAATACAATTAAAATCCCCAGCAATGAATAAACGCCCCTCTCTCACTTTATCCAATCTCTCCAGAACCTCCTCTAGATATGACACCGGAGAAGTATTTGGGATGTAGACATTAAGCAGAGTATGTACAATCCCATCTTCATCTCCAATCCAAATAAGATATCTTCCTCTTTCATCTTGATCCACCAATTTAGTTGTAATTTTAACCCTTTTGGAAAAAACAATTGCTACCCACCGTTTCTTCTTGGTATCCATAGAAGCCTGAAACAAGTGTGGAAATTGGGTTCCCCCCCACCTGTTCATATCACAATCTCTCCAATGTGTTTATTGAAAAAAAATAACATCTGCTTTTTCCTTAAGAAAAAAGCTATAAACTCTATTCCCCTTATATGGGGAATTCAATCCCTGGGTTTTGACCGCGAAACCCCTAACCATCATCTTTTTTCCCCATCTTAGTATGGCAACCCCCTTTATTCATTCTCTACCAATCTCTCCTTTAGCACCTAAAAACCTAAACATATAATATACAATAAGACAAATATATAAAACAGGCTTTTCTTGCCCTTGCCTAAAGATGGACCTTTGGTCAACACCTCCGGAACCTTGCCCGGTTTGACTTCTGAAAACATAAGGTCGCTAATACTATCCTTCATAGAGACCCTAGTCGCCACTGAGTTCCACAGAACACAAAGTGGGGAGATTAATATGGTTTGGCACCATAGAACAAATGCCACTTGGAGAAAGAGAATAAATCCTCGCCCTCACCTCCTTCCTGACAGTTTACTCCTCATTATATTATTTTCAATCTTTTCTCTTTTTTTTCTCTTTAAAAACAAAAAATAACAACGGCAGAAGATAGGAGAGAGAAAAAAAAAAAAAAAATATCTACAACCCTTAAAGTCTGTTGAGACAACATTCTCAAATTTGTCAGCTAAAAACAAGTTCCACTTATTTAAAATGAAATCTTGATTTCAGCCGACAAAACACCACTTTTCAAAATTGTCTCTGCAGACTTCCAACCCCACCCCTACATCCTCCAAACATTATATACCAACTTAAATCACATATACATACATACCCATAAACCCACATAGACCCCCTATACCAAATATCATAAATCGTCAAGTGCATAATTTTAGTCACTACCTTTCTATCCGCTATAATATCAACCTTACTAATATCATATCCCCTAAAGTACTTTAACATATTACCCCCGTTGATCCTTCTCCCTCCCTAACCCCACATCCCTTCATCATTAACAATATTAAACCAAAAGTGCTTATTTTAACCTTCTTCACAATATTACACACTTCAGATAATCGAATACTTTTAATTTTAGTTCTTTAAAAAAAACAAAAAAACTATACACATATATATCCAGCCCTTGGAGTCCAGAAACAAAACCCTCAAATTTGCTATTATAAAAGCAAATTACTTTTATTTAACACATCGATCAGATGCTATATACCTGTCTCCCCAGTGTTTCCACAGACTTCAAACACTGGACATCCCTTCCCCTCTAATCCAAGCTAATCCAAGCTCCACAATCCAAAGCCTACTTCCCCAACTAAAACCCAACCACCTATTAAAGATTATTATGCACATATCATATGCCTAATTACACCCAAACCCACATCTGTGTACACACCTTGTACCAGTTAACATAAATCTTAAAATACTTGATATTAACCACACACTTTCTTCCAGATATGATATCAACAGTAATACCATTATCATATTCCCTAAAGTGCTTAATTTTTTTCTCTTTTCCTTTTTCCCTCTCTTTTCTTCCCTTTCTCTCTTTCCTCCACTTTCTTTCTCTTTTTTTCCCCCTCTCTACTCCCTCACTCTCTAAACCCACATCCCATAAAGTGTTCAGCATTAATTACCTCCCCCAAGTGCTTTTCTTTACCTACTTCAATCCCACAAAATAATATATAGGTCGAATATCCAAGCCACCTTGGATCCTAAGGTGCCTGAAAAAAGAGAAGAGAAAAAAAAAAAAAACTCTAAACAAACTTCTTTATCTTGATCAGATATCTTAACTCCCCTGCCATAACATGAGTATAGTCCTCCAGTATAGTCAAAGAAACTTTGGATCACCCCAACTATATTTAACCTCCTTATCCCTTAAAATCCTTAAATCAGTAGCTAAAGATCTCCTCCAGGCTCTTGTTGCATATGATAAATCCAGAAAACCTTTAATGTTGGTAAATTTCAAGTCCTCAACTGCTTTATCTCTACTAGCTTTTAAAACTTTCTCTTTGAATTGGAACGAAGAAAAATTCACTATAATGTCTCTAGATGACAATTCTGGAGCTGTTCTTGGCTTATTTAGTCTATGAATTCTCTCTATACACCTATCCGAACCCTCCAACTTAATATTCATCTCTCTAAAAAAGTCCATTAGAAAACTTTCCAGCTTCTTCTGAACATACAATTCCAGAATATTCCTAATCTTTAACCCCTTAAAGACCATTGACGTGGCAGGTATGTCACGTACTTTTACTCACCGCTGTATGAGCGCGGTGAGTAATACCGGGGACTGAAGTTGATCGATCCAAGGCCGGAGCGATCTCTTTCAGTCCCCCTTTCGGCGTGCCGCCCCACGTGATCAGTCACGTGGGACGGCACGTCAAAGTTTCTTAACTGATCCTTTAAAGGACCACACACCCCGGGACCGCTGGTCCTTAAGGGGTTAAATTATTTCTTCTACACAGATCTTCCAATTCATTTATCCTTGCTTCAAATGCCTCAATCCTTTTATCCATTCTATCCGAGGATTCTTTATTTAAAAAGTCCATTGCATCCACTCTATCCTCCAAACATTTTATCCTGTCCAACAATCCAATTAATTCTGTTTTTATTTCTTTAGCACCGTTTTGAATCTCCTTTTTAATAGGACTTAACAGATCCTCAATTGTTTGTCTTAGGATTTCCTGAGAAACAGAAATATTATCTACTAACATTCATTTTTCAAAAGTATCTTCCAGTGGAGTCTCTGAACCCCCTATAGACTTATTCAACCCTTCTTTCCCAGATCTTGGGGAAAAGAAGGCTCCTGAGCCTCTATCCTGACCCCCCGCTCTACCCTCCTTCTCTCGCCCTTTTTCTTTATCCTTTTTTGGCTGGTGTGCCTGGTGTGCCTTAGGCAGAGCTATTATCATCCAAATATATAACACTTAGGTCCGTTAAATACTGTATGCAATGTTCATACACTTGAAATCTGCTTAGCCAGATACTCCCTGGCCCTGGTAGAAAAGAGGGGTGTTTTCTATAGGTTTCAAGTTCCTTTATACTGCAAGAATTGGTATATAGGTTATTTTGACACAAAGCTGTTAGGTCTGTACTTATCTCTATCCAAGCCAGTCAGGAATTTTATATCTTATCCTCTTCAGCTTGTCCCATCACCCCCTCCTCTTACCGATCTTTATTTCTGTAATACAGTCCTCCATCTACTTGTCTCCATCTCCAAACCTCTCCGGAGCTCCAACTGCTGGGCCACGCTGCTCCCCACTCCGCTCTCCCAGAGTGACTATGTAGCTCCAGTCCCTCTTTACCCTCCACCTGAGACACCAAACAGCGAATCATCCAGAGAAGGGAACCTGCAACACTCCTTTACCCCTCCGACACTGGGTCTCGCCAGACCAGGCACAACCACAGACCCCTTAGGGATACCACCGGAGAATCATCCAGGGAAGAATGCAACTGAAGCTCAGGTAATGGGGCGTTCGGATCCATCAGTCCTTCACCATTACGTGCCAAAACACCAACCTCCCACACCTCTCGTAGCGTGCGCACATCACCACGCTACATCATCTTCCGACATTCCACCAAAGACTATACCAGTATAGCTAAAAAAATCAGGCAATGTACTCACGATTCCTATAATGGGTGACCAGTTGTGGGAACAACAGCTAAGAACCAGCAGGTAATCAAAAGCTGCCCTGCTATGGCTAAAACTCTCTCTTGTGAAGAATAAAACTTGATCCACTTTTGAAAATATATTAAAATGTATTTGTAATAAGTGATACAATTCCAATAATATAATGTTTTCACATTTTGGAGCATTCCACTCCTTCTTCGGAACAAATATATTACTTGGCTGTTAAAAAATAAACAGTAGTAAAAAATATACACAAAGCATATATCATCATCATTGTGTCCCCTCTGTCTGTGTTTACTAGGAACCATTTGGGTCATCCTTGTTCTGTGGGGAAGCTGCATCTACCATCCCATTGGAGGCTGACTGAGTGGGGGCAGTCTGGAGTCCCCCATCTGTTCTACTGACCACTTCTAATGGTTATATACACTGTGAGTACCCTGGTGTATTGGTGAAGGTCCAACTATTGAGAGATTATTGCACTAGGAAGCGCCCCTCTCACTTTTCTACTATGGATGCTCATACCTCTAGAAACAGATTTATAGGGTTAATTGAGGCTATGGGTTTGGAGGATGCCTGGAAGGCCCTACACCTTGAGGAGATGGGTTTTCTTTTCATTTGGCCAACCACAAAAACTTTTACTGCATAGACTTTGTATTTATATGCAAACCTGTGTGGAATCTGGCAGACAGCTGCAATTTCCTGCCTACGGTGGCCTAAGACCACTCTCAACTGTTTACTGGTAGATTGGGGGCTGAGAAATCTATGGACTATGGACTCTCCACATGTTCTAGCTAACCACAGAGCAATTTTCTGACAAACATAGAAATGATATGTTTGAGTACTTTCGGTCCAATGAGGGATAAACTGTACAGGTATTGATCTGGGATGATGCTAAGGCTGCTGCTAGTGGCTCTTTGATTTCTATGATATTATCCTATAAGAAATAAACTAAAGAATGAGTCAGGGACATTGAGGTAGTAGTGGAGATGGCTGAGGCACATTATGTGAATGTAGGCAACGAGTCATATGAGACCATTCAGAGAACATCCACTTTATGTCAGAAATGAATGATAACCACCTGTTCTATAAATGGCACCAATTATTTGAATATAGAGATAAGGCAGGGAAGCTATTGGCTCATCTAATTTGGGGCAGTAGGAGGAAGAGCTCTATAACATTCTAGATAGACAGTTAAAGAGGAGACCTAAGGGAAATGCACTTAGCACTATTTTATTCTATTGAGCCTATGCACTGAGGGTTCTCCAACTTTGGAGATCTTAGTACACAGGCAAAGAATAACATGGGAATTGGAGAAGTGATATCACTGGAGAAGTAATCTCCATTTTATTGCCTCTTTATTACGCCTTATTGCATAACCCCCTTAGTCTTCAGTGACCAAGATATTAATAATGAATTTACTACCTACTATAAAAAGTTATACACCACCAGGTTGGATAATGATGACTCAGATCGAAGATTACCTGCATAGCTGTAGGATACCTAAACTGTCTTCAGAACAGTAACCAGTATTAGATTAATTTACACTCTTAAGGGAGCTTCCTGATGTGAAATTTCCTGGCAGTGATGGAATCCTGTCCGAATTGTGTAACAATACTTGGAAATTGTGGCACAGCAACTTTTAACTGGAATTGAACAGGAGCAGGATACCTGACTCACGCCTGCAGTCAGAAAGGAGAAAGCTGAAGCTTGACTCACAACTGTAGTCAGTTAATAGCTCATCTACTAGAGCCCCAGGTCTGCACCAGGTTGGGAGTCTGTTAGGTACAGGGAAATAACAAGAGAATCGTCAGATAGAGCAACAGGTCTGCACCAGAGAGGGTAGACAGACAAGCCAGGTCATACACAGTTCAGCCAGGGCCACAGGTCTGCACCAGATTGGGTGTCCACTATAAGGATAAGGCAGGAGAATAGTCAGACAGAGCCACAGGTCAGCACCAGATTGGATGGTCAGACAAGCTATTGGATGATTGCCCCTAACGAAGTACTATTGTACGAAATGCGTTGGGCGTATTAGGAGGGTGCCTACCCATAGATCAGACTGGTTACCGCAAATATTATATTCCCACCCAAACTGTGTGGATATATTGTAATTATTTCTGCCTGGAGTGGTGCGGGTCGCTACAACTGCAGAATTAACGGTTCCGGTGTCTGAATTGGGAATTGGTGATATTGTGATTTTAAGCCTGGGAGATATTTTTAAGCATATTAATATGTGTCTTTGATAAAGTATATAATTGATATTTAATAAAGTTTTTAATATTCAATTATCCCAGTGTATATTAATACAAACAGTAAGATTTTAGAAACGGCAGGAACCTGGTGGATTTGATTCAGTGGTTCACCACTGGAGGGATGAAACTGACAGCGTGAGTGGATATTTTCTTATTGTTACAAGGTAGCGACAATTTGCAACTGAATGCTTGTTTTCTTATATGGTTCATATTTGGTCATGAGAGGAACTTATTCTGCTACAAAAAGGATGGAGAGAATTTAAGATGGAGATTGTGGGTTGAAGGACTCGTGAATGCAATCTTGATATCGACTTGAGGGAAGGAAGTAACGGATAGGATCCCCTGATTAATTGGAGACGGACAATAACATCTTAACCGTAAGTGGACATTGGATTGTTTGCTAAACTATATAAACGTTGATCCCTAATTGGATATTATTCTCCTTGTTTACATATACGGTGTGGAAAGCACTAATCAGTGAGATTACTGCAAGCAATCTGAGCACGCCGTATCGTTGTGGAATAGACACTGTTACAATACTGAGTATTCTAAAGTATCAGTGTTAGAAGAGGAATCGCCTGTTTGTATACTTTTATGTATTAATTTTGAGTTTTGAGACCTATTAGAGTATAATAGGTATTTGGGCTGAACCGGATTTTACATTGTGAAATAGATTACACTCAGGAAATAAGGTGCCTATAATTTATCCTTTTCATTTTAGAATAACTGGGGGTGGGGTAAAGGGGTGCCATAAACTCCATTTCCTGTGTGGCACTGGATATTGTCATTTTATCCCTGATGTTAACTTGTACAGTACCAATTGTATCCTCTAGCTGCCAAACATGAAATTCCATGGTTATCAGGTATTTTAGTATTTTATTATTGTTAATATTAGTAGTCATAGTATTATAAATAGTATTAGTAGTAGTACTATTTTGCTATAGCACTATCTTCTGGAGATTTCATAGCAAACTAGCAACCAAGCCTAATTGTAGATATACAAATGACCAGTCTCTGAAATTATCATTGTATGTGCTTTTAACCCTCTAAATGCAGAGTGCTCCACAGTGCCTTGCATACCCCTCTGGCACTCAAAGGGTTAAAAATATATAGCATTTAAGTTTATATCTTACTATTTTAGCCCCTGAAAAAATGTGTAAAATGAAAAAAAATATGAAGACCTACACATAAAATCACACATTTTGGTGTTCAGAAAGATGGGTTAATACTAAATTTAAAACTCTAAAAATATGCTAGTGAAACATGGAACACTCCAAGGCATTTGTTTGTTATTTACTTTATTAGAATTTCAATAATTTATTATCTTTGCATTCTAGGTAAACTGCAACAAAAATGTGAAGACATGCTAAGTAGTGGCAGTGAAACAGTTTACCAGTGAAGTGGGTAAAATGACCTAATGTGAAATGGGCTGCACATTGAGTTGTGTGATAATTGCTCCATGCATGGCATATACTAATGTTTACCAAATATGTCTGAAATGGTATGATTTTATTTAATTTATTATAGATGCTTTTTTTCCCAGAACGTAACAGCTCAATGTCTAAGCTGCAGGCAACTACTGATGTGAAAATTTAAATTAAAATTGATATATAGATTTCTGGAAAGAAGATTTCACAGGGATCAGCTCTGTGATACAGCATCTGTAATCATAGTTCTTACACAAATATTTAGCATGCAATTGTTTAAAATTAAAGAGTAATGGTTTATTTTCTGTAAACCAAAGAATAACGAGAAATATGAACATCAATGGATCTGGCTTTCTCGCAGGGGAGTAACCATAGGGAGTACAGTGGGTGCAGTTGTGCTGGGGCCCAAGGGGGACCCAACTACCCCAGGGATGATTAGATTCTAATTATGCCTCTGTGAAAATATTTTTGTGCTTGCACTGGGGCCATCCAATAACTAGTTATATCACTGCTTTCTCATCTTATGTTAGGGGGCAATGCATGAGTGATATTAGTTGAGATTTCTGCTTACTTTATAACAACCATAAAGATTTCTAAAGAAAATCTATTTTTTTTGTGAGCAATTATTACCAGGTATATTTTCTTTTTACTTAATTTACATGCTCTAAGGTGTCCTGAAACACTTGTGCTGCTGGCATTTGTATGTGCCTTTCTAAGTCACTAAAAAGCATACACTAGTACACTACAGTGGGACATATGTATAAAGACAAACTAGAGTGATGTTGGGCAAGCCAACAGCATTATATGGAAAAAATACAATTTCTTACTGAATTAATGTGGCTTTTAACAACTTGAATGTTATAGAGGTTTCCCACACACTGGATTTAGTTTCCCCATTCCTTTATCCCTCACTCAATCAACAGTGAGATGAGGAGATGATAAATAGGATGTTGGGGGTCTCATAGGCCACAAAACTAAAAATATTGCCAAAGAGAAATGACAAATACCAAACCCATCTGACCTATACCCATCTAAATTGATGGAGGGGAATAATAAAGTAACTGCCAATGGGTTTTAAGACCCCTAAGTCCATTTTGACAAAAGGTTGGTCCCACAAAGCTCTCCCTTCCTTTTGCCCAAGAATGGAGACCAAATAAACTAGCTGAACCATAAAAAGAAAGAAAGAAAGAAAGAAAGAAAGAAAGAAAGAAAGAAAGAAAGAAAGAAAGAAAGAAAGAAAGAAAGAAAGAGAATTTCTTATATTTGAAAAGTCCTATATCAAACTCTGAAACCCAAAAAAGCCACAAAAATCTCCAAACTGTGCAAAAAAAAAAAAGGGAAAAGAAATTAATAAAAAATAATAAAAAAACACGTATCTTATGCCAACTGGCTCTGACATAAAATAAATGATGATAGCGCCCTCAAGTTTCATCCAAATTGCAAACTGCATTTTATGTCCTGGGACTCAAAAATGCTGAATGGCAATTTTTATCATTAAAAAATAATAATTTCTGACTGTAACTAAATTGAGTGTTTTTCTTGTGAAGAAAAAAAACAGAGAGAGTACTATTAAAGGGATAGTAATACTTCGTTTTAACTTTATTTTATTTTGTAGGCATTAAAAAAACATTAAGAATGATATAAGTCTTTTCTCTCAATCCTTTATGGTTTAGGAGATATTCACAAGCAAAGTTCCCCTCCCCGCCCCTTTTACCTAGTGTAAGCCATCTCTTCTCAGATGTGAGTCTGGTTGTATGACAGGACAGATAACAGAAGGGGACAATTTTCTTTGTATGAAAACAATGAAAGCCCTTCCCCCCCTTGACAAGTTTTTCAGCTTTTTACATTATCTTAATTGAAGATTGTCCCTCTCTGCAGTCTACCTGGGCACCTTCCTTCTGATCTGGTTGAACAGGGGGGGATACTTTGTTTGTGAATATCTCATAAAGGTTTGAGAGATAAGACATATCATTCTTCATGTTTTTTTTAATGCCTACAAAATAAAATAAAGTTAAAACAAAGTATTACTATCCCTTTAAGTACAACTGAATAAAGCCAATCCCATTAATGTTTTGCTAGGCAGTTCCAGGACTACCATTATAACACCTGCAGCTATAATTTGCAGTGATGGAATCCTATGGATCTCCGTCTGTAATTGGACTTTCATCACCACTTTGATTGCCACCCCTATAGCATGTGCAGGAAAACCGCAATTTTCCACCAACTTCTTCTGTGTTTTATTAGTGTAGTCCATGTGAGAAATAAAAAAGAGCAGACCTTTCAGAAATGTCCATACACTCTCTCACTGCCCTCCTCTTAGGACATGAAACAGAAGAAGGAATTTTTGGCATAGATAGCCTAGCACATTGGTGATAGAGAGGCACAGCACACTTAATATGATTACATCACTAATGTTAACATGGAATAATATTAGTGGAACCCAATAACTGAAACTGACACTGACATAATGAGAGTCAAGGAAGAAGAAAGAGAAATAAAGAGCAAGTGGAAAATATAGAAAGTATGCATAAGAGAGCATGAGTGCAAAAAAGAAACTATTAAAGCGAAAGAACCAGATAAAAATAGCAATGGATATAATGGTGGAACACAAGAGAGGGCAAGAATGAGTTTGCAATACAGAGGGAAGAGAGAGAGTGTAATAGAGAGAGTCTAAGAGTATGGAAACATTTTTGCTCAAAAGTATAACAGCACATAGAAATACAGCCCTTTCCACCATGCATTAAATTTCCTTGAAGTAGAGTTTTTCAGCTTTTGTCACTGTGTTCATATCAATGAAAACATTTATTCAAACCCCCCCCATGTGAAGAGTTTTCCTATGTATTCTGCCATATTAATATAAAAGGAATGTGAATTTCCCACATGATGATGGTTCAGCCTCCTCTACTTCAGCCCAGGTATGTGTGCTTTGTACGTCTGCTGTATTTTCTGGGGACATTCACATATTCACAAATTTATTTACCCATTTACAGCATTTTGTGAATATGTATCTTACATTTTTTCTAAATGCAATGTATTGCTCTAACAATCCTAAGTTGTTTAATTGATGTACATCCCTACTATAGTTGTCCTTTAGATGTGCATGGACAATTGAGTGTTTCGATATGTAATTCCTTTGCAGGTTAAGGTTAGCTAAGATTATTCTTTTCATTGGAGATGTCATTGGTTAGATTTCCACCAGAGTTTGTAATTTGGTAGACTACTAATTCTACTGTCGTTTACTAGTTCAGTCATTTTTCACTATAACTCTCCAGTCAAGAAGACTCTGATACATTTCCTTTTCTCTTTACTTTATGCCACCCCTTTTTCCTTCTCCTCCATCTGCTCTCTGCCAGTCTACCTTCTCTCCCTACCCATACATTTTAGAGATATATAATTAATCAAGAATTATGATTATTTGTATTTGTTGTGCATATGTAATCATGATATCCTGCAATAGCTGACATTATTCCTATAATGATCATTTCCATTGATGCCAAATACCCCAACACTCCTTAAAAGAAGAATATTCTCTTCACAGAATGTGGGCTCTAGAAGGAAAAATCAATTCACTTGCAAGTAACCCATTTTGCTATTAATCATATTCCAGTTATAAAGAATAAGCATTTTACATATTTTTTTCAGGAAAAAGAATAGGAGAATGTTGTACTACAATCTTTGGACTCCCTTGCTAGGGGCTGTTCCATGGAACCCATGTTGAAGAAAGCATTGGGACAGAAGAGGATATGCTTCTATCAGTTAGGCTAATAGAAAGCAGGGGAACAGATTGCAGCTGGAAAATTTCTAGTGACTGAAACTGCGGCTCATGGTCCATTCCTTGGGCATGGGGCTGTGTATTAACCAGTCCCTGATGTAAGAACATCTAATATTTCAGTTTCAGAACTCTCAGCTCTCTAAGGGGAAGGTAGCAGCAACATGCTTAACCATTTGAGTGCCATACTCTTATGGTATTCAAAGGGTCACTTGCTATATGCATTTAGTTTTGTGTCTGAATTGTGTTTTCTTTTCTATGTTTTAGGAACTCCTAAAACACAATGTGAATCCTTAGCATCATTCTTAAGGGATGCAATAAGATTATTTGTTTTCTTAGTTTCATCCATGAGGGATAAAATAATAGATTCTGACCATTAGCTTTCTGTCACTTGCTGAAAACATTTTAGTATGTGTTTATATTCCCTCTTTTTCTTACTTTGAGAGTTCATCCAGCCTCTTTAAACAAAATGTAATCTTATCTAAATTTAACTGCCTTCAGGATCCAACCTGTTTAATCAACATTCTTATCTTTAATTAATATGAAAGTTTATACAAAGAAAACTTATTTTCAAATGTGCATTCATGGTGCCTCTGTCTTAAAGGGTTTGCACATTTGCAATACCCATTGCCCATTTTTCATTGTAAAATTCCAACTATCATGAGTTATGACAACATGCATCGTCCATCTTCCAGTGCAGAATAACAACTAATATCAGTTATGACACTAAACATTCATTATACACTTTAAAAATTGAAGATATGAATACCTGACGACATTCAAGGGTTTCTGGAGGGAAGTCTGGAGGTGTGTGAAGGAAGCAAAGGAGATTTATCCCAAATACCCTAAAATCGTGTGTGACTGACTAGGAGGACACGGATAGTCATAATACAATTACATTCCTGCTCTGCCTGTTATCTCTGTACAAGGGAAGTCTGGGCGGGGGGTGAAGGGAGCAAAGGAGTTTTACCCCAAATACCACCAAATCTTGTGTGACTGACTGCGATGACACAGACAGATGTAATACAAGTTCCTTCCAGGTCTGGCTGTATTCTCTGTGTTGGGGAGTCTGGGTGTGTTGAAGGTAGCAAAAGAGTTTTACCACAAGTACCCAAACATCTTATGTGACTCAGTGGGAAGACACAGGAAGTTGGAGGAAGAAGCAATTGGGCAGGGAGCATGCTTTTTGTAGCTGCTGAGAGTAACAGTTAATAAGAAATTAAAAAAAGACAAAAATAGTTTGTTATTGATGGTAGGGATCCTGATGTGAGCTGTGACTGAGACAGACAGATACTAGAAGAGTTTATGTATTTTTTAAAGAGCATCACACACAATCAGTTCTGTTGCGTACTTCACTGTTAAATAATATCCAGCACACTTACTTTTGGTAAGGTAGGGCAAAAGCAGTAGCAGTGCAGGCACATGTTATTAAAGTGGTTGTTCAAAAACTGAGTGCAGCCATGGTTGCTGCAGCATGTGCTATAAATGATGATGATCCTTCTCCTCCTGAGGATGCATTTTGTCAAAGCCTAATAAAAATATCTACCATTGCCACCAGTAACATTAATAAAACATCTAAAAACACTGAAGATGAAAGTGAGTTGCAGTCTTGTTTTGATGGCATGATAGAGGAAGGTGTAGCAGTTCAAACAACTGCTATGAGTGAGAGTAAAAACGCCAGTCTAAAAGTAGCAGTACTGAAAAGTAGGAGAGTTGCTACCCTATACCACTGTTGGGACCACTGCTTATACCAATGATTAATGCTTATGAATAATATAATAATAATGGAAGGTTAAATAGGATGCTGATCCGCAGGTAAATATCCACCTGCCATTTGGAATTAGGGAATGCATATTTTGGTCCACTTGAGGAAATGGCTTTAACATTTTTTTTGTTTTTTTTTCCCTCCTGTGGCTCAACAGGGTTGATGTGGCTCAGTGACATTGGCTGAACTTGATGAATGCAAATCATTTTATAGCTGCATCAATGAACTTGCTATGTTACAATGTTTTTTATTATTACTAGTATGAAAGCCTATGTACACAGGCTAAAGTGCCACGCAGTGGCCCTGGCTGCTGCCCCAGAGCCGGGAGCAGAGACAGGCAGAGACAGGCGGTGAGCCATTCGAATCGCCCCGCTCCAGAACAGTGCATTTGGCCAGTCTTTACTGAGCATGACTGCATCGTTCTGTCAGTCTCTGCTGCGCATGGGAGCTTTGCAGGCTAGCATTTTATATTATAATTAGTGTTTTTTTTATATTGTGACTTACTAATGTAGTCCAAATTGCAATCTTTGTGGATTATTGAGCCATTTGTAAACAATGTTTTTATTTGTCTAGTCATATTTGTTTTTATTTCTACTAAAGGTGTCTAGTTTTCTACACTCAGCAAATTAATCACTTCTATTATGTCATTCCATATATAATTGATGGTCATGTCAAACTTATTGATATTTACCTATTTAATTATATTTTGTTGATAGGAATAGGAGGGCACAAGAAAAGGCATAGTGTTTTGTTGTGTTATACATATAATAGTTGTGACTGATTTATACTCTTTATTGTTTTCTTGCTTGACTCACAATAGCTAAAAAAATTGCCCTACTAAAATTAGGGCTAGAAACACAGTACATTTTGTTTATATTATAGCCTACACAGTAGTACACAAAGTAGCATTATCTGGGAAACAAAGCAAAATAAAAGTATGAAGTCAATATAAAAAATATGATTCAGCACAGCACCAGCCACATTAATAAGAAAAAAAGCAAATGAATGGAAATAATTAATATTCTACACTATCTAGCACTGATATTCTACATGATGCATGGTACTTAGGTGTTCTTGTATACCCTGCATACCACATAGGTGCAATTTGTGGACATATTTGTGTCTACACAGAATTGCTGTCTGGAGGGGTAATGGCATTAGTGAAGGCATTTGGGACTGCGTGGGAACACTTTGGATGGGTTTGGAAGTTGGGAGGGGAGGTGCATCTGATGGTGGTGGCTGCACAGGCTGATGGGGATTGTTGCTGTCTGATTGGGGTGTCTCTGTAACCAATGTGTCTCTGTAGCTAAAAGAAAACTAAATAACATATAATGAATACTAAATAACCAATAAAATATCATCTACATGAAAACTAACGATTACTGTCCATAAATTACCACTCTTGGTAAAGTATAATGAGATGAAAAAATAAAATAAATGAGCAAAATGAAAGTATTGGCAGCCTAAAAAACTCCAAAAATATGATGGAGGTCTGACAGCACCAAGTTAAATAAGATACCTGCTACTTAATTATTTCTTCCTAGATTAGAAATATGTTCAGTACAATGATCAAAGTGATTGAAATCTGAACTATGATAACATGGAAAGTAATAATGGTATTGATTAATGAAGGTGTCCTGCTTCATATGCTGTGTAATCAGAAGTGACCTTGTCCACTAGATGTGTAAATGAAAAATAGATGAAGAACAAAAAAGAAAGCAAGACAAAAGCAGGAGTGGATAACATTATTTTGTCATTGTACAAATCATTGGTAAAACCTCATCTCAAATATGCAGTGCAGTTTTGAGGACCATTTCCGAAAAAGAATATTCTAGAACTGGAGAGGGTACAGTGAAGAGCAACAAAATTAATCAAGGGAATGGAGGACTTACGTATGCAGAACAACTAGACAAACTTAGTTTATTTACTCTAGAGAAAATACGACTAAGAGGAGATCTTATCACAATGTACAAGTATATGAGAGGTCAATACAAGGATCTCTGTGGTGAGCTATTCATTCCAAGGCCTGATCAAATGACCAGGGGAAACCCCTGGAGATTGGAGGAAAGGAGATTTAGACTTCAGCAGAGGAAGGACTTTTTTTTACAGTAAGGTCTGTTAAATTATGGAATTTCTTACCCAAGGATATGGTTATGGCAGATATCATGTATACATTTAAGAAAAGATTAGATACATGTCTTTCAAAACAGAACATACAGAGTTATACTGTGTATTAGCAGGCAAATCAAGAAGGTCTGATAAAGACTAGCTTATTTGGTATCAGGAAAGCTATATAGTTATTTTTTCTCTGGGTTATGAGGTAAGGGTTGAACTTGCTGGACTTGTGTCTTTTTTTCAACCTAATTTACTACATTACTATGTTACAAACTATCTAATTATAGTAGGTTTATTAGAAGAAACAATAAAACAAGATAGTTGAGTACACCCTAGAAATGCACACTTGTATGGCCCATTTTGGGATAAGAGCATATTTGCACACTTAACACTTATGTTCTCTCTTTACCACTATAGATTGTAAACTTTCCAGCAGTGACCCCATTTCCACTGTTTCATTTTCCTAAGCACTTGTCACCCTTTATTGTTCAAACTGTAGTGCTCTGTGTAAACTTGTGGCACTATTAATTCATTCATCTCTGGGGTTTCTTCCCCTAACAGCCAACATGCTGTGTCCACCTCAATGTTCTTTCTGGATCCAGTTCTTTGGCTATGCACTAGCTTCATGAGCAGCTCAGTCTGAAAAGTATCTCAAACATTTTCTTTAAGGCAAAGTACATCCTGGTAAGAGAATATTCTTGTGTTCCACAAGTGGAAGAGATACCATTTGGAAGGTATGGCAGCAGCTGGATGATTGCCGGGACAGGGGGGCATGGAGAGAGCAGAGTCACTAGTAGGAGTGCTGATATGTTACCGGGAGGAGGTAGAAAAACAGCATGCTCAAGAGTGAAGGAAAGAGACAGAGTGTAAGATAGTTCACAAAGTAAAGAATACAAAACTGAGATCCCAAAAATTACAAATGACCATTTGTTCTAGTTCTAAATTTATATTGATTGTCATTGTGGCAAATAAGTTTAATGTCAATATCATGGTGCCCGTGCTTTTTTGTTTTGTTTTTCTGTCTGTCTAGTCTGTGCCTTGCTCCCATTGGCTACTGTGTGTTAGTCCCGCCCAGTGTGACCTTTATATACTGGGCTAGGGGCACCCCTCCGGTGCCCTTTCGTGGTGTTCCTGTGCCAGTGCGTTATCTGCTCTATGTTTCCCAGTGTACCGACTTGGCCTGCCTGACTACTCTGCATATTGTCTGCTGCCCTTGTGTTCTGACCCAGATTGCCTGACTATTATCTGAGGTTCCTGCTCCGTGATTCGACCCGGCTTTGGCTGACGTTCCTGCTCCGTGAATTGACCCGGCTTGGCTGACGTTCCTGCTCCGTGATTCGACCCGGCTTGGCTGACGTTCCTGCTCCATGATCCAACCCGGCTTGGCTGACATTGCTGCTCCGTGATCCAACCCGGCTTGGCTGGAGTTCCTGCTCTGTGATCCATCCCAGCTTGTTGGCATTCCTGTACTGTGTCGCCTAGGCGACATTCTGACTTCTGGCAGTGGGTCATTTCCTTGCAGAGTATCAGAGGCCGGTCCCGTTACCACTCGGCTGTTGAGCCACTGGTTGCCTTCGGTTAAGCTGTGCAGAGTGCAAGTTGTCTCCGTTACTGCTACGGCAGGTTCCATTGGGCCTAGTCTCCGTTATTGCCTCTCCTCAAGCAAGTGTCTGCCTCCGTTACCACTCCAGCTGTTGAGCCACCAGTTGCCTCCGGTTAAGCTGTGCAGAGTGCAAGTTGTCTCCGTTACTGCTACGGCAGGTTCCATTGGGCCTAGTCTCCATTATTGAATCTGCTCAAACAAGTGTCTGCCTCCATTACCACTCTGGCTATTGAGCCACCGGTTGCCTCCGATTAAACTGTACTGAGTGCAGTGTTGATTCCGTTACTGCTACGGCAGGTTATCCTGGGCCTAGTCTCCATTGTTGCCTTTTGCTAGAACAAGTGATGCCTCCATTACTGCTCCCGCAGTACCTCACGTTACTCTGTTCCAGTATTGCCTACAGCTCATGCTAGGACTGCTGATCTGGCTATTGACTTCATCCACTCCTCAGCTGGTTATATGCAGAGAGACCCATCACTGATCTCTTTGCACATGGGACTGTTTTCAATCTGAAGTTCATTAACCCATTCTACACCTTGTTCCTGGGAAACCATTACTCTGCCAGACCTGTGTCAGTATAGCCTATTGTGGACTTATTGTTTATGCTGTACCTGTGTGGGCTGATATTTATATAACCTGTCGTGTGTCTGTACTAGTCTGCTTTACTACAGGACCTGTAAGGGTTATTTCTTTTAATAAAACTGTGTTTTATCCTAAACCTGTGTCTGTGTGTCAAACTAACCATTACAGTCATTGAGAGTTCACAGAGAAAGATCACAAAAGAGAGAGACCAAAAAATTGCAAATGACCATTCATGCTAGATTTACGGTTATGTTGCTTGTCATTTGGAAAAGAAGATCCATTTCTTGGAATGTATATAAAACTGTTGGTTACATAATATTGAATAAAGTATTAAAAAATTATTATTTCTGGAATTATCCCAACAAAATGATGTAGATAAAAGATTTGATGCAAAATGATCTGTCTGGAGGCAGAGTGCTTTCTAACATTTTGGTAGTTAACCATATCATAAATCTTCTAAGCCTTAAAGGAATAGAAACAGGAGATAGTTCTACTAAACCAAGTCTGCTCCTCTGGTATTAGACAGAGTGATTATTTATGGACTACTCCATTACCTCCTTCTGTGGCTTCCTTCATACAACTATTTCAGAGATCAGAATCTTTACCTTGACTATTTTGCTTGTTAACCCATGGCAAGGAAGGTGGAGACTTTAAAGTGTGAAGATTAACTTTAAATGTCTGCACATGACTATTGACTATTGACTATAGTATTAGATTAACTATTTAGCTGAAGTTCTCAGGAATCCAGCCTTACCATTTTGTACCCCATGGTTATATAATGCAATACCTGTCCCAGTGGTAAGTCTTTTCCAATAAGAAAATATTTAGTTAATTGCTATATCTGTAGTTACCTCAATGTCTCATGTAGATCAATACTATATATATTTTTTTAACCATGCAAATATGTATAAAAATTGATTTTACATAATTTACCATGCAGTTTCATTTTGCAACTTGATCGATGTTACTTTTGTGTTTAAAATGTGCTTTAAAATGTTGTGTATTACTCTCTTCACTTCACCTGACATCGAGTATATATGCAGCCACACTTTAATTCAGAAACACAATATGCAAACTCTGTTTGTGAAAGCATATAATTTTAGAAAATATGTGTCTTTAAAATCACAGAAAATATCTTTATTGAAATTTTCTACATAACACTTGGAAACCATTTTTTAAATTATGATCAATATAAAAGACTAAAATGTGTTCTTTTGATTTAAAAATTGCTATTATTAGTAAGTATAAGCAATGTAGATAAACATTGCTGAATTTTTGAAGCTGAACATAAAAAGAAAACATTTAGAAAAATTACTTGTTAAGGTTCAAACAAATCTAGAAGTCTGAAATCTTACAAAGCAATGAGGTACTGAAGCAAACTTCAGTTTATAACTTCTAAAAAAGAATAATTAATGTTTAGAGTTTATTTATTATTCAGGCAAATACACCCTTTCATGCAAGAGTTCTTAGAACATGTTAGGAAACAAGGACCACAATTTATCATGTCAAGTCTCTGGTCAAACACCAAATACACCTAACTGTCTGTGTTATTCTGCCCTCTTTATCTTCTTAAAAACATGGTAAAACAAAAACACAAACAATGTCTAATAGTGCCATCTTCAATCATGCTATATTTATCTCTAGAAATTCACTCTCAGCTACTATTTACTTAATAAATAAAAGAAGGGATGGGCAAAAAAGTCTCTTTTTTTTCTTGTGGGAATTTCTGTGGAAAGCCCACAATTTGCTGCATTTTAGGGAGGAAACTCCCATGCATAGAAACTCCATAAAATGTCCACATTTTTGCTTTTTTTACCTATCTCACTTTTGTGGTGAAATGTTTGAACCAGTCTTAATTATGAACTACAGTTAATTTATTGCACATAGAAGGGGATTCCAGGTAATGAAACAGAAGGGAGAAGAGCAGGTTAGGTGTAGTGTTATAGGTACAATGTTACAGATGTTCAGTGTGAGGGGGGGTTTGCATACACGGGAGAATGGAAGAAGGGACTGGGTTAGGAGATGTCTCCTGCAGCAAACAGGAGGAGAGGGGAAGGACATGGTGAAGATAAGGCTTGGAGGAATGAGAAAGGTTCATGGAATCAAAGAAGTGGAGAGGGAAGAAATGAGAGTGCAGTATGTATGCAGTTGATGTTAATGCAGGTGAATATTGTGATAAAAAAGTGATCCAAACAGGACATGGTTAATACATGAGGTACAGTAAAAATTGCATTCCATCCAAGCAGTGATGTGTCAACTAATCAAAGTACATTCCAAATCAGTTACAGATCCTTCAAGTACAGGTGCAAGAGGGGATGGAACCAGTCATTTTCAGTAATGCTAAATGTTAGGTAAAGTCAAGACTGGGATTGTCACTGTTAGCATACAGAATGGACAAGAGGGTTAGGCTTTGGTTATGTTTGTCAATGCCTTAAAAAACACCTGATGCTGGGAAGCGAGTGATCGTGGCCTGCAAGTGTTGGCAAGTACTAACTATTTTGTTGTGGTCCTAGCCAATGGCAAATTTCCTATACTGACACACATTACTTATCGGTCATAGCAGTGGTCCATGAGGTAGATGGTGGCAATCTTTCTTAACATCCCTCCTCCACCTCCTCATCTGTGCCACTGTTAATATATTTCTCCTGGCTTTGTCTGTCATGTGTGGTTTCTGCTACATGATACTCAGATGGTATGAAATGTTAGTTCATTTTTAAGACATTTTTTTTGACATCTGTGCCTGTCCAGGGTCAAACTTTTCAATGATTTATAGACAGGCACAGTGCTCCTTAAAAGTGGTGGAAGATTCAGCCTTTGACTTTCTGTTAATCTTATAGCCATGTCATCATCCTCACTTTCAACTTCATCTGTATCTGAACAAGAGAAGGATGCTGGAGGGATATATTCTAGATCTGCATCATCATCAGTCATTATTAGGTCATCCTCATTAGCATCAGCATCACCTGACAATTCTTGCCCACTACCCTTATATTCTTCTAAGCTTTTAAAGATCACAAACAATTTCTTTTTAATGTTACTGTAACAAAGTTCCCTACTACTTTGAGAATGGGTGTTTTGGTGCTTGTTTGTCTCACTGTCTGATGCAGCAGGCATTTCAGCTGCTACACCTTCCTCTATTATGCTATTGCCAGCATAATCATCACTTGAATATGACTTGTTGTCTTCTACTGCGTTCTTCTTATATGGTTCTTTATTTGTACTGGCACTGGTGGTGCTGGAACTAGTTTTTCTAGGACCTTGACAAATTGTATCCTCCCTTGGAGTAGAGGGATCATCATCATTGATATCACCCACGCTACAGCAACCATTTATGAAGTCATTTTTTGAACTACTACTTTACTCTCACGTCCCTGCACTGCTCCACCCCTCCCCCTTTCTCTTCCCCTCGTGCGTTTGCTGGACATTATGCAACTATACTTTGTTTTTTTACTGTACTGTACACAACAAAACTGATGTAGCTGTATGATGCCTTGCCTAAGCCCAGTCAGCTGTCTGTCACTATCACCTGATCTATTTAGTTTTTTATTCTTTTTTATTTATTTATTTTTTAAGTTGTCGACCCTGTTGTCTTATAACTGAAAAACAAAATCAAAAACTTCTTTCCCCAGACTTCCCCACCCAGCACAGAGACAATAACAGCAAAATCAGAAAGCAAATAGGTTCCTAGTTGCCTGTGTCTTGCCAGTTAGTCACATGGAATTTTAGAGTATTTAGGGTCAACCTTCTCTCCTCTCACAAACACAAAATGGCATGTTGTGAGAGCCTAACAGCCTTTTATACGGCTGTAGAAAACTTTCATGTGATAGAGAAATATTTTTCTTCCCATTGATTTCAATGGACAAAAAAGGCGGGAAAAAAACTGCACTTTTTGTGGGAAATTATTCACCAAGCAGAAAGTACTATTAGTCACCGATTTCAGTTTGAGGCGAAAATTTTCACCCAACCCTAGACATGACACGACTAATTATTTAATCAATGACACTGATGAAATCATATAGGAAATCACAAATGCATCATCAATTTTCAGTCAATGGACATTTACACACACACCTGCATACGTACATATATACCAGTACATACATACACAAATTAAAGAAAATGACAGTTGGTTTTCTTAAAGAAATATCAACGTTTCAATTTGACACCCACATTTTTGTTTTGATGATATGTAGATGCTAAAGTAAAATGTTGATGTTTCTTTAAATAAACTATGTGATGAGAAGCCCTGTGAGTGCTGGCCTCTTCTTTAATTTGTATTTACATTTTTGGTTAGGGTAGGAGTGTTAATCCAGTGGTGTAGATGCAAAAAGAATGAGTATTGTAATATGCTTTAGTGGCTTCTTTTATTGGACTAACATTACATTTTTTGAGAGTTACAATCTCCCTTTATCAAGGTAAAAGCAATAATTATCATGATAATGAAATATCCAAGTCAGATGAGAGAGGCAATACATGGGTTAAGAAACACAAACTGATAAAGTACACATAACACCAGTTTAAGCATCACAAAACCCTTTGATCAATGTGAAAAGAAAGTGGAGAAATGTGGTTGCATGACAGGCAATGAGAGGGGGACAGAGACAAACCCAGGGGTGGGCGAAAGCTGAGAAAAAATTCCTGCATGACTTTTCGTGAAAACTGGCTATTTTTTCTCTTTTTTTCACAAACGATTTCTCTTTTTCTCCAAAGATAAATTTTCCTCCTTTTTGTCTATTTTAACATTTTCACCTATATTTCCTATGGGTACAACATTTTCCACTGCAGTATTACTTCGTCTGAGGGCTGTAAAGGGAAAAATAACTAGGTAAAAGTTGAAATTGTGAGTGCTCCAGCAACATATGCCTTGAAAAATGCCTTAGCATGCAGACTGCATTTGTCTTTTGTCCACAACACTAAGCTGATGTCAAGTGATAAAAAAGTACAAGCTACAATGTGGCAGATGTGTATGGTAGTTGTGGTGGGGGACTGGCATGGTGTGATTTCTATCTATCTATCTATCTGTCTATCTATCTATCTATCTATCTATTTAGAGAGTCCTACAGCGGTTTTTACCAGTGTCATGTGTGTGTTAAATTTAAGCTATCCTACTCAGATTATGAATTCACATTACCTATTGGTCATAACGGTGGTCTCAAGTGTAGTAACTGGTAGCAATCTTCACATCCCTTCTCCTCCTCATCTATGCTGCTGTTAATACATTTGGCCTGGCTTTCTCAGTCATCATGTGTGGTTTCTTCTACCTGATACTTAGATGGTATGAGATGTTGGTTAATTTTTATGAATGTTCATATCGCAACATTGCTGCTTAATAGGCACATCCTGCAGTCATTGACTATGTAACCAGCAGCCCTCAAAACCTGCTCAGATGCTTTCTGGAGGTCTACTGAAGGTTTCCACTGCAGTACGTATAAATGCTAGCCACATACACACTACTTTGTATGTTAGCAGTCCATGGGGTCATTGTTTCTGCCTAGAATTTGGTTATCCTGCAAGTATGCAGAAACCATCTCACATGCAGTGGGACCACTTCTAGGAATATATGGTGTTCCTGTGTGTCAGTTACCAACCCATACTCAGGGAGCAAGTCCCAAAGAGATGTGCCACCACCACCACCAATGTTGGGTTTTTGCCACCCCTGCTGAGACCCATGAGTTGCCCTGTGTTTAGAATCGGATGCTATGATTGATGAAGTTGTTGATTCTGCTGGCTGACATGCGTCACTGCCTTGTTTTTCACTATTCTGTCTATATGCTTTTTGTGCCCTCACTTTCTCCCTCTCATTCTCCAAAATGCAACCCTCCACTCAATCAATAAGCATATCTTGATATTCCTTGAGATATTCTAGTTCCTCAGAGAGTTGTTGCTGATCATCATGACTCCTTGTTATGGCAAGCTGCTGATAGGCCTTTGGCAGAAATTCTGATATGTTGTTTTTGAAGCGGGGGCCCAGCAAAGTGACAAAAATTAATTCCTCATTGCTTTTAATGGACACTATGCAAGGAACTTGTTCAAACCACCCTAATGTCCTTTACCAGCTGGTGCATGTCTGTGTTGTCATTATGGTAAGATTCCTCAGCCATGCTCCTCATTTTTTTCTGCAGTAAAAATAAAAGTAGTAGAATTTCACCAATTCCTACCCCTATGCAACTCACCAGCATTGTGGCCTCCTCAAAGGGTTTCAGCAGCTCACATATATTGCACATTAGTTGCCGTTGGCCAGGTGACAAAGAGACTCCCTCCACAGCCTTCCAGTTTTGCATTGTATACTCATTAATGGCCTTATTGTGCTCATACAATCACACTAGCATGTACAGTGTGGAATTCTACCTGGTAAGGACCTCCATTTCAGCTGGTGATGGGGCAGGTTGTTAGACTCTAGTAAGGAATATAGAGCATCGTGTGCAGGAGCGACTAACATGGGCACAGATTTGCAGGCAATAGTACATTTAGCACATGAGCAAAGCAGGGCACATGCACCATATCACCTTTTCTCAAGGCAGCGATTATGTTGTAGCCATTATCAGCAGACACAAAATGAGCTTTTAAGGAGTGGGGTAAAACTATTACTTGTTCTAACTTACTTAAAACACCTACAGCTTAATGGGACTGTCTCTCAAAATTCTACATGCACAAGGTGGCATGCCAATGGTATGGGCTAACTTACTGCTGCCTTTTAATCACACTGCCAGAACCAGAAGCATGATTACTGGCTGTCACCTGATTCTGTAAGATAGTGTTTCCCACTGTTGGTGGTGGGAAGGAAACCCTGTGAGCAGTCACAGTCATATAGTCTGTGCTCTGCCCAATTGTCCACATATCTGTTGTCAGGTGAATTTTCTTGCTATACCTACTTTCCAGCCCTTTGCCCACCACACTAACCAACTGCTTGTATAATTCAGGCTAAGCCATCCTGGAAAAATAACTGCGGCTTGGGATTTGCAAGTGTGGAGTTACACATAACATCAGTTCTCTGAAACTTCTGTATTCTACAAAAGAATACGACAGCTTCCCCACTGCAAACATCTTTGCAACCTTGTCATTCCACAGGCATACTTTGGGATTGTTTTTGCAAAGTTTTTGACTCCTTCACAGGAACTCAGTGTGGGTTATCAGGACATGGCAGAAGAACCTTGGAACTTTATTGTTTTAACAACATGACTAGAGGAGGTGATGGAGGTATAGGCAGCATGTGTGGGCTGTCTATGACACTTGCCATCTCCTTCAGAAAACCCAGAGTCATCTCTGCAGCAGGAGCCATAGGTGTTATTTGGAAGGAACTACCTGTTGGCAATAGCACTGACACATAAATAACATCACTACTTCTCTTATCTGCCCAAGAGCCCTGGGTAATTTTTGGAGTATTCTGCTTATGATAGTGTGTCTCCCAGTTAGACCTGTGGTTGTGCTTTTAGTGGGATCTCATAGAGGAGGTGCCTAGGTGTGAGTCTTCTTTCCCCCTGCTCACATGCTTTTTGCACATACAACAGATAACAACATCCTTAGCTTTAGGATCCTGAGTGAAGTATCTTCATACTGGAGACTGAGGTGCTGCTACTACTTCTGGGGCTAGATATTGATGCAATTCTACTGCTACTACTCTTAGGTGTTAAAGGTGAAGCACTTCCAACAGCAGCAGAGACTCGTCATATCGAACACTGTGGATGTTAATAACCTGTTTTGCTGTTATAGCTGTTGCTGAGTATGCAACACAGGTGTGTGTGGCTGAGTGGAGCATACTTTTTGCCATCTTTGCTTGTCCGGGGTCAGATTTTCCAATGGTTTTCTCAAACAGTTTATTGGCAGGCATAGTGCTCCTTTTCAGTGTTATGTAATGAGTAATGAGTACACAGGCTGCTTTTTTAGTATAGCTGTATTTTGTAGATTTGCCAATAAATAATTTTAAACCTCATATAGAAGTATTGACTGATTTGATAGAACATGAAATTGTTAATATATCCCGAGATACAAGATCTCCAAACAATTTAAGTAGGGAACATCTTTTGGTTTTATGAGATCTGAGGAGTCATAGTGAAATCATAATAAAACCCTCCGATAAGGGGAGTAATGTGGTACTTATAAGTGAGGAGTATAATGTTGAAGAGACCCAAAGACAATTACAGTTAATGATTGTGTTTCAATCTACATATTAAATTGATGATCATTAGCACCTTTTTGATATAATTGTTTATTATTAATTGACTATATGTCTACAAAATGCCTGACTTTATGCAAGTGTACCTAGAGGAATTTATACTGTTTTGAAGGCAAAGGCTGGTCACACAAAATATTGATTTGATTTAAATTTTTCTTCTGTTCACTCACTACGCATTTTGTTAATTGATAAATACAAACTATTAACATGTCTATTTTTGAATGCATTCTTACTTTTGAGCATTTTTAACACCTGCCTAAAACTTTTGCCCATTACTATATATATAATAGTTTATACTCTAAGAGTTAAATATGTATCCATGACTGATTGGCATTGAACTGATATGCCTGCATTTCTCCTCTTTACACTTGATTGACACTAAGTTGATGTTGGTGATTGGATAATTTGAGGATGTGTACTTCCGATTTTCTATTTTAAAAAATGTATTTAAATGGTACAGGAATTGTGAGTTCACATCTTGATAAAGCCCAAATGTAGGGGCAATACATGGGGATGTGTATGGTTGTATGACACTCTCTGCATTAAGTTTTTGGGACAGAGTTATTCCATGGACGAACAGCACTGAGGTGAATTAATGAATCGGTACTTTGTGATATATGGAAAGACTTCTATTTGTTTGTTTGATGGAGGAGAAGATCTTGGGATGCTGCTGAGTTGCAATGAGTGAAGGAAAGAGAAGACCACACAGATTGTTGAGCTCATGAAAGTGTTACCTACTGTATTTATACAGACTAGTCTTCCCATGAATGTGCTTTCATCTTTACTTTTCTCTGTACTGAATATTGGCTTGTTGCTGACTGACTTGTGTTACTAACCCCATTAGCTCCATTATCTCTATTTCTCATTATTCTGGATATAGCAGTGAACACTTAAGTTCTGTTTTTCATCTACAATGCTTTTCATATATACAGCTTACCATTGCCTGACTTTTAAACTTGCATTATGAATACCATTAGTCGCTGGATGTCTCTTTACTAGACTACATTTGCTTATTTTGTGTACTTTATCCTGAAGGTTTACATTGGAATACATATTTTGTATATTTTGCATTTTCACTAAGTTCAGTGTTTATTGAACATGCTCATATATAGTCTGTTTATCGTGCTTAGAGTGTGTATCATGTACTTTTATTCATTTTATTGAGGTGGTGGTGGGGTGGGGGAGGGAGGTTGGTCTTTCTTCCTAGGCTGCTTTTTTTAGTACAGATGTACTTTGTAGATTTACCAATAAATGTTTATATTTTTGGAGGAATTTTAGTGCTCATTTAGATCTTTTTCTTTTTATGTATTTTTCAGTTGTTTAGGATCATTGTAGCACCCTGTGTGTGTTACACACAGTATTATTTTCCCCTTGCTTTACTTTGGTGTGCTAGACCACTATTATATATTTTTTGTATTAGTAACTAAACCCTTAAGGACCGTCCGCAAACACACGAGACCGGCACTTAAGGATCACGGACCTTTTTGTTTTTTTCAATTTCTGGTTCCGGACTCCCCGAATGGTGTGCAGCCATGGGGGGACCCGGAATTCCATGACAGTCATCGCACATCATGAGCTGTTAACTCAAAACAACCCATGACGTGCTATAACCATCAAGGGTTGTTAAGGGGTTACATTATAACATTTTATGTAGATACGTTTTAATGTGCATAATTATATAATTAAATATATCTATTTAAAATGTTTCATTTTGGATTTATTTAGTATGCCTTTATAAACGTTATGGTTATAAGCAAAAGTAATGCAATTATATAGTTTTAAATAACAGAATGCATTAATTAGACAATTCCATAATTTAAAGCATGACATTTTTTAGAGGAACTACAGGAAACACTGACTCACATGGAGCAATCAAGTACACAATTAATCATTCTGTCAAGTTCTATCGTAGATGGGATGCAAGAAAAAGGCTATATCCAATATCTGATAAATTTGACTTTATTCTTGAGGGGGCTTTATATTAACTTAAAAGTTCTTTAAAACATAACCTTCAAAGGATGTCAGTCACATAAAGCTATGTATGAAAACCTTTACACTGAGTAACATAATATCAGTAATTCAGAATGTATCTGTTTATGCAATGTGCAATTATAGTGAATAGATAAATGAAATCTATTTTTCTAGGAAATGTATATATCTACCGGACCCATGGCATATTAAGGACACATTAATATTTCATATTGACCTTAGTAACTGGTTACCATGGTACAGTTATTTTAATCTACATAATGCCCACAGAGAAGTCTAGGAAGGACAGAGCCCTGCAACTGAGAAACAAGCAGAAACTAAAAAGTTCTATTTTTTTCCTGGTAAAATGGCAAATTTACATCAATTGAGTTTCTTTTGACAAATTTTAGAGCAAACCAATTGCACCATTGTGGGGGGAAACTCCAAACAGTTTCATTGATTAAATTAGACATTTAAACCCTTGGATGCTCTGGTCTCTCCAAAGCATTGCAAATCAATATTTTGAAGACCTCTCTAGATTAAAAGGGTTAAAAGCCCCATTAAATCAATTTAAAGTTTCAAGTAACTAGCTATGGTATAGCTGATCTGTTCAGAATTGCGCCTCTTGCTTTATGCAAATGGATCACAGGGCCTTAAGCAAAATGCTAGGGCAAACCAATTGCACCATAAAAAGCAAATTCAAGAAGGGGCGGTGATGACGTGAGTGCGTACGTGAGAGTGTCGAGAGGAGGGGGAGGAGCACGGTGGGATGGTGGCGGAGGTGCGCATTGATGGCATTGATGGCGTCTGTCCCTGGTGGTATACGAACGGATGGAGAAATTGGATGGAGAAGGCTGGTGGAAGTGGCAAGAAGCGGTGGAAAGATCTGGGCAGGTTGTGGAGCATTAAGAGAAGAAGAGAGGCAGAGAAGAAGCGGTAGAGACGGAAGAAAGTTGGCGAGGAGAGAGTGGTGGGCCGAACGGGCTGGAACGCCTAAAAGTGAGTCGACCCAGCTTAAAAGTGTTTGTTGTTTAATAGTTGATATCGGGTCGGGCTCTCGGATGTCTCCCGCTATGAATGCCTAGGGTCTTACTTTTTGTGGCTCCACTAGAATGCCAAGAAAGTGGATGTGTTTTTCCTGAAGCGACCAGGGTCTGATAATATAGGGTGGGGGACGCCATCGATGCGGAGGAGGTTTCACAGGTGGATGGAGAGAGGCCTTTGGAGAAAGGGAGGATCCGATCCCCTGTGTAAGGAGATAAGAAGGAGTGGAGGATAATTAAAGGTGAGAGAAATTTGAGAAGCAAGGAGTGATGGCTCCTAGAAAGAATCAAGAACCTAAACAAAAGAAAAATAATAAAGAGGAAAAGGGGTCAAAACAAGAGAAATCGTTGATATCGTATTATACATCCCCTGAGATGGAGCCAGTAGTTAAAGGGGGTAGACCCTCAATCTTGACACCAATAGGAGACAAGGAGTCCACACATGCTTCTCAGATTTTATTGAATACTAATACTATGGTGACACAGGAATTTCTCATGCAGGCGTTGGACGATCACAGAGGGAAGATAAAGGAGGATCTATCTAATACACTTAAGAATATACAGTTAGAAATTAATATGATTAATGTGAAAGTACAACAAGCATTGGATAAAGTGGATTTGCTTAATTTTGAAATGGATAAGATAAAGGAAGAATATAAGAACTCAGAAAAAAGATACGAAGAGCTTCAGTTTAAAATCTCAGAGTTGGAAGACAGATCAAGGAGGAAAAATCTAAGAATTAGAGGAATATCAGAAGATTTGGTGCAGGATAAACTGTTTGCTTTTCTTGGGGACTTCTTCAAGGAGCTGATAGAAGATATTGGGCCTAAAGACTTGTTATTGGAAAGAATACACAGGACTGGTAAACCTCCGATGGAAGATGTGCAAAATCCAAGAGATGTGATCGTCCGTTTTCAAAATTATATGTATAGAGAGAAAATATGGAGGGTTAGGAATAAGCAGGATGGTATAAGTGATAAATTTAAGAAATTGAGAATTTTACAAGACTTATCCTATATCACTAGACAGAAAAGATTGGAATTAAAAGTCATTGTGGATATTTTGAACAGAGAGAATATAAGATTTATGTGGGGTTTTCCGGTTCAAATAATGGTGAATTTTCAAGACAAAAGATATGTTATTAGATCTAAAGATCAGGGGATGGCTTTGTTTAAACAGTGGGGTGTATTAGGTTAGAGGAAAGTTGAAGATGTAATTAGTGGGATGATAGAAAGGATGGGACAAGTGTGAAATTTCCAGATTGGTGTAGTGGCCTTGCTGCTTCTCCTCCCTCGCTTTCTCTCTCCCTTCTTCTTTTTGCTTTTTTCTCTCTCCCTCTCCTATTTGAGAGTTGGGGGAGGGAGGAGGAGGGGAGAGGGAAACAGAGGAGATTAGACATGTGTTTAATAGGGAAGGATGATCTTCCTCAAGTTTTGAACAGTAGGTGGGTCTGTAGGGGGAATAATGGACCAAATATGGTTCTTTGTATGAATGGGGGATGTATGGTGGACTCTTGTTCAGTGAGGGAAGTGGTTCCAAATAAGGATAATTATGGTTAAGTTCTGTTCTATTAATGCTCAGGGGTTAAACTCTCCATATAAGTGGAAAATGTTGATAGATTTGATGATTAAAGATAGGGTGGATATAGGGATGGTACAAGAGACACATTGGGTAAAGGGTGTGAATTTAATAAGAGATAAAAGATTTACAAATATTTATACAGCAAATTTTAGTAAGGAAAAGAAAAGATGTGGGGTTATGATTTTGATTAGAGACACTATCACTTTTGAGTTAATGAACAAAGTAGTGGACAAGGGTGGGAGGTTTATAATACTTATTGGGAAAATCAATCACATAATATATACACTAGTAAATGTATATTTACCAAATGAAAATCAAATTGTTTTTTTAGAAAAAATTATGTCACGTGTGGAGAAAGTGATCCAAGGACAGTTGATAATAGGAGGGGATTTTAATTCTATAGTGGATCCGGATTTGGATAAAAAGATGCAGAGTGGGAAGCATTTAAGTAAACAACAAAGATTAGTGGCACAAAGGTTGGGGAAATTTATTAGAGCGAATAATTTACTAGATGTATGGAGAGTAATGAATCCACGGGTTAGAGAATATACACATTTTTCTGTTCCTCATTGTTCATATGCCCGTATAGATCTATTTTTGGTAGATCCTCGATTATTAGATGGAGAGTTAAAATGTGAAATTGGAATTCCAGTATGGTCGGATCATGCACCTATTTATCTTATAATAGGGCAGGTAAATATAAGAAATAGGAGGGATAGTTGGAGACTGAAGGAATGTCTGTTAGCAGATAAAGGAATACGGGAACAAATTAGGACTGACATACTTAATTTTTTCAAAGAAAATGATAAAGAAAATATATCTGTCCAAGTGTTGTGGTGTGCATTTAAAGCGGTCATAAGAGGTTATTTAATTAAAGTAGAAAAATATCAAAGGAAAAAAAGGGGTCGGACTTATGAGCAACTTCATATAGCTTTGGACAAATTGGAACAGGAAAATAAATTTAATCCTAGAGAAAGTGTAATGGGAGAAATATTGAATATTAAAAATCAGATTAAGGAATACACAATAGAAAGGATAAACACAAATCTTTTGTACTTAAAGAGAAGGTGGTATAATAAAGGAAATAAAGCAGGAAAATTACTCTCGAAGCAATTAAAAAAACAGAGGGCGAAAAATCTAATTAACAAGATCGTGTATGAAAATGAAATCTTTCTGGATCCAAAAAAGATAGGGCAGGTGTTCGCAGAATTCTATCAAAAATTATATAATATAAAAGGGTATTATATAGAAAATAACCAAGAGGAGTTTAAAATTAAGGAATATCTGGATAGATTAAAGTTTCCTAAAGTTGGTGAGGAGGAGATGGAGGAACTTAATGCGCCTTTTAGGTTAGAAGAGATAAATAATACAATTTCAAAATTGAAAAGAAATAAAGCTCCAGGTCCGGATGGATTTTCAAATTTTTTTTATAAGGTTTATTGTGGTGAAATTTCCCCCTATTTGTTGAGGCTGTATGAGGATGCTAAAAAGTCAAAGGGAATGTTAAAGGAATTATTGGCAGCAAATATTTCTCCGACTTTAAAAGAGGGGAAAGATAAGGTGCAGATAAAAAATTATAGACCCATATCCCTGATAAACACAGATATTAAGATATATTCTACTATTTTGGCAAAGAGATTAGAAGGAGTTATAAATAATTTAATCCATGTAGATCAGACGGGGTTTGTGCACACCAGAACAGCGACGGATAACATAAGGAAGACTCTAAATGTGATGTTTGTTACAAAGAGGATGGGTGGGTCCATGCTGGCCCTGTCGTTAGATGCTGAGAAAGCATTTGACAGGGTCAGCTGGACTTACCTGGAAGAAGTGTTGAGGGCATTTGGATTTGTGGGTCCTTTTTTGGATGCGATAATGGCTTTATATAAAAATCAAACTGCGAGGATAGTGGGATCTGGGATATGTTCTCCATCATTTGATATAAATAATGGCACACGCCAGGGGTGTCCTTTGGCTCCAATTTTGTATGTATTATCGTTGGAACCTCTGGCGTGTGCTATAAGAGATAATGTGGAAATTGAGGGCTTCAAGGTGGGGGATAGGGAATTTAAAATGTCCTTATTTGCTGATGATATAATTTTGACACTAAGGAATCCGATGTCATCTCTTTCTGCTCTGTTTCTGGAGATCAAAACATTCTCACAGATTTCATTTTATAAGATTAATGTAGAAAAGTGCCAGGCCATGGTCTGTAATTTATCAAGGGAGGTGGAGCAAGGATTAAAGGAGAGATATGATTTTTCTTGGGAATCTGAATATATTAGATACTTGGGGATAAGGATTACTTTTGATGCTGAGAAAATAGTAGAAATTAATTATAATCCAATGCTGAAAGATTTTAGAAATAAATTTTCGGAGTGGAAGGATATGTATTTATCCTGGTTGGGTAGAGCCAATGTAATAAATTCATATATTATGCCAAGGTTGTATTTTTTGTTTAGATCTATTCCATTGATAGTTAAGAGTAAGATGATTAGGGAATTCCAGAAGTATTTTAATAAATTTGTCTGGGGGGGGAAACAACCAAGAGTGGCATATGCGGTCCTTTCGAGGCCACATAGACAAGGGGGAATTGGCCTTCCAAACCTGGAGAAAATATATGAAGTGGCTATGTTGTCCCATTTGGTGAGTTGGACTCAGCCCATGGCGAATTTAGATTCATGGCACATAATGGAGCAGGGAGATGAAAACTGTGAGAATGTTTGGTACTTATGGAAGGGTGGTCGGGGGAAGGAAGGGGAAATAAATCCTATCACAAGGGATTTGAAATATATGTGGAAGAAGCTAAGGAGGAAATATTTTTCCACCTATTGGGTGGAGGGATATATGCCTCTGGAGATGGTAGAGAAGAGCATACCAGAGTTGAATTTGAAGCGATGGAAAGAAAAAGAAATACTCACGGTCCGTCAGTTGTGGAATAAGGGTGAGGTGGTTCCCTTTAAATATTTGATGGAAAAGTTTGACCTGGGTGGAGGAGAGTTATCTAACTATATAAGAGTGAAACATTTTATTGAAAAAGAAATTATGGTAAAATACCAGGGAGAAAAAAATCAGTCCTTAGATGAGTTTTTTGAAGGCCAATGGAGGGTGGGGGTTGGGAAAAAGGCGTCTAAATTGATTTTTGGAAGTATTCCACTAAAAACTCAGAAATGTATTGCTAAGTGGGAATTGGAGTTAGATATAAGAGTTGAAGAATCTGAATGGCTAACTGCGATAAAAACAACTAAAAGGATGATTCATGGGTTAAATTTATTGGAGGTATTTTACAAGCTCTTGTATAGGTGGTATTTAACTCCATCCAGGTTATCGAGGATATATCCAGAAGCAGATCCAAAGTGTTGGAGATGTAGGGTTGGGTCAGGGACATACGCTCATATTTGGTGGGAGTGTGAATATATTAAGACTTTCTGGCAGCAGATAAGTGAGATGATGAAGACATTGACAGGGGAAGAAATAAGGCTAGATTGTAAACTGGTATTGTTTCATGTGGGTCTGAAGCAAATGAAACGTGAATATAGGTGCTTATTGGTTCATGTGTTAATGGCAAGTAAGTTATGGCTAGTTAGAAAATGGAAGAAAGTAGAGGTTCCAAGTATGGGCGAAGTAGGCAAGCAACTGGATTTTCAAGCATCTATGGAAAAAGGGGTATTATTTGAACAATGGGGAGAAATTGGAAGTGTATCTGGAGAATTGGTCTTGTTGGATTGATAGGGGGAAAGAACAGAGTATTATGAACAACAGTCCGATATGAATGTGAATGTGTGGAGGAATGAAAGGGGTAGGTAGGTCATTTTATGTGATAGTATTGAGGAGGGATATGATGTTGTACGTTTGGTATATGTTTTGTATTGGTTTGTATATCAAAATAAAAAAAAAAAAAAAAAAAAAGCAAATTCAAAAATAAAACAAATATTTCAATTAAATGTGGGTTTTCATTCATTGAATGTTATATGCATTTCTAAAACAGACCTCTAGCAATCATAGGGTTAAGTGCCAAAGATGTATGGTCTTAGAATTCCAGCACTACTACTTGTGTGGTATAAGAAACATAACCTCTTCTTAGCATGTACTACTTGTTGCAATTACTTCAGCACCAGAAGCAAATCACAATAAAATATATCAGAAAAAATCACATGAACTACAGACAGGAAATTCTCCACTTAGGGTACTGACTGGAAAAAGATAATAAAAAAGGCTACAGGGGCTATGTAATAAAGTGTGATAAGCAGGTGATAATATGTAGATAACTTCTCCAAGTCATATGTTATTCTAAGGCGCCAATGCACTATGATCTCTCCCAATTGAGCCGATGATGTTGAAAAGCTGTTTTGAAGCAGAGTGATCAAGTAATAGAAGACAAGATGATGAACCTGCTCAATAGTAAGTAAACTGCTCAACAGTAAAGTGAGGTGCTGGTAAAAATTGTACAATAATAACATACTCTCCAATGCTTTTCTTAGTAAAATTATTTTTTATACATTGCGTTTCTTTTCTTTATATGACCTCTTAGTGTATCCCACATATTGGGTATAGTACACCCACCTTATTTTTTACTTTTTAAAATTAATTAATACTTTAAAACTAAGAATATCTTTGAGTAAAGAGAAAAATAAATAGAATAAATGACTTCTCTCTCACTCATCTTTAAGAACAAATCTAAAGTATTCATTTAATCACAAATCCATCTATTGATACTTTCTCTAATCTTGTATTGGGAGATATTTAAAAATGAATAGGTTCATTACAAACATAGGTGATTTCTTTTATAGATACTACCTGGCAACACAGGACCAATACGCCTTGAACCCAGTTCCAATTCCTCACTTTAGCGGAGTCCATGCTATGCAAGAATCGTCTTTTGCACCAGATGTTGTCTATGGGCCAACGGTGAGCAGCACTGTTACAATCATGGCAGATGTGATGTATAAAGAATGTGGGGAGATGCAGGTAGTGGTGGGCTGGAGGGTTTGTGACCCGTCCACCCCATTATGGATTAAGGTAACCCAGAAACACCTATACGGCCTGGACTTTGGACCCATGCTGTAGGAGTGGGAGTGGTCCATGACCAAGACTAGTCCACATGGGGCATTTTTACATACCCAACATCAGCTCATCCAACTGAAAATTCTTCACAGGGTGTATTTTACCTCAGTAAGACTATATGAGATGGGTACTAGAGATAACAACATATGTGACAGATGCTCTCATACTGGTACTTTTCTGTATCTTGTGTAGGACTGTCCTGAGGTCTTCTGGTTTTAGAAGCGGGTCTTCTTCTCTGTGTCTGGGGTCCTGGGCAGACCAATTCTTCCAACTCAGAAGCTGGGTATCCTGTCAGTTTTCCCTGATGAACTGGACACTCACTCTGTTAAATGTCTTCTGAGAAGACTTTGTTGGTTATGGCACATAAGATAGTTACCATGGCATGGATGTCTGCCACTCTACTCTCACATGATCATTGGGTGCTTGTGGTGGCCCAGAATCTTCCACACTATCATTTGGAATACACTCACCCCGCATGGGCTCCATGTGATTTGAGGAGTTTGGATATCTCATTTTGGGATGGACTCCTCTCTCTAGAGAGAGGTTTTCTTTTTCCCCTCCCCCATTTTTTTCCTCCTTGGTGTACCACTTGGGTCACGCATGCCCAGGTCTGGTGCCTACTGACTGGTGCCTTCCTCTGCCGGCCCATGACATATGCTGAGTCCCTTTAGCTGGGAAATAATAGCAAATAACATCTCCCTCCCTCCTGATGACTTGCTCCTCTACCTCCTACCTGGGATTCTTCACTTCCTTGCCCATGCTTCAGCCCAGATTCCATATCAGTCTGCCCCAGGCCTAGACCCTTGCCCCACTCTCCCCCTTCCCCATCCCTTCCACAGAGGCATGGACAAATTCCAGGGGATGCCTCCAAACAAGAAGCCCACAAATTTAGTTGAGACTTCCACTCATACCTCCAACAACATCACAGCTATGTGGAGGATTCCCTTACAAGTTCACAACAATCAGTATCTGCATGATCTGCAGTCATCCAATAACTTACTGATAAACTGTATGTCAGAAAACAAGAGCTGACATAATATTCTTTGCATTGTCAGCATCCCAGAGCTCGTCAAAAACCAGAACCAGCTGATCATTCTCCATATGTGGCTTTCACCTTGATCTTACTGCCAACACTTCTCTCCACACTGAGCATGCTTTTATATTGCACTCAAATATAAAAAACAAGGTACACTTTTTGCGGCTCAATGTGCCGCTTTATCAAAGCTTAAAATACACATATTGATATGTATTTTAAGTTTTGATAAAGCCTTGATATGCTGAACTTATCTGATCAACGATAAATGGGAGTATTATCTTTTCATGATTTTAGCATTGTGATTACAGTATTACACTATTTGGGCACTGTTTCTTTCTAGATACTGCTGTTTTGTGAGTATGTGTGGTTGAGAAGGAGCTGCCAAAGACAATACTAAGCTATTTTGTATAAGCAAGATCTTGGCATTTCCTCTGGTGAGTACCCGCTTTGTTAGGTGATCCGGTGGTGGTGTGTTGTACCAAAGTTCATTGCACTAGGGGCACCCCCCCGTTTGTGTCTCCCTTTTTGTGTCTACAGTAGCTTACATGAGAAGGCTATCCACTTCAACCTGTTGTATCCTGTTAAACTGTGGGTCTCACTGAATAATGAAACATATTTAACGTCCCTACTGCAGCTGATGCTTATCTTTCTTCAGTTTTGAATTTGTTCTCCCCTGCCTCAACTCCTTGTAAATCTGAGAGCCATCTGTCATGGTTTTAATGAACACTCAGACAATTTGGTTAAGGTAAAAAATGCAGCTTCATTAAATAAATAATAAAGAACAGAGATGCCCTTCAACAGGTCCAGACCCAGACAGAGGATAAGCTCTTCTGGATCTGACACAGGTCAGGGTACAAACAGAAACAGGTTTGTATAATAACTGTAATGCAGAGTGTAGAACTGGAACAAAACCTCAGCAGTATCAGCAAGGAGGTGCCCTAGGCGAGGTAAGTACTGCAGGGCAAAATCCCCAATGGAACAGGGGAAACAGACAAGACCACTGGACTTACCCATAAAACCAGGTATAGGCAGTCTGAGTTACATGCACAGACACAGGTACATGAAAGTATGCCCAGAGGCAACTGTAGCAGTCCCAGATAATACTGTAAGGAATAGGCAGCCCACGTGATGGGCACAGATACACATACTCACAGATTATGCCCGGAATCAGAGCACAGAGAGCGAGACAGCTCAAGCCTGGATCGGTACACAGAGAGTGTGAGTCAGCCAGAGCTTGGGTCAGTACACAGAGAGTGGTAGTCAGTCAAAGCCTGGGTCGGTACACAGAGAGCGGTAGTCAGCCAAAGCCTGGATCGGTACACAGAGAGTGATAGTCAGCCAAAGTCTGGATCGGTACACATCGAGCGGTAGTCAGCCAAAGCCTGGATCGGTACACAGCGAGCAGTAGTCAAACGGAATCAGTAAAGGAAAATAGGGGAGGGTAGACAGCGCAGAGAATATCCTCTAAGTGTAGTAAATAGTGAAAATTACATAGAAATCAAACGGAATCAGTCACAGGAATCGTCAGGCAAACCGGGTCGTAAACTAAATGGACAGAGAAGACAGGAGCAAGGTCAGACAAAACCGGATCATACACAGAACAGGATACTCAGCAACAAAAGTCTGGTCAGGAACACCACTAAAGGGCACCGGTATAGTGACAGGAGGGCATATATAAAGGCAAGCCCTGGGAGGAGTATCAACCCAGAGCCAATAAGAATGCAGCCAAGATAAACCCGGAAGTAAGAATGTCGCTCAGGCAGAATCACGGGCACCGTGATACCATCTGCTTATTCACCTCCCTGTAACCCTAGTTGGATTTATGTCTCCACCGATGTGTGCGGCTGCAGAGGTGGCGGCTGAGGAGACACTGATGAGCTGCATGATTCTATCTTCTTTCCTGCACGGGCCAATGCATGTAGCACACTGAGGGAACTGGAAGTGAGTCTGCCTTTATATATGGGCAGTCTCACTTCCAATTCCCTCACAGCCATTGGCTGGGATGTTCTTACGCACATCCCAGCCAATCAGATTTGAGCAGCTGTTCTTTAAACAGAAGATGGCCCCGTGCAGCTTATCAGTGTCGCCACCACCACTGTGGCCACACACAGTGACAGTGAGATGAAGATCAAAGCTAAGTGTATATACTTGGCATTTATTCATTACATTTCTTCATGGCATATATTTATCACATTTATTCATGGCATTTTTTTTTAAATATATTTTATTATCAGATCGCTCCATACATATCTCAGATACAGAAAAGTACATGTATAACATTCAGTACAGCAAAAATATGTAGACATTTGTAACAATGAAAAGAATATATGCATATCAGTAGAACGTACAGAGTCAACCTGAGGTTTTTATTGTTATTTCAACCTCCAATAACCAAAACTCCCAGAATCTAACCTAACTTAAATTTTACTATACCCCCCAACCCCAATTACCCTCTCTTCCGAACCCGCAGCACCCCCCCCCACCTGCCCACCAGCCAGCAATTTCACAAGATCCCGGCATGTACAGAGTTCATACAGAATGTCACGCATCAATCATACATCACAGCCATCCACGTGACAAGCAGGCTGACCTCAATCAACCATCACCAGTAAGTTGCACATCATCAAGTGCCACATTATTATCTGCTCTATTTGTCCACCAGTTCTGCCATCTTCCCCAGATCTTGTCAAACTTACTCGGATTACCCCGGTGTAGGTAAACCAATCTATATTGTGGAATGCACTGCAAAACTAGGTTTATCCATGCCTTGCAATTGTGAACTCTATTTGACATCCAGTTCAAGGCCACCACCTTTCTCGCCATCACCAAGAGCTCACTCAGCAGAGATCTGTCAGTTGCATCCTCAATTTCATCGGGGAAAATAGATAATAGACACATTTTTGGAGTCACAGGGACAGGTCTCCCCAGCACCAGGACCACAATACGCATTATTTCATTCCAAAATCTCCCAACTCCAGGACACTACCAGATCAAATGCAAGTACGTACCCTGAACATTATCACACTGGAGAAAACAGTCAGAACCAGAATTCCCCATTCTGTACAGTGACTGGCGTATAGTAAATTCAATGTAGCATATTCAACTGTATCATCTGGTGTCTAGTCAACGTTGCCACCAACGCAGGTCCCGCCTTAGCCAAATCCCATTCCCAGTTCTCTAATGGACCCAAATCCATTTCCCATTTGTTCCAAGAAGGGAACTCCCTACATCCTACACAAGAGTCCAGCCAATGGTAAATAAAAGAAAGAGGTCTCGAGGACACAAAAAGCATCAATCTGGCAAGAAGCAGGAATGCAGAAATCATTGGGGTTCGATCACCCCACTGAGCACGAACAGCATGTCTAATAGATAAATATGAATAAAAGAGAGTATGCGGTACATGGAATTCGTCATGCAATTGGGCAAAGGATTTCACCTGGCTATCTTGGTATAGCTATCCGAGGCTAGTAACCCCAAATCTAGCCCATAAGGGGCCAAAGTCACTACCAAGTAAATGACGTAATCCTGCGACATCCCACAAGGGGGTATCCGGGTCCATTGCGGTGTATCCCAACAGACCTTTCAGCTCCTCCCATGCCTCGTATAAGGTCATTATCAACGGAGTCCGAGTTTTAAAAACTGCGGGGCCTCCATGCAAGAACTGAGGCAGCCATGCATCCATCTGAGTAGTCTGGTAGCGAGGTCGGGGAGAAACAAAATCCAACGCATATCGACATTGCGCCGCCAAGTAGTACCTATAAAAATTGGGCAATGCATATCCTCCCTCATGTTTAGGTCTCATGAGGGTAGTCAGCCTTATTCTAGCCCCCCCCCATATGAAACGTGAGATAATTCTGTCTATTTGTTGGAAATATTTTTTAGGTATAGGGACCGGCACGTTTTGAAAAACATACAAAAATTTATGCAAAAACATCATTTTAATAAGATTTGATCTACCAATAACATTTATGGGTAAGTGAAGCCATGCAGTTGTTTTGTCGTAAAAGTACTGAATGTTGGGTATCAAATTCATCTCCAAAAAGGAGTCCGTCGTTGCTGCCACCCTAATCCCCAAGTATGTACACTCTTCCACATATGTAAGTGGGACATTAATCTTACAAGACTCCCTCGACTTACCATCAATCAGAAGCAAAGAGGACTTAGTCAAATTTATTTGGAATCCAGAGTATGCACCAAAATCATCTACCAATTGCAATGTGGTCTCCAAGGAGCTCCCATCATCATCCAAAAAAAGCAGGATGTCATCAGCATATAGTTCAAGCTTTTCTATTCTGACTTTCATCCTGAGTCCCCTAATCAATGGATTTGCATGAATGAGAACAGCCAGGGGTCCCAAGGCCAAGTCGAACAGGCCAGGCGAGAGTGGGCAACCCTGCCTGGTACCACGATGCAAGGAGAAGGACTGTGAACACAGTCCGCCCGTCACCACAGAAGCCCTGGGACTGCTATATAAAATATGTATCCATTTGATAAAGGATGGGCCAAACCCAAAACCCTTGAGCACATGCCAAAGATAAGGCCACTCGACAGAGTCGAAGGCCTTAGAGGCGACTAAAGATGCAATCGCCCAAGATCCCATGGTATCATGAGAGAGTTGCAGGTGCATAAATAACCTTCTAAGATTGTGTGATGTTGATTTACCTGGAATAAAGCCGGTTTGATCTTCATGTATTATGGTTCTCAGTACCATATTTAATCTGGTAGCTAGGATTTTTGCCACAATTTTGGCGTCCGTAGTCAATAAGGAGATGGGCCTGTAAGAATCACATATCTCTGGACCTTTTCCTGGTTTAGGCAATACAGTAATGGAAGCATCATTCATAGAATCCGGAAGGTGTCCATCGTCAATAGCAGCATAGAAGGTATTCAGCAAGTGGGGGGCTAAAACATCCACAAATTCTTTATACCATTCTGCAGGAAGACCATCCACACCGGATGACTTGCCCCCGGCAAACCATGGATAGCCTCCACCACCTCTCTCAGAAGAATAGGAGCATCGAGCATTTATTTATGCTCAAAGGAAAGTTGTGGAAGGCCACATTGGTCAATAAAACAGGAGATCTGAGATTCAGAGCGGGTCAATCGGGATTCATAAAGTTGAGAATAGAAGCACCAAAATTGCGAATTAATCATATGTGGATCAAGAATCAGTTCACCCCCAGGGTCCTGGAGAGAGGAAACCGACAAAGTCCCCCGGTTTTGAGAAACAAGATGAGCCATTAGTTTCCCTGCCTTATCTCCATTTTCAAAGATATTTTGTTTCAAGTAAAAAATGCGACGGGCACTTAGGTCAGACAATTTTATGGAATACTTTAAGGAGAAAGAAACAAAGTTAGTATAAGATATCAAGTCTCTTTCTTCTACAAATTGTTTTTCCGCCTCAGCAGCATCCGATTCCAAGTCCTCCACCTCCCCAGACCCAAGCCTGTTTTTCATAGCTATAAGGGAGATCAAGGAGCCCCTTGCAGTCACCTTAGCAGCCTCCCAAACAATGCCTTGAGCAGCAGTGTCAACATTATTAACGAAATATTCATTCAGATCTTTGCTTTGCAATGCATTGCATACCCCTCTGCCACTCAAATGGTTAAACCATGTCATCATCGTTAATGCTTTGTATTCATACTTTTGTTTTAATTTACAGGCAAAAGAAAGAAGGAAGAGAAGGACAGAAGATAGAAAACTGAAGAGAAAGACCAGAAAACTGACAACTCCACTGGACATCAAGATTAATGGTAAATGTTACTTCTAATGAGATATTGTTTTTTAACTTAGTCGGGTTAACCCTGTGAATGCTGGTTGGGTAATTATACCCCATTGGCACTCATAGGGATAATTCTTCTAACTTTTGACACATGTTTCATACTTTGGATGTATCGATATGAGGCTTAGGGCTCCATATCAATACATCCACTGAGGACATGTTTTTTTTTTTTTACTTTTTTTCATTCAGGTTTCTGCGTTGACTATTTGAAGAGCCGATAAGAGACTCAAGTAAAAAAAAAAAACTGGGTCTCAACTTTCTTGTGATAACTTGAGGCCCTTATCGGGGTTTCATGGCTAATGCAGACATTTGAATTGATATTTATGGTGTTTTCATTGTTTTCAATGGGTGAAAACACTTCTTCAATTTATCACACAATGGCTCTTTTTTTTGACGGAATTTTTTCACAGCACAGACATTTGACTAGCTTACTGTTCTTGAAAAACTGCCATCGACAGAAAAAACAGCCATTGACAACATTTGCAATGAGCCCTAAGTACCCAAACTTGACCATGCTTCTCTTCTCTTACTTCCAAGTTTGGTATTCAGCACAGGGGATTATACATCGACTTTCAGGCCTAGACTGGCAGAATCCTTTCAACAATCACTATATTCATTCCCCCTTTGTGAACCATTCTGTCTCCTGACTTTATGCTTTTATTTGCTCACACATGGCTCACTCTTCTCTCCCCTCGAATCGGACATACTGGATGCGCAGCCTCCTGAATTGTTCCTCTGACTCCATTCTGAAGTTATATCAATCTTTCTACAACACACTTAAATCTGCAATGTATCAGAAAGTTTTCCTAAACTCTTTCATGATGCATAACTCTCCCCCAGGTGGCAATGCTGCTTGGAGATGAGTTTGGATTCTAAATGCACACAAATGTGGGGAAAATGATGCTGGTATCCTTCACTGCCTATGGGCTTAACCCATAAAGCAGGAGTTATGGTTCCAAATTATTTCATTTGCCCAAAATACAAACTTACCTCCTTCGCCTTTACTCCAGAGCTTGCTTTATTTGGCATCTGTGACTCTGGCACTGCATCCAAAATAATCTATATATTAATTGTGGTGAAGAAAACCACCTTACACCACTGGATTCACCTCCCCCCCAATCTTTCTATTTCAAAACAAAGTGTTCTATGCCTTCAGTATGGACTGGGTAAACTCTTCACTTCATAAGGTCTGACTGACAAAAAGTTATTTGCTTTTTGGTTCAAATATATATAAAGAGCACACTCAGGACTTATCTCAAGTGATAAACCACGTGTATTGTCAATGTTTCAATGTGGATAACACATTTTCATCAGGCTCTCAAGATATAGCAAGGTTCTCAAAAGGGGAGAGGGTAGGAGAGTGAATGGGGGACAAGGGCTAAGAACCCAAGTGAACCCTGGAACCAAACCCTCAGAAGCAGGATAAGAAAATTATGAAACCACAAGACAACCACAAAAGAAATAACATGCCCAACAAAGGGCCTGAAGTAAAATATGGGTAATGGGATATCTACATCAGGGTGAAGGAGGGTTATGAAGAATTGGAGAGCGTGAGGCTACAAGGGAGAGATACTGTAACTACCTGGACCAGGTGCTCAATAATAGATGCATGTAATCAGAGGAGATGACATTTTTCCATGAACAGTCAGTGAGGAATATGAGGTTGATCCTGTTCCCCTCAGTAAAGCAGATTTAACTCCTTCGCTGCATTCAAAAGTACGGGTATACAGGACCAGGACGTGAAGCTAGGTTTGGGGGAGATGTGATGGTAGGGAAAGATCAAATGCCACTTTATTCTGCTGCAAGATCAGTGTCCAGTAATCTGCATTAATTGGACACTTCCACCAAATATGTGACACTGAACTAGTGTCCATGAAAGATCTCCAACATAGAGGGGAGGAGGAAGTGGAGAATTGGGACAAACGCTGCTGAGTCATACCAGTGAGAAATCAATTTACAGTTCATATTGGCATCTCAGGGTGATTTGTATTGTAGGTGAAAGATAGCGGATCATTGAGTTATGTCCACGTCAAGATCTCTATCCCACAAACCTAGAAGATAAGGTTTTAAAGGTGTTTGGAAGAGCAACAGAAGAGTAATAAAAGGAGAGAGGTTGTAAGGAAGCTGGGGAGCTGGAAATATATTTCTCACATAAGGTAATTTATCTTGACATTCCATTCATAAGCAATTTTAAGAAGTGCCAATCAAGAAACAGGGATGGCCCAAAATTTCTATCATGAGAAATCAGATGAGAGGAAGGGCTTCTGATATGTGAAGGATTGTAACTTGTAAAGGCAGTTCCATTGCCAATTCAAAAAGAAAGAACTTCCAAAAGCCTGCCAGGAAATCTGGACTACCTACTATTGATTTAAGTAGGGAGGGGGGTGGAGCAAGGTTGAGTGACCTATTCATTTCCAAAGACAAGTTTAATATATGTCCAAGAACTGTATTATTTAAGCAAAAGGAGAAGGAAGTCCAAGCGGAAGCCCAGCATAGTTGTAAGGGATCAGTGGGGCTTAGTATATCTGAGAGTGTTTCAGTCCAACATTTTAGAAAAGAAGGGGGAAAGTCAAACAGCTTAGTTATCACTGCTGCTCTAATATCTCTGAAATTCCAGGAGATCTAAACCCTCTGTCTATTCTCTGGGATAATATGGATATTCTTAACCTAGGTTTCTTGTGGGCCCAGATAAATGATATGGTTAGAGATTGTAAGAAGTCGAGATATTCCTTAAAATATGTATGGGGAGAGCATTAACTATATATAGAACTTTGAAGATAATCATAATTTTGAGGAGGTTGATTTTACTGGACAATGAGAGAAATAAGGAGCCCCAAGTGTTACTGATTGAATGGAGTGGGGGATTGAGGTCAGACAATAAGGATAGGTTCGTGGAGATATGGATTCTAAGACAGAGAATAGAGGATGAGGATCACTTGAATTTATATTTGTGCTGGAGAGAAGAGGATAGGGTGAGAGATAAGCCAATGTTTAGGATCTCTGACCTGGAGTCATTGATTTGAGTTTGGGAGAAGAAGGAAGATTCAGTCAGGATCTTGACAAGATGAGGAATAGAGCTGTGTGGGGGGAGATGAAGAACAGGATATTGTCTGTATATGCCACTACTTTATAGGTCTCAGACACAGAGCACAGGTCATGTATAAAGGGATTGTTTCTAAATAAACTAAGAAGTGGTTCTAATGTGTGAATAAAAATAGGTGGTGATAAATGGCATCCCTGATGAGTACCATTCAAAATTGCTAGGGAATCGAAGAGGGTACCTTTTACCAAAACTCTTGCAGAAGAAGTAGAATACAAACTCATGATACCTGAAAACATGTGAGGGCTAATGTGTGCTAGAATCTCCAAGATATAATACCACTGAACTCTGTCAAATGCTTTCTCCGCATCAGTGGAGATGAAGACCGAAGGGATCAGTATACTAACTGCTAAATGAGTCAGCAAAATTGTCATTGTTGTGTTGTGTCTATCTTATCTATCAGGAACAAAGACACTCTGATCTGGATGATTTAGCTGATGTAAAAGAGGTCTAATAAGATTTGCCCAAATTTTGGCAAATATCTTCAGATCCACATTTAGCTAAGCAGATAGGATAGTTGCAAATAGAGGAATCTTTACCTGGTTTAGGAAAAACTATAATGTACTATATTTAACACTAGACAAAGACACACATGTTACCATTTTATGTGAGCCTCTGATGACATGACATATCTGTCATGAAATGCATCAGGCTGTTTCTCTATTTTATATTATCTTGCATTTAAACTAATTTTGACCTAGTAGTCATTTGTTTTTTATAAATAGATATTTGTACTGTTTTTCAAGAAATAATCTGGTCCATGCCCCATTTTTACTCCACATGATATAGGGTATTCTACAGAGTAAATAGGTTCAGCCAAAAGTGATATTGAACAAGTATTGTCCTGTATCAGAGTGGCTGTATCCACATTCGTTGAATCCCTGGCGGAGTGTGAGAGTGAGAGAAAGAGGAGCAGTGGACCATGACATAAGTACACCAGGTTACGGCCTTTTGAAACTGTGAGTAGGATTTTTATTATTGTTGTGTCGGTGGAGGATTTCCTTTCAAGTTACCATTTACTGTGTTTAGAAGATCTTCTGCACACTTTTGTGCTTTTTCTTTTTTAATACACAACTCGTCAACTGACTGAGTGGTACTCTACATACATCCTGCAGGGCAGACCTCCCATCTTCCCTTAGAGATTCCTTTTTTGGAAGTGAAAAGGACCTTAGTTCCCAGGTGTGTCTCTTCCTCCTCCTTGGATGGAGGCTCCTGGAAATCCATCCCCCCTTCCTTTGCTTCCCCTGTCCCCTTCGAGTTCTTCATGGAGTCCTTGCATTTCCTTTGGTCCTAGGTTTATTTTATTTTAATGGCACTGTTTTTGTTAGTGTTTTGTTGTTTTTGGTTTGGTTTTTGGGGTAGGAGGGATGTGGAAGGGGGGGGGTTCTGGTTTCTTTATATTGTTACCCATGTTGTTAAGTCTGGAAAAATGAATGGGTACAATTTAAGTAAATTAATGAGTACAATTTTTATTATTGCCTCTCATTCTACATTGCTTCCTGTCACAGTTTGTATTGGTCTATGTCATTCCTAACACAATAAAAATGTTATTTTAATAAAAATAACTGATAAAGGTGGAGCTATTGTTTTAATTGATAAGGAAGTGTACTTGCAAGAAAAAGCTGTTTCACTGTACTAACTGGTTACCTACAAGGTATTAAGGAGATCTAGGGTTAGATTCACTAAGCGGTGATAAAGTGGTTATAAAGTAGAGATGACTTCTCCAGTTTATCACTTCTTCAGTTCCTATGTTATTCTATGGAGTCTATTTGCTAAGATCTCCAAAGTTGAAGAAATCTTGGCTCCATAGAATAACATAGGAACTGGAGAAGTGATATCACTGGAGAAGTCATCTCCACTTTATCACCTCTTTAACACCACTTAGTGAATTTCCCTGCTAGTGTTCACATTTAGAAATCTGAGTGTTAGGGAGGTATCAAACACATTGCATCAGATACCTGTCCAGCATTCAAAGGATTGAAAGCATGAAATTTTATTAATGATGTATTTGTGTATTTTTCCATTATATAATTGGGAAAGAAAAAAGCTTTTCTTACTCATCCAGTAATCTTTGTTTTATATCTGTTACTAAAAATATATTCCACCAGGCCACCTGGAAGACCATTAGTAGGGAGCATGGATTCTCTCTTACAACCATCCTATATAATAATTCGCTAGGATGCTTGTCAGAAGCCATCTTGCGCAGTAGAGACTGCACAAACACACAGAATGCTGGGAGCACAGAATGCTGGGACCTGCCTCTTAACCCTTTAAGTGCCAGAAAGGTACACAATGCATTGCGAAGCAATGCGTTGCGTACCCCTCTGCCACTCAAAGGGTTAACATCAGCCAGATTTTGGCCCGTGTACACAGGCTTTTACACTAGTTACCTATATTTCTATATGTAATGTCATACAATTCTACTTAAATGATAGCATAAACTTTTTGAAATGCATAGAAACCTTTACTTACATGAACACATGCACATAACCATTCACCTATGATATTCAATCCTTATACACCTCAATAGATACATTCAGTAAAGAATGCGATGAAGTACACATAAGGTTATTTTCTGCTTACTGAAAACTATTTATGGTCTTTTAAAACATTTTACTTTCAAACACAAATGATTTACTAGAAATTCCAACTTTATTTCCTTTGTGGAACAAAAAGTGTTTTTTGACAGAGAGTATTCATATTTAATTAACAACTATTTTAGATATTTGGATGACATATTTTTTACATGGTAAAAGAAATATTTCCAAAGAAAAGTGGAGTCATTCTTGAGCAACTCTGTATTTAAAGAGAAATGGAGTAGGCACTGGCTAAGTATAAATATAATAGTCTAGAACTATACCACTACTATAGTGGGGTGCTCTCTAAGATTCAAAACTACAACTCGCTAGAAATATCAAAATCTGCAAGTCTTAAAAGAAAGACTAAGCCTAAAGAGGAAAAAGAGAATCTTATAATTGAGGCACTCAAGAACAGAAAAATTATATAAAAAATATATTAATTTTATTGGTACAAATACATAATACATGTAATAACAGGGCAATTAAAAACAATTAAAAACACAAAAAAGAGTCAGTCTGGTTACTTGTAATGTGGGAACACTAAAGGTTCAAATAAATGAATAAATTCTCTAGTACCCAAATAGTAATCCTATAGTAATGCAATAAATCTAATATGTAGGAAGAGGACAAATTAAGAAACCTATATGCACCCACCAAAAAATAGGCTGCCTATAACTGCAAGTATTTAATATAATAAACACAAAAATAGTGCAATATGGCAACAAACCATTTGTAAAATTGGTACCCGAATGACACCACAATATGCCAACCAGTTTATGGCAAAATTGGAAGAGAACTTCCTGTCCACCTGCCAGATAAAACCCCTGGTCTATCTCCACTACATAGATGATATTCTTATCATCTGGACCGCCAGTGAAGAGGAACTTCTCAAATTCCATGAGAATTACAATACATTCCAGCCCAATATCAATCTAACACTCAGTCACTCACGCACAAACATTAACTTCCTTGACACAACTATCAGTATTCAGAACAACTCGATCCACACATCCCTATACAGCAAACCAACAGACAGATCAACCTACCTGAAAAACAATAGCTTCCACCTAAAACACACAAAGAACTCCATCATATACAGCCAGGCCATCAGATACCACCGCATCTGTTCTGACATGATGGACCGTGACAAGCACCTCAAGAAACTCAGAGGAGACTTTATAAAACACGGTTACAGTGCAACTATTATTGACAGTCAGATACAGAAGGCTACCCAAATACCAAGAAAAAAATCTGTTGTGCTACAAAGAACAACATAAGGGAAACCGGGTGCCACTGGTGGTCACTTACCACCCCCAGATTGAAGTTCTACGCAAAATATCAAGAGAACTTATCTTATCACAATGTACAAGTATATGAGAGGTCAATACAAGGATCTCACTGGTGAGTTATGTAACGGACCACAGTCCACTACTGGAAACCATTGCTGGGCATGCAGACTTTCAGCCCATTATTTCAGACTGTGGGTAACTTTGAACATTTTATCAGCAGGCAACTCTGCAAAAGAGACTAAAATCATAGCCTGGGCAGTTATGGGTTAATTATCTATGTTTGTGCCATGCTACTTCAAAGGTGTATGGTATCACTGTCTGTTCCACCTACTAATCTCTCTGTTGTGTATCCACCATTGTCTGTGTGATGGGATTAGTCTGGGGTTCTGACTGCAGGTAACACCTGGTTCCATTGTACTATGGTGGTGATTATATCAATCATACTGCCTTTGTTCAGGTGTGTACAGTAACCCCAGGGGGTCCCATGGTATTGCAAACCCCTACTCCAACAATCCTTTGTCTCACTGTTTACCCTTCCCTTCCTACATTGTCTAAGTAATTCAATCATATCTAGCCCCATTGTGTTATGTCCACACTATTTACAGTTACCCACTGTATGGTATTGTATTGTATTCCCTGTGCTACCTCCCCAAAATAATGTGATAAACTCTGTATAAAAGAGATGAGTGTTCACTAATAAAGAGTTTGGAACTAAGGAGTAGAGTCTTCATTCCCGAATGGTTTAAAGAGTCCACTTTGACTCCCATTCAGGAGCCCTATGTTCCAGTGTTCCAGCCAGTTATCCTGTTTCACCAGACAGGCTACCCATTTGTAGTTACATCTAGGAGGGAGAGACCAGGAACAACAGTCTAAGTAAGCCCAAGGACTTAGGCTTCCGTTACAAGTTATTCATTTGAAGGCATAGTCAAATAACCAGGAGACACGCTTGAAATTAGAGGAAAGGGGGTTTTGGCTTCAGCAGAGGAAGAGATTTTTTACAGTGAGCTCTGTTAAATTATGGAATTCCTTGCCCAAGGATGTGGTTATGGCAGATATAACGGATACATTTAAGAGAAGATTAGATACATTTATTTCAAAACAGAACACACAGAGTTATACTGTGTATTAGCAGGCAAATCAGGAAGGTCTGATAAAGAATAACGTATTTGGCAGCAAGAAAGCTGTATCATTTTTATGTCTCTGGGTTACATAGAAACATAGAATTTGACGGCAAATAAAAACCATTCTCCTACTGTAAAAAACTCAAACCTTTTTTGGTCCTTGGTCTTTTCGTATGTTAAGGACATCCTTATTCCTATTCCATGCATCCTTAAATTTTGTCACTGTATTAACTTCTACCACTTCTGCTGGTAGGCTATTCCACTTATCTACTACCCTCTCAATGAAGTAAAACTTTCTTACATTACGTCTAAACCTATGTCCCTCTAGTTTTAGACTATGGCATCTTGTCCTAACATTTTTACTCCTTTGAAATGTACTTCCATCCTGCACTTTGTTGAATCCCTTCATGTATTTGAATGTTTCTATCATATCCCCTATCTCTCTTCTCTCCTCCAAGCAATACATGTTCAGATCCTTTAGTCTATCCTGATATGTCATTTCCTATAAACAAGTCACCATTTTAGTAGCCCTTCTCTGAATTTTCTTTAAAGTATCCATATCCTTCTAGAGATGGGGTCTCCAGTACTGTACACAATACTCTAGGTGAGGTCCAACTAGAGATATGTGGAGTGGCATTCCCAAATGCTTTATTACATTGCCTGCCTACCTTTAAGTCATTAGAAATAAGTACTCCCAAAGCCCTTTCCTCTTTTGTCTCTGACAGCACAGTACCCTTAACAGTATATTTTAACTTTGGATTTTTATGTCCCAAGTGCATTATTTTACATTTATCAGCATTAAACTGCAGCTGCCACACTGTTGTCCATTCTTCTAATTTACATAAATCATTTGTCATTTGGCTTATTCCCCCTGGAATGTCTACGTAATTTCAGATCTTTGTATGATCTGCAAACAGGCATACCTTACCTTGAAGACCTTTTGCAATATCACTAATAAAAATATTAAAAAGAATGAGGGTTACGAGGCAAAGGTTGAACTTGATGGACTTGTGTGTTTTTTCAGCCTAATTTACTATGTTACTGTTATCCCTTCATTTACATCATGACATTCTTCTACTAACTGGACTGCTAAAGACTTGAGGTAGACCACTTTCTGACAGTCTTTTTATATAAGATCTTGTATAACTCTCTTATTCTGAGTATTCTTTGTAATTGGTGATCATTAATAATTAGCAGTCTGGTATTAAGAGCTATAAAACTAAGTTCTGGGTATATAGTAGTTAAAACACATTACTCAGCTATGCACACATTGTCAGCTATGGACGTAAGCAGTGGTTACTCAATCCAGTAACCAATCCACACATACCTGCACAGGAGCGCTATAATGAGGCTCACGTCAGAACCAGGAATGACATAGAATGCACCTTTGTACTGCTCAATTTGATTGTCTGGATCACTCTTGTGGGATTCTGCAATATGGACCCAGAAAGGCAAGTGACATAATCCTGGCATGTACAGTACTCCACAACCTAGCAATAGACACATGTCTAGTTGAGGATGAGGAGCCACAACACCTCATGGAGGTCTCTGTTCCCATTGCAGAGGATGAGGATACTTTTAGGTGCTCAGATACGAGACAGGCTCATCAGGGACTACTTCACCTGTGAGTATAAAACACAATGCATATATACCCATGATCAAGCTTGGGGAATGTGTGCAAACACACACACACAACACATAATTATCTGTTTCGCTCCACAGAATGACTCACATACACAGCCCTCATATTGCCTGCTAGAACCACATAGCTGATACATTATCTAAGCCACGCATCATCTATTCCATGGATGTGTCATTTTGAGGCTGTGTATTCAACTAGCATTTTACATTCCTTTGGACATGATGACATTAGCCAAGTATATCATCCATCACCCTGCAAACAAAGGTACACCACAATGTCCATGATCATCTTATCCCTCAGCTTAAATGACAGAAAGCAACATTTACTGAGTTGAACATAGCCGTAACAACTCTAGAACCCTTGAAGTAATAGAGGGATATTCAAATGACAGGTGTTAAAGGGGTATTGGAGTTAACCTGACAACAATAGTTGTGCAAAGCCCAATGGAGCAGAATAGGGGTGGATATACTGTGTTAGTGTTGTCAACAGCATCAGAGTAACTATATGGGAGTTAAGTTACAAGGCCCACCATGGTGTGTGTGTGTCACAATGACATTGCCACACCAATACCATCTTTTTCATGGGGTTTGGTTCACATACTAATGATATGTTGTTTCAAGATCCCTGTCACACATACATCTGGCTGCTTGGCGTCCCCTTGATCAAAACCTTAAGGGTAACAGTGGTACACAATACATTACAAAGTAAAAAGTTAATGTTATAATGATGGTTCACTGTATGCATGACTGAGAGTTAAACAGTACAGTTTCAAATCCTTTCATCCCTTCAAACACAAATCCATGGCATGCCCCGTCATAGAACAGAGGAATGTTCAGGTGACATGGTGCTTGCACGTCTATGAAGCTCACCTCTTGCTGTTCAATGCGAAATTTGAAGTTGTTGGCAAGCTCTGCAAAACCTTTCACATATTAGCAAAATACTCAAGTATATGTGTAAGAGTTGTCTAAGAGCTAAGGGGAAAAATGTATAGCAATACTGCACTTTTTCAGAGTTCAAATGCCTTTTGGAGAACCTATGAGCAGCTGCAATTTGTTTCCTCAGTAACCAGTTGTTACATGAAACATTTTGGTGCTAGCAGAAGGCTTTAATGTATTTTGGTACAATGCCAACATGTTGATGCTCTAATGTATTATTAACTATATTAAAGGAAGCCCATCTCTAATCCAAATATGTATGTTGATATTGCTGTTGGTTTACCCATTTCTCCAAATATAATGTATCCATTATACTCATTAAGGCATAACACTAATAAGAGGGGTCTATTGATTAAACAGTCATCCTGAATGGAGTTTGATATGTTATGATTAGTGTTGAGCGAGCGTGCTCGGCCGATGCTCGGATCGGCTCGAGCATCGCTCTGCTCGGCACATGGCGGTACTCGTACGAGTACCGCCATGTGCTCGCCCGACATGTTCGGGTGAAGGGGATCTGTGCCGGAAGAGGCACAGATCCGAAGACGCTCCGCTGGACCACCAGGGACTGGAGGTACGGGGGCATTGCGGAGATGAAGGGGGCATTGCGGAGATGAAGGGGGACATTGTGGAAGAGGGGCATAGACTCTATGCCCCTCTTCCACAATGTCCCCCTTCATCTCCGCTATGCCCCTCTTCCACAATGTCCCCCTTCATCTCCGCTATGCCCCTCTTCCACAATGTCCCCCTTCATCTCCTATGCCATAGAGGAGATGAAGGGGGACATTGTGGAAGAGGGGCATAGCGGAGATGAAGGGGGACATTGTGGAAGAGGGGCATAGAGTCTATGCCCCTCTTCCACAATGTCCCCCTTCATCTCCGCTATGCCCCTCTTCCACAATGTCCCCCTTCATCTCCTCTATGGCATAGGAGATGAAGGGGGACATTGTGGAAGAGGGGCATAGCGGAGATGAAGGGGGACATTGACCAGGCACCCTCCGCTCATCAGAGCAGGGGGTGCCTGGTTTAATGCTCGAGTGCTCCCATGCTTTTCAATGGGGCTCGGGTGCTCGGCCGAGCACTCGAGCCTCAGGGGGTGCTCGGTCAGAGCACCCGAGCACCCGAGCATCGGGGTGCTCGCTCATCCCTAGTTATGATGCAAGGAGATGATGGGAGAGATTCAGTAAGGTGTGATAAGGAGGTGTTGAATAGGGATGGGCAACAACTTTTGCCTCAAACCAAAACTGTGAATAATAGCACTTTCCTCTTGACTAATAATTTACCACGAAAAGTGCAGTTTTTTCTCTTTTTTTGCCAAACTCATTTGCCTAGAACATTCCATTTACACACAATACGTAGCTAATGTTATATTATTTCCCAAAGGCATAGTATAGAAGGATTTTGAGGGTGCCTGTGCTGGTGGAGTATAGGGAAACAATCAGTTGAACAGGGGATTTTTTTTTTGTTTACTGGGATTGGATCAGCGTTAATAAAAAATAATAATAAATAATTGCATTAAACAAAACATAAGACATTGTATAAAAGGGGTCTGAGGAGGGTGCCTGTATTGGTGGTGGAATCTGGGGAAAGAATAAATTGAATAGGGATTTTTTGGGTGGTTTGTTGTAACATTGACTAGTTGTAGGAAATAAGATGTGTTTGGCACAAGCCCTAAGGAAACATTGATTTATAGGACTTAGGCTTGAAACAAGGCCTCAAAAATTGTTTGTTTGTTTGTTTGTTTGTTTTTTTAAGAACAAGACCTGAGAAAAAAATGCCCTTCTGGCCTAATGCTAGCAGGTCATGTTGTGTTGGCCAGTGGCTGAATTTGTGACTGCTTTTCTTGCTGCTGTTGAGTTGTTTAAATAGCATAATGATTAGGAAGCTGAAAGGGAATAGGATCAGCAACAGCAGTTACATGAGTGATGGATGGTGAAAGGTCCCACTTGCCACGACTAGCTCCTGTGATGCTACTGAGGCAGTAGCAGCAACGTAACTAGCCCAGCCCTCACCACTTCAGGTATGTATGGAGAAAAGAAGAATTTGGCCAGTAATGCTTCCAAACCTGCCCCTCCTCCAAAATTTGGGTGTGTTGTTACTAAATAAGAGAAGGTCTGGGATGAGTGGGCACATCTGCACTCATATCAAACACCTAGCACAACTCTATCCAAACACCATGACGCTTAGGGTCCCCCCATCAGAAACCAAGTACTGCTGCTGTCACTATGCTCCTTGTCCACTCCCCGCTAAGGACACATGACAACCTGCAGGCAGTTTAATAATAATGCTAAACCATCCCCTGACTCCTAAGATGCCACTTTATTCCCTGGTTGCAATTTTCCTCCACCACACTGCCATGTGTGGTCAGTGCACCACAGAGTGTGCAATGGGTGGACTCAAACTGCCACATCCTGACACCTACTGAATGGCTATCACTTGGTGGTGGAGGTAACAATGAATGAGGTAGATTGGCAGAAGATGTAGTTACCCAAGAGCAAGAAGGTGATGGCAAGCCATGTGTTTTGATCATCATCAAACTTTCAGCCTCTGGCTGGGTTTCTCTATTCTTCTTCCTCTTTGATCTCCACCTCTCCTCTTGTTGTCTTTGGGGAGAGTAAGGGGGTAGAACAACATCAGTGTCCAATTCCTTTGGTGGGGGTTTGGCTTTAACATGCTTCCCATACATGTCATGGATGGTGTCTGTGTTTCATATGTGTAATTAGGGTGGTTGTGCCAAGGTGCATTCCCTCCTTTCCCCTTTTCACTGATTAATCACAAATTGTGCACAGTGCCATTGCTGATGGCTGCACTGTCCCTGTCCCAAGAGAAAAATAGTCCCACACCCAGGATTTCATGGGAAGGGGAAAGGTGGAGAAGAATGGCTTCTTTCTTCTCCCCCCCCCAACATTCACCTTCACTGGCTGGAGCAGAGGATGATGTTGCTGCTGTTGCTGCTACTGCCTCAGAATCAGCACTGCAACTATAACTAGGAGTTTTACTGCTTGCAAGTGCAACCTGTCCTAGTCCCGCATCACTGTGTCCATGGCGGTCTGTGGCACACTAGCCTGCTCCTCAGCATCCTGCTGCCCTTTCAACTCAGCAGCAGCAGGAATTAGAGCAGTAGCAAACTCCTCAATTTCCAAAAGCTCACTACTGGTGGTAGTGTTGGTGATGCCCGTCCCCATTCCTGTCTCCATTCCTTCTCAGTTAGGGCTAAAAAGTCCATTAATGTCTCTTCCACCCAAGCTTCTCCACCATCGTCATTACCATCATCACCAGTCCCTCCTTGCTGCTGCTGTTCTATTACAGACATCTCACCGGCTGGAGGAGGTGATGAGAAATGCGACAGAGGGTCCCCTGATGTCACACTTGCCATCTCTTGTTGACCTGAAGAAGGCAGGCTGGCAGCACTAGCAGGAGATACAGGCAGCTGATCTGTGTTCCTTGTGGTGGTGGTATTATTGCTGCTAGGCAACATTTCTGCCTTCTTCAGGATTATGTTCCACCTGGACAATGCCGTGGGAGCAAGGGAACTGCAAGGGTCAAGGAAATGTTGTGGGCTCCCTTGACCACTAATCTGGATGCTCTGCATTACTTTCTCTACCACTTTCGTAACGCTAGTCCTACTAGCTGCTTCACCATTGCTGTTAAAAGTACTAACACCAACCACATCAATTTCAGTCCCTGAGCCTTCCTTCTCCTAACACTCTGTACAAACTGCTGGTCCTTCTTAGTAGTAGTACTAGTGGGGGACTGCTTTGGGATGGAAAGTGTGACTTAGGGTCCCCTGCTGTCACACTTGGTATCAGCTCCTCCTCACCCCGCTCCTTAGAATTATAAGACACTGGCAGCAGGTTAAGCACTAGCAGCAGGCACAGCACCTGCAGCAGGCACAGGTAGCTGACTTGTCCTGCTCACTCTATACAGGAAGCAGGAACGTCAGCCAATCCGGGTCGGTACACAGAGCAGGAACGGTAAACAGGCAGAGTAGTCAAAACAGTCCGGGTCATACACTGGTATCAATAAGAGTATTCGGAACTAGTGCTAGGCAACAGATACACCACAAAAGGGCAACGCCTAAGTGACAGCCCAAGGTATTTAAAGGCTGTCCCTGGGAGGCGCTAGACAGCGCAGCCAACAACAAGACATCAGGAAGAAAACATGTCAAAATGTCGCTGAATCACGGGCACCGTGATAGAAGTGGAGATGACCTCTCCAATGATCTCAATTTTCCAGTTCCTGTGTTCTTCTAAGGAGTCCATGCTCTGAAATTTCTCTGTTTTGAAAGACATTGGTGCATGGGTGCCATAGGAAAACATAGGAACTGGAGAAGTGAGATCACTAGAGAAGTCATATCCACCTTATCACATGTACAGCACACCTCACTGAATAACCCCCCTTACCATGGTCTCCTTTCATGGTGTAATCAAATGACTTCTTCATGCTTCTGTCTTGTGGACAAACACAACACTGATCTCAAGTAACCTTATATTAACATTTGTGTGTGATGGATTTTGCCTTATCAGAGTGTGAATCACAACATATCTGGCACCGAGTATGCTAAGAGGTAGGTGTCAGTTGACATTAGACAACAGTGTATGGGATGTGTGTGTGCTTACCCATGCTCAAACTCCTTACACCCAAGTTAACTGTATAGTAGTTGTGTTCACTGCATTACTTTCAATGCATTGGAGGCATCTCTGCCACAACAACTGTTGAAAACCAAAAACATTCACATACATGAATGGGATGAATAAGTGCGTATTTATTGTGGGGCCAAAACACATATGGTGCTTTTTTATTTTAATTGGGGGAGGGCACTTTGGAAGGGGCTGCAGAAGAGGATGCCCTCACAGTCTGTCTTGTGTCTCTCGTAGGTCTTGGGGTTTCTGTAGGGGTCACACTGGAGGGGGGGTAGCTGTTGACCCATCTTTGGATGCCTGTGCCCTCTCCATCCACATGTTCTCCCTGTGATTAGTCTCATGCATCTCTACCAGCATTTGCCCCAACATGTCCAGGATCCCAGTCCTAAATTGACATATCTCAGTTGTGAGAATGGCTTGCTGGGATTCTATAACTCGGAGGGTAGCTATATTTTGCTGCACATCCCACAGCAACCTCCCCAGGTACCTCATGGATCTCCTGGCCTCACTGAGTTGCATCCTCTGGGTGCTTACACACTCCGTATCCATCATCATGGTATGGCTACCTGTTGCTTGGGAGGTGGGAGTGGATGGTGGAGTGTCTAGGGGTGGGCATGCCTCTCCAATGCCCTCTTTCTCCTCCTGTTGGACAATGGGTTCCTCCAGTTGTTATGTTTCTAGTGGTAGTGGTGGTGAGGTGTGGTGAGGGGCAGGTGTGAGGGGGGCCAGCATGCTTGAACTGTGGGAGTGTTTGTTCCCCCACCACATCTATGGACTACTCACTCATACATGATGTGTCTCCCCCGGTTGGGTCTGCTGTGAGGTTGTGACGTTCTCACGGGTTTGTGGGAGCTGTGGCTTGCCTATGGATCCTAGGTGTTCGTAGTCCAGTGGCCATGGGTAGCTGGTTCCCTCCCACCTGGGTGTTGGGTTTTATCTGGGACCATGCTGTGGCTGCATCCTTGCTGGTGTCTTTGGCCGTGGTGTAGGCCCATATGAGCCATATTGTGGGGTGGCCACTGTACTGGACATGCAGTGACATCCCGTGGTACTGGAGCTGGTGGGGCCATCCAATAACAGCTTTGGGTAGTTAGAGGCATCCACCTCCCAGGAGGCATCCAGTCAATGGCAGTGGTGGCTGGCAGGCTGTACTCTGAGTGGGGTGGGGTGGGGGGGGGCTTGTAGCCCATACTCTGTGGGTGATGGTGGCAGCTCTGAAGTGGTGGTTGGTCTCTCCCCTGACTCCTCAGGGGCTTTGTCACTGGGGGAGAAACCATAGTGGTTCTCCTCACCCTCCTCCTACAGTGCTGCAGGCATGGCTGCTGTGTGGTGAATTGAAATTATGTAATTAATAATCTAAATTATGACAAGATGGCTGCAAGACTATGACTTTGACATGTGAACCCTTGAGTGGCTGGATGGTATCCATTGCATTGCTTTGTAATGCATTGGATATCATCCTGACACACATTGATTTCTGAGCTTGACAATATCTTATATATTGATGTAAGCAACCTACAGTGGTTGAGCTTTGGTTATCACAGGTATCCTGAGGAGTGGTGATGGCAAGGAATACCTCCTTGCTATCCCCACGCTTCAGGATATATTTTATAACCAAAGCTGAACCATCACACTTCAGCTGCTACAAACTGATTGCATGTACAACACATAGGTCTCAACAGAAAACACAATAGGGCCTCAGGACACACCAGTGCACCATTGAAAAAACAATCACAAACAAGTAGAAACAATGTCAGCAACACAAACAGGCAAAGTAAGCCCACAAACAAACATAGCGCAAGGAACACAGTAACACAGGCAGCTGGGGTACACATCTAACACACACCAGGAGAGCCACAACAAACACACACATCCAGCATGGTATGGTTGAGCCTTGGGTATCATATGTATCCTGAGGGGTGAGGATGGCAAGAAATACCAACTTTCTATCCCCATTCTTCAGGATATGTCTGATAACCAAAGCTGAACCATCACAGTTCTACTGAGACAAGCTGATTGCATGTACAACACTTAGGCCTGGACTGCAAAACACTAGGGCCTGAAAACACAATTATTCCCCTCTTTTCCATCCCCACTCCTCAGGATACATGTGATACCCAAGGCTCAACCATGCCATGTTGGTTCTGGTTTTTTTTGTCTCTCCTGCTGCTTGTGTTGCCGTGTTCCTCCGTCTATGTTTGTTGGTGTGCTTGCTTTGTCTGTTTGTGTTGCTGATATTCTTTCTACTTGTTTGCATTGTTTTTTCTATGGTGCATTGATGTGTTCTGAGGCCCTAATGTGTTTGCTGTTGAGGCCTATGTGTTGTACATATAATGAGTTTGCATCAGCTGAAGGGTGATTTGAGAGCAGACCCCTGTGGGCATGTGCAATGTAACCCTGTCATTCCTCTGTCAATCCTTTGAGTGCCAGAGGGGTAACCAATGCATTGCTGATCAATGTGTTGGTCATCCCTCTAACACTCAAAGGGTTAGTTGCTGACCTTTCTGTTGTACGACACTGTGGTAAACTACAGTTTTTTGTATGAAACATGATGGTGGGCATTGATTGTGTGCAGTGTGTTTAGCTGATCACCACAGCAACTGAAAAGAAGTCTAGGGCTATGCGTGAGTTCCATTCTCTTCATGCTGCCATTGTGCTTGTACAGGAGACTTACTTCCAACATGACAGACCCCTTTCCTTTCCTAGCAAATGTTTCCCCCTTGGCTGGCATTCCTACACTCAAGAAAACTTTAAAACTAAGGGAGTCCCTATTTTACTCCGGAGAGGCCTCCCATGGGTCCTGCATGATGGTTTGGCTGACCAGACAGGGTGCTATCTCTTTATTAAAGGTTTATTGTACAATGTACCTTTCACTATAGCTACTGTCTATGCCCCCAACAGGCACCCAATCCGTTTTCTCAAGAAAACATTTCAATCTCTTTTTACCTTCAAAATGGGCCACTTGATATTGAGAGGGGACTTCAACATTTCCACCGATCCATCCTTGGATTGTTCTACTGGCACCTCTTCTGTAGCTCCACAAGTCTTGCTACACTGGACTAATTTGCTTCATGATTATCATTTGTTAAATGCTTGGAGAATTCTCTTTCATTCTGCTAAAAACTATGCTTTTTTTCTCATAGACAGTTGGGCCTAGATACACTAGGCCCAACTGTCTCTTCCTGGAACAATATTCTGCACATCTGCTGCACTCAGCAGCTATCGAACCAATCACATGGTCCGACCATGGCCCCAACTGGGTGGACTTGTAGATTGACTAGCCCCAAGACTCTGACTGTGCATGGGTTTTGAATTAACTTCTTTTGGAAGATAAGGATGTTTGTACCCAAATCCAGCGTCATCTGACTGAATACTTTGATATTAATAAGGGATCTGCTAAAACACCAGTGGTGTGGGAGGCACACAAAGCAGTGTTGAGGGGGGAATGTATTAAGCTAGGTAGACGCTGGAGGAAACGTCAGTGTCATGCCCCTCTAGCTCCTACCTCCATGTCCCAGCCATCCACCGCTGCTGGGGGCTTCCCAGATGCTCCACGATCGCTGAGTAGGCCAAAGCCACAGCCTCGAGTAGCGACGTCTGCCCACGGTTGCGGTCGCGATCGCGGTCGTGATCACGATAGTGTGGTAGGCCTAAGCCATGGCCTAAAGTTGAAGGAGTCTCCAGGGAAGGTATCCACAGGGTGCCCAGATCAAACCATGGTGTTATTCACCTGTAGGGGGGAGGTGAAGCCTGGCTCTCACATCAGCTGTCCACCAATAGTGTGCCTCCAGGTAAACAGTGAGGCAGGTGCTGTGGTTGCACACTCCTCTCTTGGCCAATCCAGTGAGAGGTGTGTTCAGCAGAGGGGAGGGGTGAAAACCCATGACACTATAAAAACCCCTCAGGCTGTATCCACTTTGCTTCAGTGTTCCAGAACTTTGGTTCCTGTGTGCTCTAAGCTTCCAGTGCTCAGTGCCTTTTTCCTTGCTGTGCTACAGACCCTCTGTTGGATTTCCCATTGCCTGACCTTCTGCTTGCCTCCTGGACTTCCCTGCTTGCCTGTTTCCTGACCTTGGCTAGTTTTACTGATTCTGCCTGATTGCCACCTGCCCTGATCTTCTGGACTGTTCTTGACTACGTTTTGCTTAACCCTTGCACTCCCGTGCTGTCACTCCTACCTAGGTGTTGTACCTGTATACCTCTGTGGATCACCTGGTAGGGGTGTCTGGCAAGAGATAGCATTCCCTGCTCCTACTCTCCAACCATAACAAGCCTGACAGTCAGATGCAACATATCCAATCTCTCTTTAATGACATCTGCCGTTTGGATGCAGAACATAAGCGTACGCTGGATGCTGCTACAATGGCTGCACTTCTATCAGCCAGACAGGAGCTTGCTCAACTTTATTCCTCCTTCCATTTACACTCTTACCACTGGCATAACTATGCACAGTTCCTGCATGGTAATAAATGTAGCAAGTTGCTGGCACATATAATACGTATCAAGCAGGGAAGTAGTTATATCGCTCGGATCCGTGATTCTTGAGGCCAATTTCAAATCACTTTACCTGGAATTGCTGGTGCTTTCCATACTTTTTATAGAGCGCTTTATAATCTGAATAAGGATGTACACACCCAACACCTTTTAGTTCTTCCATTAAGGAATTCCTTCTCAAATCTCGCACCAAACAACTCTCTGTGGAGGACTGGGACTCCCTGGAACAACCGTTTTCTTCGGATGAACTCACTGCTCTGAAGTCCACACCTTTGGGTAAAAGGCCTGGCCCCGATGGGTTTCTGATAGTATACTACAAGAAATTTCGTACATATCTAACCCCGTTCTTACTACACACTCTGAATGACGTTCGTGCCGGTGCCTCTTTTCCCCAGGAGTCTCTTTCTGCCCATATAACCTTAATACTGAAACCAGGAAAGTATCATGGTGCCCGTGATTATGTGACATTTTGACAAGTTTATTTTACTGGTGCCTTCTCATTGGCTGCACTGTACAGCTCCTCCCAGTGACAGCCTTTTTATACCCTGGGCTGTCACTTAGAGTTTGCCCTTTCGTGGTGTACCTGATGCCTAGTGCTAGTTCTGTTTGTTTGATACCAGTGTATGACCCAGGACTGCCTGACTACGCTTTTGCTACTGTTCCTGCTTCTGTGTACCGATTCGGACTGGCTGATGATCCTGCTTCCTGTTCTGACCCGGCCTGGCTGACATTCCTGCTCCGTGTACCGACCCGGCGAGACCGACGACCCTGCTCAGTGTACCGACCCAGCGAGACCGACGACCCTGCTCCTTGTACTGAACCGGCTTGGCTGACGTTCCTGTGCTGTGTACAGAATCGGCTTGGCTGTAGTTCCTGCTTCCTCCGTGCCCGGCTGGGCGAAGACCTGTCAGTGCCTGCTGCTACCATCTGTGAACATCTCTCACGTTATTGTACATCCTTGTGCTACGGTACTCCGTTACCGTTTGCAGTCCAGTCCGTGGGTTTTGAGTCTCAGTGAGTCAGTGCTCCTACTCACCGTTCACTTGTTCGCTTGGTCTTTGGATTCAGTTGGGCGCATCCGGTAGTCTTCTGTATCGTGAACATAGCGTTCATTAACCCCTTCGGGGGTGGCACAGGCACACGGTGGTGGATAGTCTCAGTAGGGCATCCTTTTCTGGCACGAGCTCTAACTCACTCAATTGTAGTCTCCGGTGGGCGTCCACCTTTCCAACCCTCCATTCAGGTGAACCTTGCCTGTTCTCTGCTGCCGTCCTGTCACTGTCTCCTCCCCTGTCTATAGTCGACATTGGGCCTCCGTTTATCTGGGCTATTGAGTCAGTGGCTTCACTGACATTGCTGGACTCTATTACACTGTACCTATCATGGTTACCTGGCCTGTGTCAGTATTGTAGTCTGTATGTACATACTGGACCCGTGTGGGTTAACTCGCATGTAACCTGTCCTGTGTTAATTATTGTTGCATATGCTAGACCCGTGAGGGTTACATTATTCCATGTGTGCTTAAATAAAATTGTGTTTTACCAACATCTACCGTGTCTGAGTGTACTGAACCGTAACAGTACGAAAGGGCCATGACCTCAGACAGTAACGGTAACAGTAATGCATAGATTATCCATTGGAGGATGGATCTCCATGAACAGCGGTTGGATCAGTTGGCATTGGCTGTTCAAACGATTCTTGAGCACATGGCACACTTGGATAAACCAGTATCTGCTCCAGTAGTCCCCCCCGTTTTGACACCGGGAGCGCAGTCTTTTGCGCAAACTAACGCTAACAGAGGGCTGACAGCTACCGCTCCACTACCTCTCAGGTACGATGACGAACCTACCCTGTGCAGAGGGCTCATTAATCAGATGGAGATCTTCCTAGAATTAACCCCTCATTCATTTCCCAGTGATCGCAGTAAAGTGGGTTTCATGATTTCCTTGCTGATGGGCAGAGCCCTGGCATGGGCAAACCCTTTGTGGGAAGCCGCTAAACCATGTACTAGGAACTTCACTGAATTCGAAAGGGCGTTTCGTAGAGTCTTTGAGGTTCCTGGGAGAGTCGCCTCTGCTGCAAAAAACTTATGGAGATCCAAGAAGGGTCACGCACAGTTGCTGCCTATGCTATCGAATTTCACACCTTAGCAGCAGAGGTGGGCTGGAACAATGAAGCGCTGGTACTTTGCGATTGTTTAAAGGATGAGACGGAAGCTCGAGAACTGCCAACGGATCTTGATGAATTCATTGATTTCTCGATTTTGATGGATTCCCATATTAGGGAATGTATGGCGGCCAAGGACCGGAAACAGAGGGCTAGAGAAATGGGATCAGCAAAATCAAGCTTCCCACCCATACCTCCCTCACCGCCCATACCTCCAGTACAAGCTGGTGAGAGTGGTGAACCAATGCAATAGGGGTTCACTAGGTTGTCCAAAGAGGAGAGGGCGCATCGCCGCAGACAAGGTCTCTGCTTATATTGTGGTCAGACTGGTCAATTGCTACGTTCTTGCCCGACTCGGCCGGGAAACGAACGCACCTAGGGTACCTTGGGGGACAGGCCCTAGGTGGTGTTTAGCAGTCCCTGGTCCCAACTAGTCAGAAGCCTACTATACAGATTGTAGTTGCCTGGGCCGACCTAGCTGTGGAGGCCTTGGCACTTGTTGATTCCAGGGCTGCCGGATATTTTATGGCCGAATCGTTTGCTGCCTCCCATAACAGTCCTCTGGTGGTGAAAGAGTCTCCTTTGACAATTGAGGCCATTGATGGTAGGCCATTGGTACCTGCCCAAATTACCGTGGAGACTATTCCCTTATCTTTGCACATTGGGGCACTGTATTCTGATGTTCAACAATTTCAGATTATCCGTTCCCCGCACCATGCTCTCATATTGGGGTTTCCTTGGTTACATATGAACAACCCCAGGTTTGACTGGCAGACTTACGAGATTACAGCCTGGTCTGAGTTCTGCGATAAACACTGTATATCCCACCTGACTAGGATCATGTGTACCTCTCCCTCAGTGCCAGCTGAGTATTGCCAATTCAGCTACGTATTTAGTAAGGGAGAGGCCAGTGCACTGCCACCTCACAGGGCTTGTGACTGTGTGATTGATCTGCTTCCTGGTGCCGTTCCTCCTAGGGGTCGTGCATACCCGTTGTCTTGCGAGGAGAATCGGGCCATGGAGGAGTATATTGCTGATACCCTTAAGAGGAGTATTATCAGGAAGTCATCCTCGCCATGCTACAGTCCTGCGTAGTTGTATATCTTGATGATATTGTCGCAGCACATCAAGGATGTGACAGCCGTTTTGCTTAAACTTCGTGAGAATAAACTCTTCTGCAAAATCGAGAAATGCGAATTCCACAAGCCTATGGTACCATTCCTGGCTTTTGTTATCTCTAAGGGTGGCATCGCAATGGACAAGGATAAGTTGGCAGCAGTCCTCCAGTGGCCACGTCCTAAGGGGCTCAAGGCTATCCAACGCTTTCTCGGTTTTGCTAATTATTATAGCAAATTTATCAGAAACTTTTCTACAATTGTGAAACCTCTGTCTGGCTTAACACACAAGGGTGCAGATCCCTCCCAGTGGTCTCAAGAAGCTAAACAAGCTTTCATGTCATTAAAGTCTACATTTGCCTCTGCTCCTGTGCTGTCCCACCCTAAACCCTCCCTGCCATTTACATTGGAGGTGGACGCCTCAGAATCTGGGGTAGGGGCCGTATTGTCGCAGCACCTGGACCCTGGGAGTATGCTAAGACCCTGTGGATTCTTTTCCAAAAAATTGACTAGTGTGCAAAGTCACTATGAGATTGGGGACAGGGAGTTGTTGGCAATCATTCTGGCCCTCAAGGAATGATGGCACCTGCTTGAGGGTACCCGAACTCCAGTATTGATCCTGACTGATCACAAAAATTTAACATACCTATCTGAGGCTAAGAGACTGTCGTCAGGCTAGATGGTCCTTATTTCTGTCACGCTTTAACTTTATCGTTAAAGTTAAATTTAAAAGGTTAAATTGCCCTGTCCAGGCAATTTAACCCTGACACCTAGAAGGAGGTGGTTCCGGTACCGATTATCCAGCCTGATCGCATTTTAGCTACGTTGCGAACCAGTATTACTTCACCCCTGGGGGAGGAGATTCTCGTTAATCAAGCTAATGCTCCACCTGAGATCCCAGTGGGCAAATGTTTCGTAGCCGAGCCTCTCCGTACCCATCTTCTTGAGACATATCACACTTCTAAGGCTGCTGGGCATGTTGGCAGGAATCAATTGATTTGGTTACTTTCACAGTTATTCTGGTGGCCTTCCTTGCGTGATGACTGCACAGCATTTACTGCAGCTTGTTCTACCTGTGCCCGTGCTAAGTCCCCTAGACACCTTCCGGTGGGCCTGCTACAGCCGGTACCCAATGGAGAACGTCCTTGGTCTCATGTCTCTATCGACTTCATGGGGGAATTACCGGTGTCTAGGGGATATTCTTTTATTCTGATGATAGTCGATAGATTTTCTAAAATGGCACACGTTGTGCCTCTGCCTGGCCTTCCCTCTGCCAGGAGTTGGCAAGGGTGTTTGCCAGGGAAGTTTTCTAATTGCATGGTGTACCCAGAGTATTGGTGTCTGACCGTGGGAGCCAATTCGAGTCTAGATTCTGGAGGGCATTCTGTGCGCAGATGGGCATACAATTTTCATTTTCTTCTGCATATCATCCCCAGACCAACGGAGCTGCAGAGTGTGCCAATCAGGGCTTGGAACAGTTTTTGCGCTGTTTTGTGTCACCATCATGATAATTGGGCCGACCTGTTGCCTTGGGCGGAGTTTGCCAGGAACTGTGTGGTTAATTCATCATCCGGGAGTTCCAACCTTGTCTGCTCCCGGACTCATTTCAGATGCAGCAAATTCCAGCTCTGGATGAGCATATGAAGTGACTCCGTTCCACTTGGGCACAGGTACAGAGGACCCTAATTACCTCGTTCCAGCATTATCAGCGCCAAGCTAATTGCAGACAGCTGCTGGCGGTCTCATTTCAGGTTGGGGTCAGGGTATTGCTCTCCTTGAAGAATCTCAATCTTCAGACCCCTTGCAATAAGTTGGCTCCTCGGTTCATTGGCCTGTTTAAAGTTATTCGTAAAATTAACCCTGTGTCATATGCTCTGGACCTCCCAGCATCCATGCGTATCCATAATGTGTTCCACGTATCATTGTTAAAGCCTCTGATTTGTAATCGATACACTACTACCCCTGTGGCTCAGGGCCCTGTTCAAATACAAGGTCAGGAGGAGTATGAGGTACAAAATATTATTGACTCATGCATTTTCAGAGGGAAATTCCAATATTTGGTCCATTGGAAAGGCTACGGTTCGGAGGAGCATTCATGGGTTGATTCTAAGGACCTTCATGCACCCAGATAACAGCGCAACTTCCATGCCAAATATCCCCTTAAGCCAGGTCCCTCTTCTCGGAGAGGGGTCTTTGATTATGCAACATTTTGACAAGCTTATTTTACTGGTGCCTTCTCATTGGCTGTGCTGTACAGCTCCTCCCATTGACAGCCTTTTTATACCCTGGGCTGTCACTTAGAGTTTGCCCTTTCGTGGTGTACCTGATACCTAGCGCTAGTTATGTTTGTTTGATACAAGTGTATGACCCCAGACTGCCTGACTACGCTTTTGCCACTGTTCCTGCTTCTGTTTTCCCGATTCAGATTGGCTGACGTTCCTGCTCCCTGTTCTGACCCGGCCTGGCTGACGTTCCTGCTCCGTGTACCGACCCGGCAAGACCGACGACCCTGCTCCGTGTACCGACCCGGTGAGACCGACGACCCTGCTCCGTGTACCGACCCGGCTTGGCTGACGTTCCTGTGCTGTGTACCGAATCGGCTTGGCTGGTGTTCCTGCTTCCTCCATGCCCGGCTGGGCGAAGACCTGTCAGTGCCTGCTGCTACCATATGTGAACATCTCTCATGTTATTGTGCATCCCCGTGCTACGGTACTCCGTTACCATTTGCAGTCCAGTCCATGGGTTTTGAGTCTCAGTGAGTCAGTGCTCCTCCTCACCGTTCACTTGATCGCTTGGTCTTCCACTTTGGGTTTAGTTGGGTGCATCCGGTAGTCTTCCATATCGTGACCATAGCGTTCATTAACCCCTTCGAGGGTGGTGCCTTTTGCCGCTACTTGTTTCACGAGTGTTGTTCTCATCTCCGGTATCTTGTGTTTTGCAACCCTCCATTCAGGTGAACCTTGCCTGTTCTCTGCTGCCGTCCTGTCACTGTCACCTCCCCTGTCTATAGGCGACATTGGGCCTCCTTTTGTCTGGGCTATTGAGTCAGTGGCTTCACTGGCATTGCTGGACTCTATTACATTGTATCTATCATAGTTACCTGACCTGTGTCAGTATTGTAGTCTGTATGTACATACTGGACCCGTGTGGGTTAACTCGCTTGTAACCTGTCCTGTGTCAAGTTATTGTTGCATATGCTGGACCCGTGAGGGTTACATTATTCCTTGTGTGCTTAAATAAAATTGTGTTTTACCAACTTCTACCGTGTCTGAGTGTACTGAACCGTAACAGTAAGGACCTGGAGGAGTGTGCAAGTTATCACCCTCTCTCTCTACTTAATTGTGATATTAAATTGTATGCTAAAATACTCGCCAACCGCTTGAAACCCTGCTTACCTGCCTATATCCATAGCAATCAAATGGCTTTTGTGCCACACGGTGAAACCAAAGACAATACCATCAAGACTATTGCTTTAATTCACACTGCTCTGCTTCATAAGATTCCTTCTCTCCTGGTTTCTATTGATGTGGAGAAGGCCTTCGACAGGGTCAATTGGACTTATCTCGAGGACCTTCTCCGCTATCCTGGACTAAGGGCTAGTGGACTTCATAGCATTATGAGCTTGTATTCCCATCCTAGTGCTCGCCTCACCATTAATGGCTATCTCTCTGATTGTTCTGAGATAACTAACAGTATCTGTCAGGGTTGCCCCCTGTCTCCTATTTTGTTTGTGCTTTCTATGGAGCCTCTTTTAAATATGATAAGGTTCGACTCCAATATTGCTGGTTTACCTCTGTCAGATGGGGAATCAAAAATTGCTTGTTTTGCTGATGATGTCCTTATGTCTCTGTCCTCCCCTACTACATCTTTACCCTCTCTTCTACATATTTTACAGTCTTACAGCGTGATCTCTAATTTTTCTGTTAATTACCAGAAGTCAGAATTTCTTAATATTAATGTATCCCCAGATATACTTGCTTCTTTAAAAGCTTCTTTCCTTTTTCATTGGGCTAACTCCCCAATATCTTATCTTGGTATACGTCTGTCTTTACCCCGCACACTCTCGTCAATATTAATCTCTCCCACTTGTGGGATTCCTTGCAATCGGAATGTAAGCGTTGGAACACCCTATATATTTTGTGGATGGGTCAGGCAAACTTAGTCAAAATAATTCTTTTACCCAAACTGATATACCTCTTTAATACTATTCCTCTACCCTTCTCTCATGCTTGGCTCCATAAACTTCGATCCTTAATTTTTGTTTTGTTTGGGCTTACAAGAAGTCTCGCTTAGCCTCTTCCATGTTGGTACTACCAAGAGCTTGTGGTGGTTTGGCTATTCCTGACATTACTAAACATTACTATGCTGCCACTATCTCTAATCTTCTAGCTTGTTTTTATGACACACATAAAAACAAGCTAGAAGATTAAAGCTCTTCAAGTGCATTTTCCTCTTTTGGATCCTTATAATGCCTTGTGGCTGAGATCTGTATCGTATTACCCCATCCTTAGATCTTATTATGCTACTGTTCTGTCAGATTTGGAGTCTGGTCAATTCCTCTCTCTCATTGGCCCCATTCCCCTCCCCTCTCCTATAAGTATATGGTCACCCTGATTTCCTACCCGGGGTGATTGGAGGTCCATTTCGATTATGGCGAGAGGCACGGGGAAGTACTTTGCAGATGCTGTTCTCTTCTGACGGTCTCCGCTCTTCAGACCTTTTTCCAACTTCCACTTTCCCATAGCTGGCAGTATTTTCAGCATTATCATTTTCTTTGTAGGCACATCCCAGCAGGTTCTGCACTACGACAGCGCACTGCTTTTGAATCTGCTCTCTTATCCAGATACTACTCATCTAAAACATTATCTAAAATACATGCTATGATGATTAATCCAGCTACACATGTCAAACCATTTGTGGCTCATTGGGAGCATGACCTGTCGATCGATTAGTCCCTTCTTAGATGGCTTTCCTTGTTTTGCTTTCTTAGTACTGTTGCGGTTGACTCGTCTACTCAGGAAGCTGTGTATAAATTGCTAACAAGGTGGTACTACACCCCAAAAAGGCTAGCTGAGACTTTTCCCTCTACATCTGCTACTTGCTGGAGGTGCACTGTGCCTGAGGGTTCTTTATGCCATATATGGTGGGATTGCCTGCTAATCAAACCATTCTGAGTCCAGGTGGCCTCAGCATTACATGCTATTTTTAACAAACCTTTTCCGCTTGTCCACTTTTTCTTCTCTTCTATGTCATCCCCCTCTTCCGTCTCCTTAGACAAACTTCAACATGTGCTGCTTATCCATATGCTGAATGCTACTAAACTCCTCATACCTATGCATTGGAAAACATCAATGCCCCCTCCTCTCCCTATGTGGTATGCAATAGTTGACACCAGAGCCTCTGCTGAGAAAATCTGTGCCACGTCCACTGGAACTTTAGCTAAGTACTATACCATTTGGCTTCCGTGGACTACCTTTCATGCCGGTCAGGGAGCTACTTAACTATGAGTATTGTCCCTTAAACTCTTCTATCTGTTATGCACCTCTGTTGGCCACATGGATGTTTATACCCTCTTATATGGGTCCCCGTGTCTGCTCTCCCTATGGGGGGTGCCTTATCCCTTCGTTGGACACTTTCTCTTCCCCCTTCCTTGTCTTCTCTTTCTTCTCTCCTCTGTTCTGATTCTTTCTGTATCCTTTTCCTTTCCTTTTTTTCCCCCCCTTCCCTCTCATTGTTTCTCTCAGATTTTCCTTTTCCTTTCCTTACCTCTTCTTTACCCCCTCACCCTTTGTACCTTTTCCCTGCGCCCTGTTTGAGGTGACTATCCGCAGGTTCTCGTTTCTACTATATCTTACCATGTATCTTATGATGTAATAGTGAATTCAGTATTATGTATTACTATACTCTACATTTCTCTTGTGTATGTGCAATGGATTCTGTGAGATCCTAGTTGATTTGCTATCTTTTTGTATTACCTTTTGATTCAATAAAGCTTTTTAGAAAAAAAAAATACATTGACTTCAACAGGATTTGTTTGAACCCTCTCAGAGCTGTGCTGGTGAATTTGTGGCAAAGAATGCTGGCCATGTGTTCAGCTATCACTGTTTTGGGCCATACTAGGTATGAGAGTTTGTGTGGTGTGTAGCTATGGTTTAATGTAGGTCCTTTTGTCCCCAATAGTGGTGGGCAAAAAGTGATAAAAATTTCCATCATGACTAGTTTCATGAAAAATGGATGATTTTTCTCTTTCTTTTTGTGAGTTTTCTCCTTTTCTCCAGGGCAAAATGTTCCTCCTTTTCGCCTATTCCAGCACATTCTTTGCCTATTCCAACACATTTGTCTCCTATTCTAACACATTTGTCTCCTATTCTAACACATTTTCACCTATTCTAACACATTATTATCCTATTGTAACACATATTTTGCCTATTCAACACATTTTTCTCAATATTCTAACACTTTTTCCTATTCCAACACATTTTTATCCTATGTTTAATATGGTGCAACATTTCTCAGCACAATATTACTTCTTCTGAGGGCTGTAGTGGAGAAATAAGTAGCTGGAAGTCAAAGCTGTGAGTCCTACAGCAACATCTACCTTGACAAATGTGTTAGCATGCAGAGTGCATTTGCCCTTTGCCCACAATATTTACTTCCTGCTTAAATGACACTGGCACATATTTATAAAGATGTCGCATGATTAAAAAAAAAAAATAAAGTACAACCTACAATGTGACAGATGTGTATGGTAGTGGTGGTTGGGAAATGGAGTGGTGTGATTGGTGGGACCTTGACAAATTGCATCCATCCCAGGAGGAGAGGGATCATCATCATTTATTGCACATGCTGCAGCAACCATTTGTACTACCACTTTACTCCCATGTCGCTGCATTGCTCCACCTTTCCCCGTTCTGCTTGTGCATTTACTAGACATTACTCAACTTCTGTGTGTGTTTTTACTCTCTATAGTACACTACTGATGGAGTGTGTTCTTGCCTTGGCCCTCAACAAAATTCTCAATGTTGTCTGCTGTCTATAAAGTCTGCCTCAGTCACAGAGATCCCGGTCAGCTGTCTGATATATTTACATAGTAAAAATTAGTTGAAAAAAGACACAAGTCCATCAAGTTCAAACTTCGCCTTATACCCCAGTGACTGAGAATTTTATAGCTTTCCTGCTACCAAATAAGTACAGTATAACTCTGTATGTTCCCCTTTTGAAAGAAATGTATCTAATCTTCTCTTAAATGTATCCATTGTACCTGCCATAACCACCTCCTTGGGCAAGGACTTCCACAATTTAACAGACCTTACTGTAAAAAAACCTTTCCTCTGCTGAAGTCTAAACCTCCTTGTGAGTCACCATCTGTCACATATCTCGCCTCCACTTTTCTCACCTCTTTCTCCAATACTTCAAGTTCCATATAATTTACCTTCCTGTTGGTCCCTATCAATGAGATTAGGGAGCCCCGCTCCCACTCCTTAGTAGCTTCCCATTCCATATCCTGCGACAAAGAGCCCAATTTAGTGCAAAGTAAGATTCAAGGTTATCTTAGTGCTGAGTAGATAATGATACATTAGATAACCAAAAAAGCATTAAGCCTCCATTTATTAGGTTATAGGAATGTGTGCAATTGAATGGTCAAGACCAGAGGTGAGAGATCTGATGTAACATGTGGCAAGAAGTAACATGTGACAACCCCGTCCCAGAGATCTTCTGATACAAAGGCATAGTCTGTACTTGGCATTGACCCAAAAGAAGCAGAATATCCTCTCCCATTAGGGTGCAACCTCTGCCAGGCATCTACCAATGACATGTCTCATATAATGCTGAGAAATCCCTGCCTCCCTGTTCTAGTTTCCCCCTGTATGGTCCCCATTATATCCAGTCCCATGTGATTAATCACATTAAAATCCCCCATGCACAATACAAAGTATCCAGGATTGGCTAATATGATAAAAAAGCCTTTTTAGGGCAGGCAGCCAGAAAGGCAGTGGCATATACACATTCACAAGGACGTATGGAATGGACTGAATTTTATATGCTAGAAAAATATATCTACCCTTCGGGTCCAAGTGTATGTCTAAGTATTCAAACTCTAAGCCCCTGCATATGAGCAGTGAGACCCCACCCCCATAGCTTAAGTGCTGAATGTAGAGTGATAATGCTTATCAATTCATGGTTACTTCAATGACATTACCTTACCCCCCATTAAGTGAGTTTCTTATAACATTATTAGGTCTGGCATCTGCTTTTTCAAGTAGGTAAGGATTAATGATCTTTTTTATAGCATCATTCAAGCCTCTGACATTCCATGTAATAAATTTAAGAGCCTTACCAGTCATGATACTTCATAGAGATGGATGATAAAGTTCCAATTCCTAGAAGAGGTGAGGAAGCTCAACCTACACTAAAAACCAACCTATAAAAAAGAAACAACAAAAGTAGCTTAACCCCCCTACCCTGCCCCCATCCCTCCCAACATGACGAGGACCTGAATTCCTAAATTTTTGTGGGGAAAACCCTGTGCTGGACCAAGAACACAATTAACATTAAACAACAGAACATTTTATGAATACAGAAAAATACAGTATTTGCTTGGACATCTACTGTAGTAGTAGCCTTGTCTGTAACACATATATTATACTTATTATACTACTTAATATAGATGTGGATTGAAAAGTATTCAACTAATGAAGCTTTGCAATTTAAATGTGAGACCTGTGAGGCACCTTTGAAGTGTATCATCTCCCAGTGACCCATCTTTCAGACAAGCCACCCCTCAACACCACTCAATGTATGCCCCAGCATCCCCTCATCTCTGTAATGCCATAGGAGGGATGTAGGAGGTGTAGCATGGGTGTACCAGAGTAAGGCCATCTGGAACACTCACGGTCCCGCACATTCCTCATCCTCATCTGCCCATACACTTGTCCCCCCTCAATTAGTTGACTTCATCAGTCCTTGTTTCCCACCTCCACACACTGCTGCAGTTAAGTCAAGCCCACCACCTGTGTGGGAAGGGAGTAATTAAGAGGGAAACCTATGACAATGTAAACATTCCAACAAAAAATGTCAATAATTACTTGAGGAGGCAGCCATATATGGCAATGGCATGTAAACTCATGGGGGATGGTAAGACAAATCCCACAGGCTGAAGAGGGGGTTAGGTAACCACACCAGCTTGGCAATACTTCCCTCTAGTATGTCCCATAAGAGAAATATTGCAAAGGCATCAGAGAATTTAAATGGACTCCCACCATCTAATTGCTTCAACCTCAGATGTGAAGAAGGTAGTGGTCTCATTGTATATGACCTTCAGATCTGCTGGATATAGCATTGAGTAGACAATGCACTTATCTCTCATTTTACTTTTAACATCCAGGAATTTTCTACTTTGGGGAGAAATCCAGATACAAAGAAATCCAATTGTATTTGTATTCAAAGTTACCTTTGAGTTGAACAAGTCTCATTACTGCATCTCTATCCCTGTAATTTAATATCATGATTACCATAGGATGTGGTGATGAGCCAGGTGGAGGTTGGTTTGGTGGCACCCTATGTGTCCTCTCTATCACAAACCCAGGGAAAAGGACATCATCTCCCAGACTGGCTCTTATCCAGGACTCGACAAAGCTCTCAGGGCTCTTTCCCTCACATCACTCAGGCAGTACCAGTCTGCATATGCTACATCTTCTGGAATGATTCTCCAAATTGTTGGCTTTGAGCTGAAGGAGTTTCCCCTTCTGCCTCATCAATTCCAGTGATTGAGTCCTCGAATTCAAGGATTCTGCATTGTGTATCTAAGACTTTCTCCCTCATAGATTATTGATCATCATGCAAGAGATTCAGCTCCATCTGTACCAAGTCAATCTTTGACATTAGTACCTTTTCACTGGAGGTGATAGCTGACATCAACTCAGTAAAGTGTGAACTAGATGCCTCATCAGTTTCGAAGGAGTGACTGAGAGATATAAATGCTGAAAGGGAATCCAGAAGTGCTTCAACCTCCTCCTCTGCCATATGCCTCCTGGCAAATTTGCTGAGCCTGGATTTATATTCACCTGTTTTCTTACCCATAGTGTGGGTAAAGCCAGCCAGTGGAAAGCTGTAAGGGATAAGATTGCAGTTGTAAATAATAGCTCTTGCGACATTATGTGGATAGATAGATTGATAGATAGATAGATAGATAGATAGATAGATAGATACATACAATTACAGGGCTACTGGCAGGCTTTAAACAGACAGCTCTTTTGACAAAGATTTGACATAGGATAATTACAGGGCCACTAGCAAATTTAGATTAGATCATCAGACATGGTGTTATCATACTGAGCATGCCGTGTGAACCAAAAGAGCAGTTCAGACAGCTGAAATGACCCTAAGACTATAGGAGCATTGTGATGGTAGTCTTATCTAGGCAGACACACTCATAGCCAGTATCATTAATTTTTTTGGTTTATGTTAGCTCTCCATATCTCTTCACCACTTAACGTCTCATTTGTCCCTGTCCTCTTCAATGATTTTGCTTCTATGCAAATCAGGCACAGAAGGAGAATTGCACACTTCCACTACACCCCTGGGTATGCCTCTTCACCACCGGGCAGCTACAGCAAGGGGAGATGTAGAAAATCCAGGGCCTCCCTTATATTCACCACTTTGCCAGTAAAGCACTTGTCTTTAGGTTGTTACCTCTTCCAAGGCTTCCAAAGTGCTGTAACGAACAACCATGGGTGGTCCAGTGCCTTTGTCACTGAGCTCCACTGAGAGGCAAAGGAAATATATGCCCCTTAGGTGTCAGTCATGCAGGATGTTATATGTGCCCAGCCAGCCAGCGCATCCTTCCGGCAACCAGAGCCCCAGCACTCAAAACCTGGTATATTACCAGATTCCTCCACACAAGGAGGCCCAGGAGCACTGTAAGACCACGAGATCCCAGAGAGATCCCAGGCATCAGCATCAGTAATGACTTTGTGTATTTCCTAAATAAAGATATCCAGCAGCTGTCAACAATAGGGTGAGTGTCCCAGTTAAGACCAAGGTTGGTTTAGGGCTGAAAATAGGGTTTGATGGCATTAGATTGGATCAGTGTAGGGATGCTTCCTCTTGGTCGAACTTCCTGTTGAGCCCTCATTTTTGTATTATTATTATTTTCAGGCTTTTTCCTGATGAGTAGTGTTGAGCGAGCATGCTCGGCCGAAGCTCGGTTTGGCTCGAGCATCGCTCTGCTCGGCACATGGCGGTACTCGTACGAGTACCGCATGTGCTCGCCCGCCATGTTCGGGTCTCCTCCCCGCACGTTTCGCGGCTGCTGCGCAGCCAATAAACGTGCGGGGAGGCTCTGACATCAGTGTAATGCCAGCAGCCATGTTGGCTGCTGGCATTACACTGATTGCTGGCCAGAACCCGTGATTGGGTGCTGTATAGCACCTGACCAGCGAGTTCGGCTCAGTCTTAGCCAGGGAGAGATGAGGATAGGAAGGGAAAGTCAGTGTAGGGAGAAGAAAAGTGTTTTTGAACTCTTTAAAGACCCAAAAGTCCTTTTTAGGACTGTTGTGTGTGGGGGCAGCAGTTATATTTTGTTTGGGGGGGCACAAATTTAAAAAAAAACGTCACATATTCCGTTCACTGTGCCTAGCCGCAGATTAGCAGCACATTCTGTTTAGTGTGCAAAGTTGCAGATTAGCAGCACATTCTGTTTAGTGTGCAAAGTTGCAGATTAGCAGCACATTCTGTTTAGTGTGCAAAGTTTAAAAAATAAACGTCACATATTCCGTTCACTGTGCCTAGCCGCAGATTAGCAGCACATTCTGTTTAGTGTGCAAAGTTGCAGATTAGCAGCACATTCTGTTTAGTGTGCAAAGTTTAAAAAATAAACGTCACATATTCCGTTCACTGTGCCTAGCCAAAGATTAGCAGCACATTCTGTTTAGTGTGCAAAGTTGCAGATTAGCAGCACATTCTGTTTAGTGTGCAAAGTTGCAGATTAGCAGCACATTCTGTTTAGTGTGCAAAGTTTAAAAAATAAACGTCACATATTCCGTTCACTGTGCCTAGCCGCAGATTAGCAGCACATTCTGTTTAGTGTGCAAAGTTGCAGATTAGCAGCACATTCTGTTTAGTGTGCAAAGTTGCAGATTAGCAGCACATTCTGTTTAGTGTGTAAAGTTTAAAAAATAAACATCACATATTCCGTTCACTGTGCCTAGCCGCAGATTAGCAGCACGTTCTGTTTAGTGTGCAAAGTTTAAAAAATAAACGTCACATATTCCGTTCACTGTGCCTAGCCGCAGATTAGCAGCACATTCTGTTTAGTGTGCAAAGTTTAAAAAATAAACGTCACATATTCCGTTCACTGTGCCTAGCCGCAGATTAGCAGCACATTCTGTTTAGTGTGCAAAGTTGCAGATTAGCAGCACATTCTGTTTAGTGTGCAACGTTTAAAAAATAAACGTCACATATTCCGTTCACTGTGCCTAGCCGCAGATTAGCAGCACATTCTGTTTAGTGTGCAAAGTTTAAAAAATAAACATCACATATTCCGTTCACTGTGCCTAGCAGCAGATTAGCAGCACATTCTGTTTAGTGTGCAAAGTTGCAGATTAGCAGCACATTCTGTTTAGTGTGCAAAGTTTAAAAAATAAACGTCACATATTCCGTTCACTGTGCCTAGCCGCAGATTAGCAGCACATTCTGTTTAGTGTGCAAAGTTTAAAAAATAAACGTCACATATTCCGTTCACTGTGCCTAGCCGCAGATTAGCAGCACATTCTGTTTAGTGTGCAAAGTTGCAGATTAGCAGCACATTCTGTTTAGTGTGCAAAGTTTAAAAAATAAACGTCACATATTCCGTTCACTGTGCCTAGCCGCAGATTAGCAGCACATTCTGTTTAGTGTGCAAAGTTGCAGATTAGCAGCACATTCTGTTTAGTGTGCAAAGTTTAAAAAATAAACGTCACATATTCCGTTCACTGTGCCTAGCCGCAGATTAGCAGCACATTCTGTTTAGTGTGCAAAGTTGCAGATTAGCAGCACATTCTGTTTAGTGTGCAAAGTTGCAGATTAGCAGCACATTCTGTTTAGTGTGCATAGTTTAAAAAATAAACGTCACATATTCCGTTCACTGTGCCTAGCCGCAGATTAGCAGCACATTCTGTTTAGTGTGCAAAGTTGCAGATTAGCAGCACATTCTGTTTAGTGTGCAAAGTTGCAGATTAGCAGCACATTCTGTTTAGTGTGTAAAGTTTAAAAAATAAACGTCACATATTCCGTTCACTGTGCCTAGCCGCAGATTAGCAGCACATTCTGTTTAGTGTGCAAAGTTGCAGATTAGCAGCACATTCTGTTTAGTGTGCAACGTTTAAAAAATAAACGTCACATATTCCGTTCACTGTGCCTAGCCGCAGATTAGCAGCACATTCTGTTTAGTGTGCAAAGTTGCAGATTAGCAGCACATTCTGTTTAGTGTGCAAAGTTTAAAAAATAAACGTCACATATTCCGTTCACTGTGCCTAGCCGCAGATTAGCAGCACATTCTGTTTAGTGTGCAAAGTTGCAGATTAGCAGCACATTCTGTTTAGTGTGCAAAGTTGCAGATTAGCAGCACATTCTGTTTAGCGTGCATAGTTTAAAAAATAAACGTCACATATTCCGTTCACTGTGCCTAGCCGCAGATTAGCAGCACATTCTGTTTAGTGTGCAAAGTTGCAGATTAGCAGCACATTCTGTTTAGAGTGCAAAGTTGCAGATTAGCAGCACATTCTGTTTAGTGTGTAAAGTTTAAAAAATAAACGTCACATATTCCGTTCACTGTGCCTAGCCGCAGATTAGCAGCACTTCTGTTTAGTGTGCAAAGTTACAGATTAGCAGCACATTCTGTTTAGTGTGCAAAGTTTAAAAAATAAACGTCACATATTCCGTTCACTGTGCCTAGCCGCAGATTAGCAGCACATTCTGTTTAGTGTGCAAAGTTTAAAAAATAAACGTCACATATTCCATTCACTGTGCCTAGCCGCAGACTAGCAGCACATTCTGTTTAGTGTGCAAAGTTGCAGATTAGCAGCACATTCTGTTTAGTGTGCAAAGTTTAAAAAATAAACGTCACATATTCCGTTCACTGTGCTAGCCGCAGATTAGCAGCACATTCTGTTTAGTGTGCAAAGTTTAAAAAATAAACGTCACATATTCCGTTCACTGTGCCTAGCCGCAGATTAGCAGCACATTCTGTTTAGTGTGCAAAGTTGCAGATTAGCAGCACATTCTGTTTAGTGTGCAAAGTTTAAAAAATAAACGTCACATATTCCGTTCACTGTGCCTAGCCGCAGATTAGCAGCACATTCTGTTTAGTGTGCAAAGTTGCAGATTAGCAGCACATTCTGTTTAGTGTGCAAAGTTTAAAAAATAAACGTCACATATTCCGTTCACTGTGCCTAGCCGCAGATTAGCAGCACATTCTGTTTAGTGTGCAAAGTTGCAGATTAGCAGCACATTCTGTTTAGTGTGCAAAGTTTAAAAAATAAACGTCACATATTCCGTTCACTGTGCCTAGCAGCAGATTAGCAGCACATTCTGTTTAGTGTGCAAAGTTGCAGATTAGCAGCACATTCTGTTTAGTGTGCAAAGTTTAAAAAATAAACGTCACATATTCCGTTCACTGTGCCTAGCCGCAGATTAGCAGCACATTCTGTTTAGTGTGCAAAGTTGCAGATTAGCAGCACATTCTGTTTAGTGTGCAAAGTTTAAAAAATAAACGTCACATATTCCGTTCACTGTGCCTAGCCGCAGATTAGCAGCACATTCTGTTTAGTGTGCAAAGTTTAAAAAATAAACGTCACATATTCCATTCACTGTGCCTAGCCGCAGACTAGCAGCACATTCTGTTTAGTGTGCAAAGTTGCAGATTAGCAGCACATTCTGTTTAGTGTGCAAAGTTTAAAAAATAAACGTCACATATTCCGTTCACTGTGCTAGCCGCAGATTAGCAGCACATTCTGTTTAGTGTGCAAAGTTTAAAAAATAAACGTCACATATTCCGTTCACTGTGCCTAGCCGCAGATTAGCAGCACATTCTGTTTAGTGTGCAAAGTTGCAGATTAGCAGCACATTCTGTTTAGTGTGCAAAGTTTAAAAAATAAACGTCACATATTCCGTTCACTGTGCCTAGGCGCAGATTAGCAGCACATTCTGTTTAGTGTGCAAAGTTGCAGATTAGCAGCACATTCTGTTTAGTGTGCAAAGTTTAAAAAATAAACGTCACATATTCCGTTCACTGTGCCTAGCCGCAGATTAGCAGCACATTCTGTTTAGCGTGCAAAGTTGCAGATTAGCAGCACATTCTGTTTAGTGTGCAAAGTTTAAAAAATAAACGTCACATATTCCGTTCACTGTGCCTAGTCGCAGATTAGCAGCACATTCTGTTTAGTATGCAAAGTTTAAAAAATAAATGTCACATATTCCGTTCACTGTGCCTAGCCGCAGATTAGCAGCACATTCTGTTTAGTGTGCAAAGTTTAAAAAATAAATGTCACATATTCCGTTCACTGTGCCTAGCCGCAGATTAGCAGCACATTCTGTTTAGTGTGCAAAGTTGCAGATTAGCAGCACATTCTGTTTAGTGTGCAAAGTTGCAGATTAGCAGCACATTCTGTTTAGTGTGCAAAGTTTAAAAAATAAACGTCACATATTCCGTTCACTGTGCCTAGCCGCAGATTAGCAGCACATTCTGTTTAGTGTGCAAAGTTGCAGATTAGCAGCACATTCTGTTTAGTGTGCAAAGTTGCAGATTAGCAGCACATTCTGTTTAGTGTGCAAAGTTTAAAAAATAAACGTCACATATTCCGTTCACTGTGCCTAGCCGAAGATTAGCAGCACATTCTGTTTAGTGTGCAAAGTTGCAGATTAGCAGCACATTCTGTTTAGTGTGCAAAGTTTAAAAAATAAACGTCACATATTCCGTTCACTGTGCCTAGCCGCAGATTAGCAGCACATTCTGTTTAGTGTGCAAAGTTTAAAAAATAAACGTCACATATTCCGTTCACTGTGCCTAGCCGCAGATTAGCAGCACATTCTGTTTAGTGTGCAAAGTTGCAGATTAGCAGCACATTCTGTTTAGTGTGCAAAGTTTAAAAAATAAACGTCACATATTCCGTTCACTGTGCCTAGCCGCAGATTAGCAGCACATTCTGTTTAGTGTGCAAAGTTGCAGATTAGCAGCACATTCTGTTTAGTGTGCAAAGTTTAAAAAATAAACGTCACATATTCCGTTCACTGTGCCTAGCCACAGATTAGCAGCACATTCTGTTTAGTGTGCAAAGTTTAAAAAATAAATGTCACATATTCCGTTCACTGTGCCTAGCCGCAGATTAGCAGCACATTCTGTTTAGTGTGCCAAGTTTAAAAAATAAACGTCACATATTCCGTTCACTGTGCCTAGCCGCAGATTAGCAGCACATTCTGTTTAGTGTGCAAAGTTGCAGATTAGCAGCACATTCTGTTTAGTGTGCAAAGTTGCAGATTAGCAGCACATTCTGTTTAGTGTGCAAAGTTTAAAAAATAAACGTCACATATTCCGTTCACTGTGCCTAGCCGCAGATTAGCAGCACATTCTGTTTAGTGTGCAAAGTTGCAGATTAGCAGCACATTCTGTTTAGTGTGCAAAGTTTAAAAAATAAACGTCACATATTCCATTCACTGTGCCTAGCCGCAGATTAGCAGCACATTCTGTTTAGTGTGCAAAGTTTAAAAAATAAACGTCACATATTCCGTTCACTGTGCCTAGCCGCAGATTAGCAGCACATTCTGTTTAGTGTGCAAAGTTGCAGATTAGCAGCACATTCTGTTTAGTGTGCAAAGTTTAAAAAATAAACGTCACATATTCCGTTCACTGTGCCTAGCCGCAGATTAGCAGCACATTCTGTTTAGTGTGCAAAGTTGCAGATTAGCAGCACATTCTGTTTAGTGTGCAAAGAATAAAAAATAAACGTCACATATTCCGTTCACTGTGCCTAGCCGCAGATTAGCAGCACATTCTGTTTAGTGTGCAAAGTTGCAGATTAGCAGCACATTCTGTTTAGTGTGCAAAGTTGCAGATTAGCAGCACATTCTGTTTAGTGTGTAAAGTTTAAAAAATAAACGTCACATATTCCGTTCACTGTGCCTAGCCGCAGATTAGCAGCACATTCTGTTTAGTGTGCAAAGTTGCAGATTAGCAGCACATTCTGTTTAGTGTGCAAAGTTGCAGATTAGCAGCACATTCTGTTTAGTGTGCAAAGTTTAAAAAATAAACGTCACATATTCCGTTCACTGTGCCTAGCCGCAGATTAGCAGCACATTCTGTTTAGTGTGCAAAGTTGCAGATTAGCAGCACATTCTGTTTAGTGTGCAAAGTTTAAAAAATAAACGTCACATATTCCGTTCACTGTGCCTAGCCGCAGATTAGCAGCACATTCTGTTTAGTGTGCAAAGTTTAAAAAATAAACGTCACATATTCCGTTCACTGTGCCTAGCCGCAGATTAGCAGCACATTCTGTTTAGTGTGCAAAGTTGCAGATTAGCAGCACATTCTGTTTAGTGTGCAAAGTTTAAAAAATAAACGTCACATATTCCGTTCACTGTGCCTAGCCGCAGATTAGCAGCACATTCTGTTTAGTGTGCAAAGTTGCAGATTAGCAGCACATTCTGTTTAGTGTGCAAAGTTTAAAAAATAAACGTCACATATTCCGTTCACTGTGCCTAGCCACAGATTAGCAGCACATTCTGTTTAGTGTGCAAAGTTTAAAAAATAAATGTCACATATTCCGTTCACTGTGCCTAGCCGCAGATTAGCAGCACATTCTGTTTAGTGTGCCAAGTTTAAAAAATAAACGTCACATATTCCGTTCACTGTGCCTAGCCGCAGATTAGCAGCACATTCTGTTTAGTGTGCAAAGTTGCAGATTAGCAGCACATTCTGTTTAGTGTGCAAAGTTGCAGATTAGCAGCACATTCTGTTTAGTGTGCAAAGTTTAAAAAATAAACGTCACATATTCCGTTCACTGTGCCTAGCCGCAGATTAGCAGCACATTCTGTTTAGTGTGCAAAGTTGCAGATTAGCAGCACATTCTGTTTAGTGTGCAAAGTTTAAAAAATAAACGTCACATATTCCATTCACTGTGCCTAGCCGCAGATTAGCAGCACATTCTGTTTAGTGTGCAAAGTTTAAAAAATAAACGTCACATATTCCGTTCACTGTGCCTAGCCGCAGATTAGCAGCACATTCTGTTTAGTGTGCAAAGTTGCAGATTAGCAGCACATTCTGTTTAGTGTGCAAAGTTTAAAAAATAAACGTCACATATTCCGTTCACTGTGCCTAGCCGCAGATTAGCAGCACATTCTGTTTAGTGTGCAAAGTTGCAGATTAGCAGCACATTCTGTTTAGTGTGCAAAGTTTAAAAAATAAACGTCACATATTCCGTTCACTGTGCCTAGCCACAGATTAGCAGCACATTCTGTTTAGTGTGCAAAGTTTAAAAAATAAATGTCACATATTCCGTTCACTGTGCCTAGCCGCAGATTAGCAGCACATTCTGTTTAGTGTGCCAAGTTTAAAAAATAAACGTCACATATTCCGTTCACTGTGCCTAGCCGCAGATTAGCAGCACATTCTGTTTAGTGTGTAAAGTTGCAGATTAGCAGCACATTCTGTTTAGTGTGCAAAGTTGCAGATTAGCAGCACATTCTGTTTAGTGTGCAAAGTTTAAAAAATAAACGTCACATATTCCATTCACTGTGCCTAGCCGCAGATTAGCAGCACATTCTGTTTAGTGTGCAAAGTTTAAAAAATAAACGTCACATATTCCGTTCACTGTGCCTAGCCGCAGATTAGCAGCACATTCTGTTTAGTGTGCAAAGTTGCAGATTAGCAGCACATTCTGTTTAGTGTGCAAAGTTTAAAAAATAAACGTCACATATTCCGTTCACTGTGGCTAGCCGCAGATTAGCAGCACATTCTGTTTAGTGTGCAAAGTTGCAGATTAGCAGCACATTCTGTTTAGTGTGCAAAGTTTAAAAAATAAACGTCACATATTCCGTTCACTGTGCCTAGCCGCAGATTAGCAGCACATATTCCGTGTAATATGAAGAAGGCGGGTAAAAAGGGACGGGGAAGTGGACGTGATCCTGATAGTTCAGGGCGCGGGTCAGGACGCGTAGAAACTGTGCCTGGTGCCAGAGCACAAGAAAGAAAGACATCCACCATACCTAGCTTCATGTCTCAGTTTTCAGGGCGTCGCAGGACATCACTCTCGAGGTCAGACCACTGCGAACAGGTGGTCGGTTGGATTTCAGCTGATACTGCTTCCAGTCGGTTAAGCACCACCCTGTCTTCCACCAAGTCCACTCTCAGTAGCCAAGAGTCTGGTCAACACAATCCTCACCCTGATCATCCTTCCTCCCACCATAGAGGGTCTGGCCAAAGAAGTGATCCCACACTGGGATATAGTGAGGAGCTCGTCTCATCACCAATCCTTCATTTGAACCTCTCTCCAAGCACGCTTGTAGAGGAACATGAGATCTTGTGCCCTGATTCACAACCTCTAGAGGGTACCCAATCACAAGAAGATGACAGAGGTGAACGGCATTTAAGGTCAAAGGAAGTGGATGATGATGATGAGACACAGTTGCCATCAAATCAACCACTATTACTGTCTCAAGACCTTGATGAGGAGGATGATACACAGTTGTCAATGACTGAGTATGTGGTGGGATCAAGAAATGAGGAGGATGATCAGAGTGAGGAAGTGGAGGAGGACTTGGTGGACGATGAGGTGACTGACCCCACCTGGGAAGGTGGAGAGCCGAGCGATGACAGCAGTCCTGAGGGTGAGCCATCTGCAGCACCGCAACAGGCTGGAAGAGGCAGTGGTGTGGCTAAAGAAAGAAGGCGGACCGCACCAAACCGGCCTGCAAATGTTCCACGGAGCACCCCCTTGCGTAAATCTCCCTTGCCAAGGGCTAGGTGTTCCGCGGTATGGCGTTTTTTTAAGGAAAGTGCGGACGACAAAAGAATTGTAGTTTGCAACCTGTGCCACACCAGAATGAGCCGAGGCATGAACACTAGCAACCTCACCACCACCAGCATGATCCGACACATGGCATCCAAGCACCGTAATAAGTGGGAGGAACGCCCGGATCGCCAATCTGTGTCTGCAGGCCACACCACTGCCTCCTCTTCCCCTGTTTTCGTTGCCGGCCAATCGCCTGTCGAAGGCGCAGGCCCGCATACCTCCCGCCCTGCACCTGTACCATCTGAAGCACCATCAGCGACCACATCCACTTCCCTGTCCCAGCGCAGCGTCCAAATGTCGTTACCCCAGGCATTTGAGCGCAAGCGAAAATACCCAGCCACCCACCCACAGGCCATAGCACTAACCTCACACCTTTCCAAATTACTGGCCATCGAAATGCTGCCATTTAGGCTTGTGGAGACTGAGTCCTTCCGCAGCCTGATGGCAGCAGCTGTCCCTCGGTACGCAGTCCCCAGCCGCCACTACTTTTCCCTGTGTGCCGTCCCCGCCTTACACCACCATGTGTCCCGTAACATCACCCGTGCCCTGACCAACGCAGTTACTGGGAAGGTCCACTTAACGACTGACACATGGACAAGTGCTTGTGGCCAGGGACGCTACATTTCCCTGACGGCACACTGGGTGAATGTCGTGGAGGCTGGGAGCGACTCGGACCCTGGGATGGCACAGGTGCTACCCACGCCGAGGATTGCGGGCCCTACCTCCATCAGGGTTTCCGCCAGCACCTACGTTATTGGCTCCTCCTCCTCCGTTTCCACCTCCGAATTCTCTGCGCGCAGCGCCACTCCCCCATCAGCCGGTAGCTGGAAGCAGTGTAGCACTGCAGTGGGGAAGCGTCAACAGGCCGTGCTGAAGCTGATCTGCCTTGGGGACAAACAGCACACGGCCTCAGAGCTGTTGCAGGGGATTAGTCACCAGACCGAGCAGTGGCTCTCGCCACTCAACCTGCAACCAGGCATGGTTGTGTGTGATAATGGGCGTAACTTGGTGGCAGCTTTGGAGCTCGGCAAGCTCACACACGTACCATGCCTAGCGCATGTATTTAATTTAGTGGTTCAGCGATTTCTAAAAACCTACCCCAATTTGCATGATCTCTTGACCAAGGTGCGCCGCGTGTGTGCACATTTCCGTAAGTCATCAACAGCTTCCGCCGGCCTGTTGAAGCTGCAGCAGCGCTTACAATTGCCAGCTCACCGGCTGCTGTGTGACGTGAGCACGCGCTGGAACTCCACCTTCCACATGTTGGCCCGGCTTTGTGAGCAGCAGAGGGCAGTAGTGGAGTACCAGCTGTTACACGGTCGTCGCCTCTCCGTTCAACTTCCTCTAATCAGAAGTGAGGAGTGGGAATGGATGTCAGACCTCTCTGAGGTTTTACGCAATTTTGAGGAATCGACACAGATGGTGAGCGGCGATAACGCTATTATCAGTGTAACCATCCCACTTCTGTGTCTACTGAAACGCTCGCTGTTCACAATTAAAACCAACGCTTTGCATGTGGAAGAGGTGGAAATGGGGGAGGAAGAGCTTACACAAGGTGATAGCCAGAGCACCCTCACTTCGTCTTCTCAGCGACAATTGGAGGAGGAGGAGGAGGAAGACACGGTTGCCTCCGCTACAGAGGGTAGCCATGGAACTTTAGTTCCATCTCTTCAGCGTGGGTGGGCAGAAGAGGAGGAAGAGGATGAGGAGATTGAGAGTCATCCTCCTGGTGAGGACAGCAAAATCTTGCCTGTTGGTACTCTGGCACACATGGCTGACTTTATGTTAGGCTGCCTTTCCCGTGACCCACGCGTTATACGCATTTTAGACAACACGGATTACTGGGTGTTCACCCTTCTGGACCCCCGCTACAAAGAGAATTTCTAATCTCTCATTCCTCCGGTGGAGAGGACAAGCAAAATGATGCAATACCAGAAGGTTCTTGTCGAAAAATTGCTCCAAAATTTTCCATCTGACAACGCTGGCGGCAGAGTACGTGCTACCTTGGCCAACCGAGAAGGGGAGAAAAGGGGAGCACACAGCAGTTCCGAGAAAGGCAGGGCAACACTCTCCAAGGCGTGGGACACCTTCATGACACCCCGCCAGCACCCTCACCCTGACGCGCAGCCTAGTGTCACAAGGAGGGAAAAGTTTTGGAAGATGGTGAAGGAGTACGTAGCAGACCGTGTCAGCGTCCTCAATGATCCCTCTGTGCCTTACAACTACTGGGTGTCCAAGCTGGACACGTGGTATGAACTGGCACTCTACGCCTTGGAGGTGCTGGCCTGCCCTGCCGCCAGCGTTCTGTCTGAGCGGGTATTTAGTGCTGCTGGTGGCATCATAACATATAAGCGTATCCGCCTTTCCACCGAAAATGCTGATAGGTTGACACTTATAAAAATGAACAAGGCCTGGATTTCCCCTGACTTCTCCACTCCACTGGAGGAAAGCCCCGGGTGAACATAAAGTCACTTTAGATATGTTATTTACAATGATGTGAATACTCTGTATTCCCATTCACCCCTTCCACCCAAAAAACGGGTATATGGTTGACTCTTAATCTTCTCATCGTCCTCCTCCTCCTCCTCTTCCATATGCCCTCTGATACAATTTTTATATAGGGCCAGCTCACCAGCGGGCCCTGTGATACAATTTTTATATAGGGCCAGCTCACCAGCGGGCTCTGTGATACAATTTTTATATAGGGCCAGCTCACCAGCGGGCCCTGTGATATAATTTTTATATAGGGCCAGCTCACCAGCGGGCCCTGTTTGACAATTTTTGTATAGGTCAGCTCACCAGCGGGCCTTATCATATAATGTTTTATTGGTTCAGCTCTCTAGCGGGCCCTCTCATATAATGTTTTATAGCGTCAGCTCACTAGCGGGCCTTCGCATATAATGTTTAGGATGGTCAGCTCCGCAGCAGACCCTCACCCATAATGTTTTAGAGGGTCACCAGCAGGCCATTAATCCTAATTTTTCAAGGGTGTGTATGATGCCCTCCTTTATGTGTAATAAAGGGTGTATTGGAGTGACATTGCAGTCTAATTTTTGGCAGCCCTTTCACTTAGTGCATAGGCTTTATGAGTGTTGGACCACTACCTGAACTATTGTACCACAATGTGAATGAGGCCCTCCATTTTGTGATATACAGGTTGTATCGGAGTGCCTCAGGTCCTCCCATTGAATTAAATAGGGCTGGGGTGTTCGACAGAGCAGAAGGTAGTTCTTGGCTTCATCCACTAAGTCACTTCGTCACTTTTACTGAATGGATCAGACCCCACTGTTACGACTATAAATTTTGGACTTAACAAGGGCAAACGGACATGTTGTAAAACCTGTGGTAGCTGCGGCCTCCGTTCCTGAATGCTGTACCTTACCCGGGCCATAACCACATTGAACACCTGCTTTACGCTGCGCACGTTTCCCTCTTAATCATGGCCCCAGTTCCGAAAAATCGATGAAATTTTTTGCAGAATTTGCAGATGATATACAAGTAAATATACAGCAAATACTGTTTAGTAACAATTTTTCGCCTAAAATCGTTTTTATCTTCCTTTTTGTGTGTTTTACGGTCAGTCTGTAAAAATGGCGTACTACGGGCGAAACGTCGTTCCCAGCAGCGACGTTGGAGTCCAAGATGCATCCAGACATCCTCCCTATGCTGTCCCTGAACCATTTCTGTGGTGTTTCCATCATTTTCTGCCCTTTTCCTATGGACCAGGCACCCTCCCCTCATCAGAGCAGGGGGTGCCTGGTGTAATGCTCGAGTCCTCCCATTGACTTCAATGGGGCTCGGGTGCTCGGCCGAGCACTCGAGCCTCCGGGGGCGCTCGGTCAGAGAACCCGAACACCCGAGCATTGGGGTGCTCGATCATCACTACTGATGAGTAAAGCATGCATACTCTTATGTTTTATTCAAACGTTACTGCAGCTAGGACTTGAATTTTTATTGGTGCAGTACCTTTATGGCCTGTAATTTTATAGCAGACTTGTTGTTACAGCATCCTATGGATGTTTATGGTCAAATGGCCAAAGCTATCCTTAGTCTGGGGTAGCATCAGTAATACCAGGGCTCAAAATTTCCACTCACCACTAGCCAATGGTGAGTGAAAATTTAGCCCTGGCGAGTAGAAATTCAGCCCTGATGGATATGTTCTGGCTTGCAGTGGCGAGTAACTTTTCAGATCTGGCTAGTAGCAAAGGACTTCAAATTTTAAGCCCTGGTAATACCATAACATTTCAGGCCAAAGTGTGTTTCTTTCCAAATTAAGCTCGATTACTATCCCTTTAAATATATAAAGTAATTGGCTGTAGCTTTATATCAGCAAGCGTTAGACTGATACCAGCAGGAATCCATAAACACATTATAACAAAATTATAATCATATAATATCATTACACATGCCAGTAAACAGAAAATATACACAATCTCTTCAGACAAAATATTGGCAGCTGGAAACAAAACAATAAGATTAAACTCTTCAGAATTTAAAGAAGATCAAATGAGAGTAATTTGATAAAGGTTTATGCTACTGTTATAATAACAATTCCATCAAATTTAAAGGTTTACTTAAACTTTGAAATAAAATAGCAGATGTTGAAATAGTCACAAAGTCATGCAATCATAGATTTTAGTCAGCTATACCATTATCACATTTTTAAAGATTTAGAGACAAATAAACTGTTGAAGGAACAGTAAACCTATATTATATCCTTCTGTAAGTGCATAATCTGTAAAGACCAAATTGCCTAGACTATTTATTTTTTCATCTTTGTCTATTTTTACACTGTTAAGTCCCTGTCACTGAGCTTCCTGTATTGCGGACAATGTTATGTTAGGGATTGTGATAGAAGGTATAGTGATATAATGTAAAAAAAAAATCCAATGTAAAAAATATGGAATACAACATGTAGACCACTCAGTATGACAGGAACAGTGTTACATTGTATCACTTTCCTGTCTTGATGGGTAACTGACTTGAAAACTCCTTGGAAACAGAGATCCAGGGAGCTTACTGTCAGGGACATATATATACATGTAAAAGATGCAAAAAAAAGTAAAATATTTAAACAATCTGACTTTACATATTATTCACTGGCAGAATATGCAGTTAAAATAAAGGGTTATTATCACTTTAAATACCTAGAATATTTGCTAAATATTAATACAAACTGTGAAGGAGATATATGCATAAAAAACTTTCCAGATGTAGAAAGAGAGATAGTCATTGTATATTGTTAAATCAGGAGTATTTATTTTGTTATAAACTGCCTACTAGAGGTAGCAGAAATCCAAAAATCTACCACTGAAAATAAAAGTATATACTAGGCTTAGTCCTACAGCAACATAAAATTTGAAAAGTTGCCCCTTTGTCCACAACACTAATCATCTGCTTGTACAATTCTGGCAAAACAATCCTTGAAAAATAACTGTAAATGCCAGTGAGGTAAAAAAAGTAAATTCTATAAACCTCTGTTTACAATAAAAAAGTAGGGAAAAGTATGCCACTGACATTTGGGCTAATTTATCATTCCAAAGACATATTTTCAGGCATTTTGGAACTTCTTTCTAAGGACTAGTGATGGGTGAAGTATTTCGTCTCAAGAGGAAACAGGTGAAAAATGGCACTTCACACCAAACAGGAAATTTACTGTGAAAAGTGCCGATTTTCTAACTTAGAGTCATTGCATTGATATCAATGGAAAAACTGATTTTCCATACCATGTGGCAAGTTTCTCTTCTTCTCCCACAGGGATAGTATGTCTGGTGCATCAGGTTCTGACAGCATGCCGGAAGCAAGAAGCACAATTTTGAGCTAGAGAACACAGGCAAATAAAACAAAGTTGGAGCATAGTTTTGGGAGTCCTGTAGGCAGGAAATTTGTTCTCTTTATGTCTGGGGGGAATGCAAAGAAAGAAAGGAGACTTACCCAAAAGAACATCTTAATTGACTGAGACAGGTAGCTGTGATCCAAATTATTTCCTGATCTGGCTATTATCTCTGTATTAGGGAAGTCTGGGGGTTTTTGTGTGTTGGAAGCAAATGAGATTTACCCTAAATACCACATGCATTTGTGTGACTGAGAAAACAAGACAGCTGTGATTTAAGTTCCTTCCTGATCTGGCTGTTATCTGTGTGAGGGTAGTTTTGGGGACTCTCGAGGAATCTGAAAATAGAAGGGAAATTAACCCAAAATATCCTAACATCTTGATTGACTGAGACAGGCAGCTGTGATCCAAGTTCTTTCCTGATTTGGCTATTATCTCTGTATTAGGGGTCTGTGTGTATGTGTGTGTGTGTGTGTGTGTATGTGTGTGTCTCTGTGTGTGTGTGTGTATGTTGGTGTCAGGTCACACGTCGGACCAACGCCGCTAAGCGGCCCTCACGTCCCGGTCACGGAGTCCATCTTCCAAGGGCCCCTCCAGGGCCAATGCCCAGCTTGATTCCTGGACTCTCCTGAACTCTGGGATATTGACCTCTGGCTTGATTCCTGAACTCTGCTGAACTCCAGCATATTGACCTTTGGCTTATTTTCTGGTCTTTCCAGGTCTCTGGTATCCTGACTCCTGGCTTGTCTCTTACTCTCCTGGTTACCCGTGCTTGCAGTCCTCTTCCCTCTTCCAGTGTACTGCTCTTGCAAATGTGATATCCTGCTCCTAGGATCCTATCTCAAATTAGTGAGTAACCTCTGTTCTACTCACCTAACAGTAGGGAGCACAGGAAATTTACACTAAATATCACAAACGTTTGTGTGACTGAGAAGACACAGACATCTGTGATCAAAGTTTCTTCCGGATCTGGCTGTAATGTGTATTAGGGGAGTTTTGGGGACTCTGGTGGAATGTGAAAATAGAAAGGAGTTAAACTCAAAATACCCCAACATCTTGATTGACTGAGACAGGTAGCTGTGATCCAAGTTCTGCCCTGATCTGACTATTATCTCTGTGTTATGGAAGTCGTGTGTGTGTGTGTGTGTGTGTGTGTGTGTGTGTGTGTAGGGAGAAATGGAGATTTATCCTAAATACCACAAACGTTTGTGTGACTGAGAATACGCAGATAACTGTGATTCAAGTTCCTTTCTGATTTGGCTGTTATCTGTGTTAGGGGAGTTTTGTGAAAATAGAAGGGAAATTTACCCCAAAAACCCAAAAATCTTGTTTACTTTACAGATAAGAGACAGACAAGTACAAATTACACTGATTCCTACATCAGTAAGAAGAAGTAGGACAAGCCTACTGACTCAAATATATTCTCATCCAAGTCCCTTTCTGTTGGCAGTTTTCTGTGTTAGGCAGAGACAGTTGCAGAAGAAGTACTTTTTTACAATGCTGTTAGGGTCAGTTAATTAGAAAAAATATATATTAAAAATAATAATAATATATATATATTTTTTTATAGTTCATAGGGACCGTGGCTTGAACTGTAACTGAAGCAGACAGATACTAGAAGTTATAGAGTATTTTGTGATGAGCAAGACATCACACATTGTCAGTTCTGTTGTGTTTCAATGTTTAATATTGTCCAGGGAAAGTACTAGGTGTAAGAGTAGGGCAAAAAGAGGAGAAGCAGTGCAGGGATGTAGACGATAAATGGTAGTCCAAAAACTGACTGCAGTCATGGTTGCTGCAGCGTGCACAATAAATTATAATGTTCCTTCTCTGAGGTTATTTATCAAAGTCACATACCGCCACTAGTAATATTATTAAAACATGTAAGAACACTGAAGGCAATGAGTCATATCCCACTGTATGGCAAAATGAAGGCAGGTGTAGCATTTCAACCAACTGCTGTGCCTAGAAATGAGAGTAAAAATATCAGTCCTCAAGGTAGCAGAGAATGTCCTAATATCCCTCTAAGGGGAAAAGTATAAAGCAATTGTCTGAGAATTAAAAAAACCTAGAGGTATATCAAAGAAGTGGTGTAGAAGAAATGTATGATGCTAAGGATGACCTAATTACTGATGATGATGTTGATCTATAATATTTCTGTCTAGCATCCTCCAATTCTTCAGATACAGATGAAATTAAGATTGAAAGAGATAATGACATGGCAAGAAAATTAGCTGAAAGGCAAAGGCTCAATCTCCCACTCCTGAAATATAATGTAATGCCTGTTCATAAACTCCTCGTAGATCAGTTGTAAAGTCTAACTCTGGCCAAGTAAAGATGCCTCAAAATACACAGTCATATTATTCATGATCAGCATCACCAATACTCATATGTTTAACCCCCACCCAGCCACACACTAGTGTTGAGGAGGGATGGGCGAAAATTTTCACCTCAAACTGAAGTGAAAAATGGCACTTTCCTCTTGGTGAAAAATTTCCAGTGAAAAGTGCTGTTTTTCCAGATTTTACTCACTTTTATCTCCTAGCTTATTGCATCGAAATCAATGGGTAGAAAACATTTCCTCCACCACACAAAAGTTTTCTATAGCCATATAAAAGGCTATCAGGCTCTCACAGCATGCAATTCTGTGTTTGTGAGAGGAGAGAGAAGCATGTTTTTGAGCTACAGAAGATAGGCAAATAAAGGGAAATTGAACCTTAGTTTAGAGAGTAATTTAGGTAGGACATTTGTTCTCTGTGGTAGGTGAGTCTGGGGGCACAATGGGGGAGGAGAAGGGAGGAAGGAAGTTGACCCAAAATACTCCAAAATTTGGTGTGACTGACTGGCAAGACACAGGCAGCTGGGGTCCAAATTGCTTGCTGATTTTACTTTTGTTGTCTCTGTTCTAGGGAAGTCTGGAGAAAGATGTTGTTGATTTTGTTTTTTAGTTATATATATATGTTTTGGGACTAGCTGTGATAAGATAGGGTAGACAACTTAAAATAAATAAATAAATAAATAAAAATAAAAAACATAAATAATTAAACAAATAAATATATTAGACAGCTGACTGGGAGCTCTGTGACTGAGGCAGACTTGATAGACAGCAGACAACATTGAGAATTTTGTTGAAGGCCAAGGTAAGACATCACAGTTGTATACTGTAGAGAGTAAAGACATACAGTAGTTGAGCAATGCCTAGCAAATGCACAAGCGGGATGGGGAAAGGTGGAGCAGGTCAATGACATGGGAGTAATGTGGTAGTGCAAAAACTGTCTGCAGCAATCATTTGCTACCTCTACCTCACCACCACTAACATACACATCTGCCACATTGTAAGTTGTACTTTATTTTTTTTTATCACTTGACATCATCATGAATATGTGCCAGTGTCACTTAAGCAGAAAGTAAGTGTTGTGGGCAAAGGACAAAGGCACTCTGCATGCAAACACATTTTTCAAGGTATATGTTGCTGTAGGACTCACAACTTTGACTTCCAGCTACTTATTTCTCCACTACAGCCCTCAGAAGACGTAATATTGTGCTGGAAAATGTTGCAAATATAGAAAATCAAAACATACAGAACAGACTGGAGGATTTCAAGTAAGCAAAAGATATGAGCTTTATTAATGCATTGGGACCAGTATGTGGTCAAGATGTTAGGAGGGCATTTTTATAACATTATTCCACACATCAATTTAGTTGGCACAACAGCTTTCATTTAAGAGTAATAATCATTGTCAAAGTAATAGGTACCTGGGGTAAGAACTTGTAAACCGGGGAATAAGGGGGGAGGGAGAATAAGGGAGAGGGGGCATGGGAGAAAGACTGAGGAAGTTATTAATGTAATTTATTAGTTTTAAACACATCTGTTACAGAAAATACATGCTATATTTGAGATATTTTATATCAGACAAAATCATGGCAGCATGTAAAATAAATGGTATGTATTTAGGCAAAAACTCTCCATTCACATACTGCATAATTCTTTAGCTATTAAAACTCTCAAATTGCCACTTTTTTGTTCCAAATATGCAATGGCTTCATGTTTTTATTAGTTTTTACTCATCTCTGTATTCCTTATAATCTATTGACTTTAAAAGAGTACTATGAATTGTATCTAACATCTGCATTGTGCAGCCTGGCTGATAATGTAGACCAGAGATGTCCAAGTTCAGTCCTCAAGGGTCACCAACAGGCCAGGATATACGAATTTCCCTGATTAATAGATTTGTGCATCTCCATTCAGCCCATTTTGGACTTCGGACGAATAAGGGTCATTTGGGCTGCCCCAAAGGCAAGGGCTGTTCGCAAAAAAAAACAACAAATCTGAGTAGCCCTGGTCCAAAATTTCGTTGTAAATTTTGGAAATTTGGACAATGTTTTCCCTCACTACTTTCATTCTGTTGGTGAGAGCACTACTTTCCCGCCCTCTCTAGTCTAATTAGCTTCTTCGTTTCATGATAGGGGTTGGACTAATGACACAGACACCCAGACAGCCTGCATTTCCTGTTAGTCCATTGTTGGACCTCAGAGAAAGAAGAAGAAGACAGAGAGTGCCCAGAAAAGCGATTTTATTATTAACCAGTCTGCCTGCATTTCCTGTTAGTCCGTTGCTGGAGCTTAGACAAAAAAGAAGCAGAGAGAGAGTGTCCAGAAAAGTGATTTTATTAGCCAGTCTAGTGCCTTATTAGCCAGACTAGTGCCGGTCTAATGCCTTATTAGTCAGTCTAGTTACCGTTTAGTGCCTTATTGCCACTGTCAATCTGACAGTTTTTGTGAAGGCAGGCAGGCAGCATTAGCCAGGCTTCCAGAATTAGTGCCTTATTGCCACTGCAAGGGAGTGTTATTTGTTTTTCCTGTGCAAAATAAAAATATTAGCAATTTGTGTTAATAATCTTCAGAGTGACACAGCCAGTCTGGAAGTTGTGTAGGCAGGCAGGCAGCATTAGCCAGGCTTCCAGAATTAGTGCCTTATTGCCACTGCAAGGGAGTGTTATTTGTTTTTCCTGTGCAAAATAAAAATATTAGCAATTTGTGTTGATAATAATTTTCAGTGACACAGCAAGTCTGACAGTTGTCGTGTGGCCAGGCAGGATGCATTATTGCCTTATTGCCACTGCAAGGAAGTGTCATTTTTTTTTCCCTGTGGAAAAAAAAAATATTAGCAATTTGTATTAATGATTTTCAGAGTGACACGGCCAGTCTGACCATTGTCGTGCGGCCAGGCAGGCAGCCCTAGTGCCTTACTGCCACTGCAATGGAATGTCATTTTTTCCAGTGAAAACAAAAATATTAGCAATTTGTGTTAATATTGATTTTCAGAGTGACACAGCCAGTCAGACAGTTGTGTAGGCAGGCAGGCAGCCTTAGTGCTTATTGTCACTGCAATGGAATGTCATTTTTTCCAGTGAAAATAAAAATAAATTAGCAATTCGTGTTAATAATCTTCAGAGTGACACAGCTAGTCTGACAGTTGTCGTGTGGCCAGGCAGGCAGCCCTAGTGCCTTATTGCCACTGCAAGGGAGTGTCATTTTTTTCCTGTGCAAAATAAAAATAAATTAGCAATTTGTGTTGTTAATAATTTTCACAGTGACACAGCCAGTCTGACAGTTGTGTAGGCAGGCAAGCAGTCAGCATTAGGGCCTTTTTGCCAATGCAAGGGAGTGTAATTTTTTTCCTGTGCAAAATAAAAATAAATTAGGAATTTGCTTTAAACATTTTCAGAGTGACACAGCCAGTCTGACAATTGTCGTGTGGCCAGGCAGGCAGCCCTAGTGCCTTATTGTCACTGCAAGGGAGTGTCATATTTTTCCTGTGCAAAATAAAAACATTAGCAATTTGTGTTAATAATTTCCAGAGTGACACAGTCAGTCTGACACGTGCTGTGTGGCCAGGCAGGCAGCCCTAGTGCCTTATTGTCACTGCAAGGGGGTGTCATTTTTTTCCTGTGCAAAATAAAAATATTAACAACTTGTGTTAATAATTTTCAGAGTGACACACCCAGTCTAACAATTGTCGTGTGGCCAGGCAGGCAGGCCTAGTTCCTTATTGCCACTGCAAGGGGGTGTCATTTTTTTTCCTGTGCAAAATAAAAATATTAGCAATTTGTGTTAATAATTTTCAGAGTGACACAGCCAGTCTGACAGTTGTCGTGTGTCCAGGCAGGCAGCCCTAGTGCCTTATTGCCACTGCAAGGGAGTGTCATTTGTTTTCCCTGTGCAAAATAAAAATATTAGCAATTTGTGTTAATAATCTTCAGAGTGACACAGCCAGTCTGGCAGTTGTGTAGGCAGGCAGGCAGGAAGCATTAGTGCCTTATTGCCACTACAATGGAGTGTCATTTTTTTTCCTGTGAAAAATAAAAATAAATTAGCAATTTGTGTTGTTAATAATTTTCACAGTGACACAGCCAGTCTGACAGTTGTGTAGGCAGGCAAGCAGTCAGCATTACGGCCTTATTGCCAATGCAAGGGAGTGTAATATTTTTCCTGTGCAAAATAAAAATAAATTAGGAATTTGCTTTAAGCATTTTCAGAGTGACACAGCCAGTCTGACAGTTGTCGTGTGACCAGGCAGGCAGCCCTAGTGCCTTATTGTCACTGCAAGGGAGTGTCATATTTTTCCTGTGCAAAATAAAAACATTAGCAATTTGTGTTAATAATTTCCAGAGTGACACAGTCAGTCTGACACTTGCTGTGTGGCCAGGCAGGCAGCCCTAGTGCCTTATTGTCACTGCAAGGGGGTGTCATTTTTTTCCTGTGCAAAATAAAAATATTAACAACTTGTGTTAATAATTTTCAGAGTGACACACCCAGTCTAACAATTGTCGTGTGGCCAGGCAGGCAGGCCTAGTTCCTTATTGCCACTGCAAGGGGGTGTCATTTTTTTTCCTGTGCAAAATAAAAATATTAGCAATTTGTGTTAATAATTTTCAGAGTGACACAGCCAGTCAGACAGTTGTGTAGGCAGGCAGGCAGGCAGGAAGCATTAATGCCTTATTGCCACTACAATGTAGTGTCATTTTTTCCTGTGCAAAATAAAAATAAATTAGCAATTTGTGTTGTTAATAATTTTCACAGTGACACAGCCAGTCTGACAGTTGTGTAGGCAGGCAAGCAGTCAGCATTAGGGCCTTATTGCCAATGCAAGGGAGTGTAATATTTTTCCTGTGAAAAATAAAAATAAATTAGGAATTTGCTTTAAACATTTTCAGAGTGACACAGCCAGTCTGACAGTTGTCGTGTGGCCAGGCAGGCAGCCCTAGTGCCTTACTATCACTGCAAGTGAGTGTCATTTGTTTTCCCTGTGCAAAATAAAAATATTAGCAATTTGTGTTAATAATTTTCAGAGTGACACAGCCAGTCTGACAGCTGTTGTGTGTCAAGGCAGGCAGCCCTAGTGCCTTATTGCCACTGCAAGGAAGTGTCATTTTTTTCCTGTGCAAAATAAAAATAAATTAGCAATTTGTGTTGTTAATAATTTTCACTGTGACACAGCCAGTCTGACAGTTGTGTAGGCAGGCAAGCAGTCAGCATTAGGGCCTTATTGCCAATGCAAGGGAGTGTAATTTTTTTCCTGTGCAAAATAAAAATAAATTAGGAATTTGCTTTAAACATTTTCAGAGTGACACAGCCAGTCTGACAGTTGTCGTGTGGCCAGGCAGGCAGCCCTAGTGCCTTATTGTCACTGCAAGGGAGTGTCATATATTTCCTGTGCAAAATAAAAACATTAGCAATTTGTGTTAATAATTTCCAGAGTGACACAGTCAGTCTGACACTTGCTGTGTGGCCAGGCAGGCAGCCCTAGTGCCTTATTGTCACTGCAAGGGGGTGTCATTTTTTTCCTGTGCAAAATAAAAATATTAACAACTTGTGTTAATAATTTTCAGAGTGACACACCCAGTCTAACAATTGTCGTGTGGCCAGGCAGGCAGGCCTAGTTCCTTATTGCCACTGCAAGGGGGTGTCATTTTTTTTCCTGTGCAAAATAAAAGTATTAGCAATTTGTGTTAATAATTTTCAGAGTGACACAGCCAGTCAGACAGTTGTGTAGGCAGGCAGGCAGGCAGCCCTAGTGCTTATTGCCACTGCAAGGGAGTGTCATTTGTTTTCCCTGTGCAAAATAAAAATATTAGCAATTTGTGTTAATAATTTTCAGAGTGACACAGCCAGTCTGACAGTTGTCGTGTGTCCAGGCAGGCAGCCCTAGTGCCTTATTGCCACTGCAAGGGAGTGTCATTTGTTTTTCCTGTGCAAAATAAAAATATTAGCAATTTGTGTTAATAATCTTCAGAGTGACACAGCCAGTCTGGAAGTTGTGTAGGCAGGCAGGCAGGCAGGAAGCATTAGTGCCTTATTGCCACTACAATGTAGTGTCATTTTTTCCTGTGCAAAATAAAAATAAATTAGCAATTTGTGTTGTTAATAATTTTCACAGTGACACAGCCAGTCTGACAGTTGTGTAGGCAGGCAAGCAGTCAGCATTAGGGCCTTATTGCCAATGCAAGGGAGTGTAATATTTTTCCTGTGCAAAATAAAAATAAATTAGGAATTTGCTTTAAACATTTTCAGAGTGACACAGCCAGTCTGACAGTTGTCGTATGGCCAGGCAGGCAGCCCTAGTGCCTTATTGTCACTGCAAGGGAGTGTCATATTTTTCCTGTGCAAAATAAAAACATTAGCAATTTGTGTTAATAATTTCCAGAGTGACACAGTCAGTCTGACACTTGCTGTGTGGCCAGGCAGGCAGCCCTAGTGCCTTATTGTCACTGCAAGGGGGTGTCATTTTTTTCCTGTGCAAAATAAAAATATTAACAACTTGTGTTAATAATTTTCAGAGTGACACACCCAGTCTAACAATTGTCGTGTGGCCAGGCAGGCAGGCCTAGTTCCTTATTGCCACTGCAAGGGGGTGTCATTTTTTTTCCTGTGCAAAATAAAAATATTAGCAATTTGTGTTAATAATCTTCAGAGTGACACAGCCAGTCTGGAAGTTGTGTAGGCAGGCAGGCAGGCAGGCAGGCAGGAAGCATTAGTGCCTTATTGCCACTACAATGTAGTGTCATTTTTTCCTGTGCAAAATAAAAATAAATTAGCAATTTGTGTTGTTAATAATTTTCACAGTGACACAGCCAGTCTGACAGTTGTGTAGGCAGGCAAGCAGTCAGCATTAGGGCCTTATTGCCAATGCAAGGGAGTGTAATATTTTTCCTGTGCAAAATAAAAATAAATTAGGAATTTGCTTTAAACATTTTCAGAGTGACACAGCCAGTCTGACAGTTGTCGTGTGGCCAGGCAGGCAGCCCTAGTGCCTTATTGTCACTGCAAGGGAGTGTCATATTTTTCCTGTGCAAAATAAAAACATTAGCAATTTGTGTTAATAATTTCCAGAGTGACACAGTCAGTCTGACACTTGCTGTGTGGCCAGGCAGGCAGCCCTAGTGCCTTACTGTCACTGCAAGTGAGTGTCATTTGTTTTCCCTGTGCAAAATAAAAATATTAGCAATTTGTGTTAATAATTTTCAGAGTGACACAGCCAGTCTGACAGCTGTTGTGTGTCGAGGCAGGCAGCCCTAGTGCCTTATTGCCACTGCAAGGAAGTGTCATTTTTTTCCTGTGCAAAATAAAAATAAATTAGCAATTTGTGTTGTTAATAATTTTCACAGTGACACAGCCAGTCTGACAGTTGTGTAGGCAGGCAAGCAGTCAGCATTAGGGCCTTATTGCCAATGCAAGGGAGTGTAATTTTTTTCCTGTGCAAAATAAAAATAAATTAGGAATTTGCTTTAAACATTTTCAGAGTGACACAGCCAGTCTGACAGTTGTCGTGTGGCCAGGCAGGCAGCCCTAGTGCCTTATTGTCACTGCAAGGGAGTGTCATATATTTCCTGTGCAAAATAAAAACATTAGCAATTTGTGTTAATAATTTCCAGAGTGACACAGTCAGTCTGACACTTGCTGTGTGGCCAGGCAGGCAGCCCTAGTGCCTTATTGTCACTGCAAGGGGGTGTCATTTTTTTCCTGTGCAAAATAAAAATATTAACAACTTGTGTTAATAATTTTCAGAGTGACACACCCAGTCTAACAATTGTCGTGTGTCCAGGCAGGCAGGCCTAGTTCCTTATTGCCACTGCAAGGGGGTGTCATTTTTTTTCCTGTGCAAAATAAAAATATTAGCAATTTGTGTTAATAATTTTCAGAGTGACACAGCCAGTCAGACAGTTGTGTAGGCAGGCAGGCAGCCCTAGTGCTTATTGCCACTGCAAGGGAGTGTCATTTGTTTTCCCTGTGCAAAATAAAAATATTAGCAATTTGTGTTAATAATTTTCAGAGTGACACAGCCAGTCTGACAGTTGTCGTGTGTCCAGGCAGGCAGCCCTAGTGCCTTATTGCCACTGCAAGGGAGTGTCATTTGTTTTTCCTGTGCAAAATAAAAATATTAGCAATTTGTGTTAATAATCTTCAGAGTGACACAGCCAGTCTGGAAGTTGTGTAGGCAGGCAGGCAGGCAGGAAGCATTAGTGCCTTATTGCCACTACAATGTAGTGTCATTTTTTCCTGTGCAAAATAAAAATAAATTAGCAATTTGTGTTGTTAATAATTTTCACAGTGACACAGCCAGTCTGACAGTTGTGTAGGCAGGCAAGCAGTCAGCATTAGGGCCTTATTGCCAATGCAAGGGAGTGTAATATTTTTCCTGTGCAAAATAAAAATAAATTAGGAATTTGCTTTAAACATTTTCAGAGTGACACAGCCAGTCTGACAGTTGTCGTATGGCCAGGCAGGCAGCCCTAGCGCCTTATTGTCACTGCAAGGGAGTGTCATATTTTTCCTGTGCAAAATAAAAACATTAGCAATTTGTGTTAATAATTTCCAGAGTGACACAGTCAGTCTGACACTTGCTGTGTGGCCAGGCAGGCAGCCCTAGTGCCTTATTGTCACTGCAAGGGGGTGTCATTTTTTTCCTGTGCAAAATAAAAATATTAACAACTTGTGTTAATAATTTTCAGAGTGACACACCCAGTCTAACAATTGTCGTGTGGCCAGGCAGGCAGGCCTAGTTCCTTATTGCCACTGCAAGGGGGTGTCATTTTTTTTCCTGTGCAAAATAAAAATATTAGCAATTTGTGTTAATAATCTTCAGAGTGACACAGCCAGTCTGGAAGTTGTGTAGGCAGGCAGGCAGGCAGGCAGGCAGGAAGCATTAGTGCCTTATTGCCACTACAATGTAGTGTCATTTTTTCCTGTGCAAAATAAAAATAAATTAGCAATTTGTGTTGTTAATAATTTTCACAGTGACACAGCCAGTCTGACAGTTGTGTAGGCAGGCAAGCAGTCAGCATTAGGGCCTTATTGCCAATGCAAGGGAGTGTAATATTTTTCCTGTGCAAAATAAAAATAAATTAGGAATTTGCTTTAAACATTTTCAGAGTGACACAGCCAGTCTGACAGTTGTCGTGTGGCCAGGCAGGCAGCCCTAGTGCCTTATTGTCACTGCAAGGGAGTGTCATATTTTTCCTGTGCAAAATAAAAACATTAGCAATTTGTGTTAATAATTTCCAGAGTGACACAGTCAGTCTGACACTTGCTGTGTGGCCAGGCAGGCAGCCCTAGTGCCTTACTGTCACTGCAAGTGAGTGTCATTTGTTTTCCCTGTGCAAAATAAAAATATTAGCAATTTGTGTTAATAATTTTCAGAGTGACACAGCCAGTCTGACAGCTGTTGTGTGTCGAGGCAGGCAGCCCTAGTGCCTTATTGCCACTGCAAGGAAGTGTCATTTTTTTCCTGTGCAAAATAAAAATAAATTAGCAATTTGTGTTGTTAATAATTTTCACAGTGACACAGCCAGTCTGACAGTTGTGTAGGCAGGCAAGCAGTCAGCATTAGGGCCTTATTGCCAATGCAAGGGAGTGTAATTTTTTTCCTGTGCAAAATAAAAATAAATTAGGAATTTGCTTTAAACATTTTCAGAGTGACACAGCCAGTCTGACAGTTGTCGTGTGGCCAGGCAGGCAGCCCTAGTGCCTTATTGTCACTGCAAGGGAGTGTCATATATTTCCTGTGCAAAATAAAAACATTAGCAATTTGTGTTAATAATTTCCAGAGTGACACAGTCAGTCTGACACTTGCTGTGTGGCCAGGCAGGCAGCCCTAGTGCCTTATTGTCACTGCAAGGGGGTGTCATTTTTTTCCTGTGCAAAATAAAAATATTAACAACTTGTGTTAATAATTTTCAGAGTGACACACCCAGTCTAACAATTGTCGTGTGTCCAGGCAGGCAGGCCTAGTTCCTTATTGCCACTGCAAGGGGGTGTCATTTTTTTTCCTGTGCAAAATAAAAATATTAGCAATTTGTGTTAATAATTTTCAGAGTGACACAGCCAGTCAGACAGTTGTGTAGGCAGGCAGGCAGCCCTAGTGCTTATTGCCACTGCAAGGGAGTGTCATTTGTTTTCCCTGTGCAAAATAAAAATATTAGCAATTTGTGTTAATAATTTTCAGAGTGACACAGCCAGTCTGACAGTTGTCGTGTGTCCAGGCAGGCAGCCCTAGTGCCTTATTGCCACTGCAAGGGAGTGTCATTTGTTTTTCCTGTGCAAAATAAAAATATTAGCAATTTGTGTTAATAATCTTCAGAGTGACACAGCCAGTCTGGAAGTTGTGTAGGCAGGCAGACAGGCAGGAAGCATTAGTGCCTTATTGCCACTACAATGGAGTGTCATTTTTTTCCTGTGCAAAATAAAATAAATTAGCAATTTGTGTTGTTAATAATTTTCACTGTGACACAGCCAGTCTGACAGTTGTGTAGGCAGGCAAGCAGTCAGCATTAGGGCCTTATTGCCAATGCAAGGGAGTGTAATATTTTTCCTGTGCAAAATAAAAATAAATTAGGAATTTGCTTTAAACATTTTCAGAGTGACACAGCCAGTCTGACAGTTGTCGTGTGGCCAGGCAGGCAGCCCTAGTGCCTTACTGTCACTGCAAGTGAGTGTCATTTGTTTTCCCTGTGCAAAATAAAAATATTAGCAATTTGTGTTAATAATTTTCAGAGTGACACAGCCAGTCTGACAGCTGTTGTGTGTCGAGGCAGGCAGCCCTAGTGCCTTATTGCCACTGCAAGGAAGTGTCATTTTTTTTCCTGTGCAAAATAAAAATATTAGCAATTTGTGTTGTTAATAATTTTCAGAGTGACACGGCCAGTCTGACCGTTGTCGTGTGGCAGCCCTAGTGCCTTACTGCCACTGCAATGGAATGTCATTTTTTCCTGTGCAAACTAAAAATATTAGCAATTTGTGTTAATATTAATTTTCAGAGTGACACAGCCAGTCAGACAGTTGTGTAGGCAGGCAGGCAGACTTAGTGCTTATTGCCACTGCAAGGGAGTGTCATTTTGTTTTCCCTGTGCAAAATTAAAATAAATTAGCAATTTGTGTTAATAATCTTCAGAGTGACACAGCCAGTCTGACAGTTGTCGTGTGGCCAGGCAGACAGCTCTAGTGCCTTATTGCCACTGCAAGGGAGTGTCACTTTTTTCCTGTGCAAAATAAAAATAAATTAGCAATTTTTGTTGCATTAGTCAGCATTAGTGTCTTATTGCCAATGCAAGGGAGTGCAATTTTTTTTCCTGTGCAAAATAAAAATATTAGCAATTTTTGTTAATAATTTTCAGAGTGACACAGCCAGTCTGACAGTTGTGTAGACAGCCAGGCAGGCAGCATTAGTGTCTTATTGCCACTGCAAGGGAGTGTCTTTTGTTTTTTATGTGCAAAATAAAAATATTAGCAATTTGTGTTAATAATTTGCAGAGTGACATGGCCAGTCTAAGAGTTGTCATGTGGCCAGGTTTTAACTTATTGCAGTATTTGGAGAAAATTTCTCCTGCCACCACTTTCACTGCCACTAAAAGCATATCTTCTCCGATAAAGGTTATTGAGGGAGATAGTTTACCATTTCCCGGTAGCCACCAGACAGAAGAGGGAATTCAGCAGGTCTCACCAAAATCTGCTGCTGATGATTTTTCTTCCTGTCCAAACCTACAAGAGATAGAAGAAGAAGATAAGGGACCAAGGCCTCCTAAGCTTGATTTTTCCCCTGAGCTTGATTTTTTCCACTGCTGCCCATAGTACTCCTCCTGTTTCTCCAGCTACAATTGTGTCTTCTATTGAAAACTCACCACCTGCCACTCCAGGTCCAACTGAGTCTCCCGGGCAAGTAGTAGCTTCTAGTGTCTCTACCACCACTTATACTCCACTATCTTGGTCCACTCCCAGTCCCAACATCCCTGCTGCCATCTTTAGGTCTTCTAATACCCCTGTAAAGGTATGTAAAACAAAAAAGCATAGTGAGGTTGCTCCAGCATGTGAAGATGCTTAATTCTTCATCATCACCTTCCATTTCAACTGGCAGAGTTCATCCATCACTCCAAAGCGTGGGAACATTTTGTGACACTTGGCGGTTGCTAGCTAGCTAAATGTAAATTGTATGGCAGAGAAGTCAGCCGTAAGAGGGTGTTGGGTCATCTAACCACCTCTGGGATGAACCAACACCTGAACAACTACCACAAGTCAGTGTTGATAAGTGCAGAATGCTAGCCTGGCCAAAGTCATTCCCCTCTTCACACACCTCTCCTTAAAAATTGACAGTTTCCTTGCCCATAGGGAACACTTGACTGCTGCTGAGGGTAAAATACTTCCTGATGTTGCTGCCCTTCTAACAAGGCTGAAAAAGGAACTGACTTGGTGCATGGAAGAGTGCATGGACAATTGTCTCTGAGTTAATGCTTGCCACAATTTGCGATTCTCGAATCAAATTCAAGATGGCACTTTGTTCCAATTCCCTCACTGCCTGGAGGGAACAATTGATTGCGAGGGTGCATGAGAGGCAAAGAAAAAATAGAATGCAGTTAGAGGAGGTGGGAGAAGATTCCGCAGATGAGCTGTAGGAGTGTAGTGGTCTTCCGGGACCTATCAGTAGCAGCACCAGTAGCACTTTATCTTGTTCCATTGGAGCAGCTGCTGCTTTTTATGCTGAGGCAATGGACAGATTATGATTTGGACAAAATAAACAGCTCCCCATATCATAAATAGAAAAATTGCTGAATTTGAGGTCAAGGCTTACCTTGCGGAACCTTCTTTGCCCCCAAGTACAGATCCCTTGAGTTTCTGGGATAACAAGAGGGCTGTGTGGCCTACTTTGTCCCTGGTAGCCCAGGAGTTGCTTTCTTGTCCCCAACCACTGTCCAGAGTGAGCGAGTATTTTCTGTAACAGGAAATATACTTAGCCCCAGGGCTCTCAATTGGCCCCCCAGCTCATGGAGCAAATTACTTTTTTAAAAATCAACCTGCCAAAGCTGGGTTACCCTGCTCTCAGGTTCGATGCAGATTAGAAAAAAAAGGGCTTCATCTACAATCATCCATAGTACCATAATATGCTGAGTGCTCCAGCTTACCCAGTTCTCGAAGCATGGTAGGTGAATTACCAGTTTTGCTCCTATTAACTTTATCTTGGCAGATCACTAACCGAGTTTAAATCACAGCATGTGCTCTTCCCCACATGGGTGATATTTTGTACTTGTTTTGATTTCTAAGAGAAGCTCTTTTAAATGTAGACCTTACCTTAAAAGCTGCAGATGGTCACATCATTTAAAAGCATGTATGTTAAAAAGTAAATTAAGAATGAGAGGTCATATATTAAGGCTAGAGGAAGGGTGCTTTTCAACTAAAACGAAGGCAGGGATTTTTTACAGTAAGGGTGGTAAAGATATAGAATTATTTGCCTTGGGATGCTGTGCTTGCAGATTCTGTAACTGCTTTCAAAAAATGTAATGGATAACTAGCACAGAAAAATATTGAGAATTACGACAGTTGGCTTCAAAGTAGATAGATTTTTTTAATTGGAAATGTCTTATTTTTTTATTATTATTATTTGTCTTCTTCTGGAGCAACAGTGGTGATTTGGCATTGGATGGACTTCATTGACACATGTTTTTCAGCCTCATCAACTATTTTAGTTTGTTACAATGTTAAGTTCAAGATAAGCACTCTAGCAATTCTAACCTTCATTGTGGCTTTTGATCATAAATCCACCCCAGCCCAACATAGATATTTGCTGGGTCCCGCCCCTTTTCTCTATAGGTCAGACAACACATCTGGATGGTGGACAAACATATCAACTTCTGACAGACAGAGTCAGAGTAAAATAAAGATGGGGATGATCACTTGCACCTTGATCCCTGCTCATTAGTTACACCACTTCCCTATAGTGCAGCCACTGGTGTCAAGTACTAACACAGTGGAGCTGCAATGGCAAATATGTACATCCCCCCATCCCCCATTGTGTTTTTTTGTTTTTTTTAATATGTATCGTTATATTTTTTAAGGTTCTACAGAATCTACAGAATCATCATCATCATAGGACTACAGGACCATGTATTATTTATTTATGCCTAAAATTAATAATCTTTAAACCATGAAAAATATTTTAATTCTATTTATTAATTTCTGATTTGTATAGGATGACTTGTAAAAAAAATAGATTTTTTTTTTTGTATTTTGAAAACATAAGAAATTAAATATTTTAAGTTTGTGCTCTCTCACTTTAAATACTAAGCATTGTGTATGAAAACTGATACTATTACTGTTCTTCTTGATGGAAAAATTCCACAAAAGCATTAATATTTTACTTTGGTGCACCTTGCCATGCACTGTCATGTTCAGTTGATGAATCCCTTTATTTCTTAATTAAGCACAAAAGAAAAGTGGAGTCATTCTGGAAAAAACTTTATATATATATATATATGGGAGAATAAAATACACAAAGTTAAATGAAAATGTTTTCCCTCTTTTTAAGGAGTTAAAAAAAGGATTGGGGTTCACCAATGCTCTTCTTATTTTGCTTTCTGTCAGCAGACATGATAGGTCTGGATTATTTAGTTAGATAAGTGGTAACATCACTAGGTTTATCTAACATACTGACTGTATTTATATATATATATATAAATGCATATTACAAAGAAAGGAAGAACTCATTTTTGCTCAACTTTATGATTCTCTATATGCTAATTAAAGAACTGTATCCATATCTCATTAGAGACACAATTACTGAGGGATTTAAAATATAAATAAATGTTCATGTCAGTCTTATTTTCTGAATATTCAAATCCACATCCATGGGAATCTACTTCTAGCCAGAACACGGAATTCTTCTTTCAGTGGCATAAAGCAAGTAGAATAATTTTCAGTCTCTGAAATATCTTAAACAATAAATCAAGCAACAGTTTTTGAAAATATCTGATGTTGTGTAAACAAATACCATCAAATGAAATGCATAATATGTAACATTTATCAAATTTATATAATATTTTATTGAAGACAAATAACATAAATTTATAATTTGTTTATTGGTATTACAATATCAAGATATGTATTATTACTAGTACTTCTACTAGTACTATTACTACTACTGTGTTATTATTTTTTTTATTTAAAGGGGCATTAACATTTCCTGTTTTTATGGCTTGGATCAAAAAGTTATCTTTGGGCGAAAGAGGTGTGATGCTTTGTGAAGCAAAAAAGAAGTAGGAGAGATATGTTTACCGTGCAGTTCCCATGTAGAAATAGGCTGAATGCTTCGATTCCAATTTAAAAACCAACATTTTAGCTGATCATTTACACAGACTATGGCTTTGGTCAAAATATATGTTGTCTGGTTGAAATGTAGCTGGATTTTAGGTGTACATGAACATGTACATTAACATGAAACATGAACATGAAACATAACAAAGTGCATGAAATAGAACAGTATAAATACGTTACACTAAACAGTACTAGGGCTAAGAAAAAAGTCCTATATAGATAGATACCAGAAAGTTACTGGACGCACATGATACGAGGGGGCCAGTAAAGAGAAATTGTACTGGGAGTAAAAACAGTACTCTCTGGGCTTGTATAGAGGAAAAGAAAATATTTTTACTAATTTTATTTACCCAATGTTTTGAGGCAGCTGCCACTTTTTTCAAGACAAATACTTACACTAAAAAAAGTATACAGATCCCAGCACTATGGATGGGCGAAAAAATTTGCCTGAAACTGAAATCGGCAAATAATGGCATTTCCCGCTCTGTGAATAATTTCCACAAAATGTGTAGATTTTCTCTTTTTTTTGCAGGCTCATTCTATTGAAATCAATGGGAACATTGAATTTACACACAACACAAAACAAATATTTTTTTATTTCCCAAACGCATAGTATAAAAGAAGCATTGAGGTGCCTGTGTTGGTAGAATGTGGGGAAAGAATCAGTTGAACAGGGAATGTTGTTATTTTGTGGGGGGTTGTTTACTGGGATTGGGGGCAGTTAATACAAAATAAATCCTAAATACAAATAAAAAAGCCCATAAGACATGGCATAAAAGGGGTCTGTGTTGGTGGGTGGAGTCTGGGGAATGAATAATTTTGAAAGGGAATTTGTTTTTTGGGGGGGTTCTTGACTGGTATTGGTGGGACAGTTAATAAAAAAAGAAATCAATAAAATAAGACATTTGTATGTAAAGTGATAGAGACAGAAATCCCATGACATAAGCTGCCACTGGGGTGAACTGTTACTTGACTTATATATATATTAATATTTTCTACAGCATGATTTGTCAGATTTGTTATTAGAGGCCCAAGCCCTAAAGAAACATTGATTTGTAGGACTTAGGCTTGTTAGAAAGAAACCCCCAAAAATTGTTTATTTTTTATTGCAGGACTATGATTTTTTTGGAATTTTTTTAAAGCACAAGCCCTGAGAAAAAAAAAGCAAAAAAAAAATCCCTACTGGCCTAGTGCCAGCAGGTGATGTCCTGTTGGCCAGTGGCCACTGGTCATTGTCAAATGCCCTGATGTAGATGAGGAATTTGCAATTGCTGTTCTTGCTGCTGCTGCAGGATGATTAGGCAGCTGAAAGGGAATGGGATCAACAACAGCAGTAACATGGTTGATGGATGATGAAGGTTCCACATGCCACAACTAGCTCCAGTGATGCGTCTGAGGAAGTAGCAGCAAAATAAGTGGTCCCCAGTATATGTGGAGAAAAGAAGTTGGCCAATAATTCTTTTCCACCTGTCCCTCCTCCAAAATTATGGGTGTATTGTTATTAGAATATAAATACCCTTGAGAACTGTGCTTCTCATCAGCAACTGCAATATGAACAGTATGTGTGGTAAATAACTCCTGGGGGCACAACTGTATCCAAACACCATGATACCAGAACCCAAATACTGCTGCTGTCACTATACCCCTTGTCCAGACCCCGCTAAGGACACATGACAGCTTGCTGACAGTTTAATAGTAATGATGAACCCTCCCTGCCACCATCAGCATATTCTGCGTGATGGAACCTCCTCAGATGCTGCTTGATGCCCTGCTTGAGATTCTCCTCCACCACATTGCCATGTGTAGTCAGTGGACCACACAGTGTGCAATGGATGGAGACAAACTGCCACATCCTAACATCAACAGAGTGGATATTATTTGGTAGGGGAGGTAATGATGAATGAGGTACATTGGCAAAAGATGTAGCTGTTACTCTAGAGGAAGAAGGTGATGGCAAGCTAGTTGTTTTGCTCATCATGGAACTTCCAGTCTTTGCCTGAGTTGCTCTATTCTTCCTCCTCTTTGATCTCAGCCTCACCTCTTGTTGTCTTTCTGGAGAGTCAGGGAGTGCAGCAACAGTGGTGCTTGATTTCTGTGATGAGTTTTTGTCTTTAACATGTTTGACATAAATTTCATGGTGTCTGTTTCTCATGTGTGATATCAGGGTGGTTGTGCCAAGGCGTGTTCCCTCCTTTCTCTTTCTCACAAATTGTGCAAAGTGCCGTTGGTGATGACTGCACTGTGCCTGCCCCAAGAGAAAAATAGTCCCACACCGATTACTTCAAGGAGGAGGGATAGGGAGAAGAATGGCATCTTCCTTCTTGTACTCCAAATTCCCCTTCACTGTCTGTGCTGACAGCAGATGATGTTGCTGCTGTTGCTTCTACTGCCTCAGAATCAGCAATGAAAATAGGACCAGGAGTATTGCTGCTGCTGGCAAGTGGATCCTGTCCTAGTTCCGCATCACTTGTTGACCCCATTCCCACTGTGTCAACAGTAGTCTGTGGTACACTAGCTTGCTCCTCAGCATCCTGCTGCTCTTGCAAATCAGCAGCAGCAGGAATTAGTGCAGTAGCAAATTCTGCAAGTTCCAAAAGCTCATTGCTAGTGGTGGTGGTGGTGATGCTCATCCTCATTCCTGTCTCCCATTCCTTCTCATTTTTTGATAAAAAAAGTCCATCAATCTTTTTTCCACCCCAGGTTCTCCAACATCATTGTCACTAGTCTCACTGCTGCTTGGAGGAGGTGACGAGCAATGTGTCATACTTTGCATTTCTTTTTGACCTGAAGAAGGTAACACTAGCATGAGGCACAGGCAGCTGATCTGTGCTCCTGCTGGTGGTATTAATTCTGCACCTGCTCTCCCCCAACACCAGTTCAGGCCTCTCCAGAATCATATTCCACTTGGACACTGTAGTGAAGGGAAGAGGAAGACTCCAAGAGACAGAGGAATGGTGTGGGCTCCCTTGACCGCTAGTCTGGAGTCGGACACTCTCAAATGCTTCCCCTACCACTTGCCTAACACTAGTCCCACCGGCTGTTTCACAATTACTGCTACTACAACTAACACAAACCACATCAAGTTCAGCAGCAGAGTTTTCCTCCTCACAGTCACTAGTAAAAATGAGGATATTGATTACCCCCTTCACTCCTAACCCTAACAAGCTGCTGGACCTTTTTAGTACTAGCACTGGCGGGACTGCCTGGGTCTGGCAAGTGTAACTTAGGGTCCCCTGCTGTCACACTTGGCATCATCTTCTCCTCCATTCCCCCCCGAGTATTACAAGAACACTAGCAGCAGATTCAGCACTGGTGGCAGCAGGTTCAGCACTGGCAGCAAGCACAGCACTGGTGGCATTGGTGGACACACCTAATATTAGAAAGAGATCATTAAGGACAACAAATGATGTGGTCTTGTATGCTGTATACTGTCTCAAGTGTTTGTCTTGAGAAAAGTTGTGGTTGCCACCAAAACATTAACTAAATAAAATTGGTAACACATTTTTTCTTTGCCTTTGTTCCTCTATACAAGCCCAGAGAGTGCTGTTTTTACTGCCAATATATATATATATATATATATATATATATATATATATATATATATATATATATATATATACTTTAAGTGCATTTCATTTGTTCTCATTTAAAAATTTATATCAGGGAAATGATATATGGTGAAAAAACAGCTACAATGAGAAAGAGAAGAGATATGCAAAAGAAGAAAGAAAGCCATATACATATAATATATAAATCCAAAATAAGAATCCAAGTGAATAAGATATGGAGAGCAGCATGGAATGAAGGGATTCTCCAAGTCCCCAAACTAGGCAAAAGTCTAAAGCAAAATCTAAAATAGAAAATAAAAATGCTCTTCTCCATACAAGTTACCCAAATGTGAACCCTGCATAAATAATATATATTATACCTATATGTTGATTAATTTTAAAATAATGAGGTTTTTGTTGCATAGTTTTGCCCATGGATATTTAAGTTCGCTTACCTTGTCAAGGTAGCTGATTACAAGTGAGTCCAGTCTAATTCATACTGCCATCTATCTAATACATATTGACATCTATCTGATACATATTGCCATACCTATCTAAGTTTAAAGTTGCCCTTGATGAATTCTTGTGAGGAAACATGTTGGAATTAAAAAGCACCTAATAAAAATACATGCAAAGATAAAAATATCTTATATGTAGCTTTTGCCTAGTTTGGGGAATTAGACAATTCCCTTCATTCCTTGCTGCTCTCCATATTTTATTTCCTTGGGTTCTTATTTGGAATTTATATATTAAATTGTATGGCATTTTTTCTTCTTTGCTTTCGCATATCTCTTCTTCTTCTCCAGGGGCGGGCTGGCTCAGGGAGCAAGGGGGCAATTGCCCCCTGGACCGGTCATATATCTGCGCTAGTGGGCCGCAGTGATGTAGGCCCTATGTCATCCTGGCTCCTGCCAGCCTAACCCCAAGCCTTCTAGGTGGCTGTGCCCCAGTGCCTAGGTCTTATCTTGAATTGTATTTCTGTAGGTAGTGGTTATGCTGGGTCCCGTGCAGTCTTCCGTTTCATCATGGAGCTGATGGCTCCACACTGCCTCCACATGCATTTCTGGGCATACTGAGCTGACCTCAGTGAACCCGGAAGTATATGTGGAGGCAGTGCGGAGCCATCAGCTCCACGATGAAACGGAAGACTGCGCAGGAGTCGGGACCCAGCATAACCACTACCTACAGAAATAGAAGTCAAGCTAAGAAGCAGGCACTGGGTGACTGTGGCACAGCCGCTATCTACAGAAAATAGAAGTCATACGTCAAGGTAACTACCTACACAAAAGATGTAGCTAAACTTTACTTAGCCCTTTGAATGCTAGAGGGGCACTCAAAGGGTAAACTCTTCACCAGGATTGTCAATGTTTACTGGAATTAAATGCTTGCAAATTGACTGTACCATGACTAGATATTACATTAACCCTGTCCACCCTACACCCTTCCACACACTGTCTACCCCGACATTGCCCACCTCCACACTGGCCACATTGCCCACCTCCACACTGGCCACCCTCACACACACTCTCCACCCCCACACACTGTACAACTCAACATTAACCACTTCCACACTGCCCACATTGTCCACATCCACACTGCCAACCCCCCACACTGTCTACCCTTATACACTTTCCTACCCCACATTGTCCACCTGAACACTGTCTACCGTCACACACACTGCCCAATTCCACATTGCCCACCTCAACACTGTCAGCCACACACACTGTTCAACTCCACACTGTCCACTTCCACACTGTCCACCCTGTTCTTCTCCACAAACAGCCCACCTACAATTTGCCCATACCCACACTGCCCACCTCAACACACTGTCCACCCCCACATTTCCCACACTGTCTTAATTCACATTGTCCACCTCCACACAAGCCACATTGTCCACCTCCACAGAATGTCCACTCCCACATTGCCCCCACTGTCCAATTCCACATTGTTCACCTCCACTGCTCACCTAGCCCACCTACACACTGTCCATTTCCAAACCGAGCACCTCCACCGTGTCCACTTCAACATTGTCTTACCTTCAGCATTACTGCGTGGAGGTCGAGTGATGGAGACAAAAAATCTGTCAAGTGACTGATTACTCCATGCTGGTGAAGTAGTGGATATAGTAGAATGACTAATAAAACTTAGATTCTGTTGTAAGCTCTGTGGTATCACTAGAGTGAATCCATTTCATTTGTAAGCTCTGTTGTATCATTAGTGAAGCACCATTTCAATCTTAAGTGTTGTGGTCTTATTTATCTTAAATCACAACATTAATGCCAGTAATAAAATTAACAAAATGGGATACACTGGGATGGTGGGCTGGTGCGATAGTAGAAAAGGGCCACTTGATTGTATTTGCCCCACAGGCCAAAAGCTGCCAGCCCTCCCCTGTCCTTCTCATTCTAGCTGTTTTTTTTACCATATTTCATTTAATTTCACTATAAATACTAAAAAATTAAATGCAATTAAAGTCTAAATTTGCACATTTGTTATTATTTTAAAATAGTTTTACTCACAGCAGAGGTAAGGTGGAATCACTGTTTTAACTGCATTATATTAATTATATGTTCACATATTGTAGGCAGATAGAGACTTGCCTGAATCTGGGGTGTCTTGATGGGGCAGCCAAGCTTTCCATGCCTTTGGCCCAAAAAATTACACTGAACCCCACTGTTTTATTTGTTGCAAGTCATACATTGTTTATTTATAATACTCAGGATTTGATACACAGAAAAACCTCTATATGTTTACTTATTACAGTAAGCCAAAATATTGTTCTTGGTGCTCTCCTGACTACACACATATGTAACTAATTGAACACTACTAATAAAAGCTATTTTGAGCTCACCAATTACCTGCATGTTTTATACATTTTGTATGTATTTTGTGATGTTTTGGCTCCTCCTTTCTAGGTTGGTAACTCCCAAACAGGGTGATAGCTGAATTAGGGAAAGTATAAATGCCTCCCTCATTTCCCTCACAAGGGTTTTGCTTGCAGTAGAGGTAAGGTGGAATCACTGTTTTTAACTGTATTATAATAAAAATGTTCACATTTTGTAGGCATATGTTCACATAGCATAGGCAGATAGGGACTTGCCTGAATCTGGGTTACCTTGATGGGGCAGTCAAGTTTTCCGTGCCAAAAACATGAAGCTAAACCACACTAGGTTGTTTATTAGTAAAACTCGAGATTTGATATGCAACCTCTTTTTGTTAATTATTATTTTGCCTTCTGTTTGACTTCTTGTCCCTCTTGTCCATTTGTAATTAAGGTAATATACAGAGCTATGTAGCTTGTAGTGGTGGGTGGGAGAGACCTATAAAGTTGACTGATGGAGCCCCAGACTACTTGGGTCTCCGCCTACTCACTACAAGTTCAATGTGTTTGTAAGCAGGTCTGTCTGTTCATATTAGATATTTTTATCTTTTCATGTTTTTTACTAGGTGCTTTTAATTCCAATGTATTTCCTCACAAGAATTTTTCAGGGGCAATATTAAACTTAGATAGGGAAGGCAATATGTATCAGATAGATGGCAATATGTATTGGGTAGGACTTCCTTGTAATGAGGTGCCTTGAAGAGGTAAGTAAGCTTAACCATACTTTGACCAAACTATGCAACAAAACCTCATTATTTTATAATTGATCAATACATTGGTATAATCATGTATGCTTTACACAGGGTTCAGATTTGGGTAACTTGTTTGGAGAAGTGTAGGTTTGTTTTTTTGTTTTAGCTTCATACAGATATATATATAAGTGTATGGTGGATAGATATGTATATATAACAGATGAATTGCAGCTGACAACAGGGGAATCCTCTCCGGGGACCAACCGGTGGCTCTGCAGCAGAGCCAAAATCAAGTTATTGGAAAAGAATTACTTCATTGGAAAAGTCTACAAGTGCACCTGGTTTGCAAGCACACTTTGTAGACCATTCCAATGAAATAATTCATTTTAAATAATGTGATTTTGGTTCTGCTGAAAAGCCTCCTTGTGTCCACTGATACGGATCTCCTGCTGTCAGCTTTACAGCTGACATCAGGAGAAGGACAGGGAGGGCGGAACTTTGAATACAAATATCTCTCAAGCCATAGTGGTTTGAGAGATAGGATTTGTTGCATATAGATTCATTTTTTAAGCACTACAAAACTATAACGATTTTTTATGGGACATTACCCTTTTAAAGTGGGGGTCCGGCAACGTGGCAGGAATATATTCCTCATTGCTTTTAATGGACACTATGCGAGGATCTTGTTCAAAGCACACTAACATGTCTTTTACCAGCTGGTGCGTGTCTGTGTTGCCATTCTGGTAAGATTCCTCAGCCATGTTCCTCAGTTTTTTCTGCAATAAAAACATCAGTGCTGGAATTTCACTGATTCCTGCCCCAAGGAGATTCACCAGCATGGTCATCTCCTCAAAGGCTTTTAACAGCTCACATACACTGCACATTAGTTGCCATTGATCAGGTCACAAAGACGCTCCCTCCAAAGCCTTCCAGTTTTGCTTTATTTTGCTCGTACAAATGCTCGTACAAATGCTCTAGCATGTACATGGTAGAATTCTACCTGGTAGTGTCCTCCATTTTTAGCTGGTGATGGGGCAGGTTGTTACGCTCTTGTATGGAATATAAAGAGTTGCATGCACTGTAGGAGCGACTAAAATGGGCACAGATTTTGTGGGCAATAGTATGCATCTCTTTGAGGGTTTTGGATTCTGACATGAATCTGGTCACAAATTTAGCACATGGGCAAAGTAGGGAACATGCACCATACCACCTATTCTCAAAGCAGCGATTATGTTGGAGCCATTTTCAGCAGACACAAAACCAGCTTTTAAGGAGCGGGGTACAAGCCATTCCCCTATCACCTGCTCTAACTTACTTAGAACATCTACAGCTTTGTGGGACTGGCTTTGAAAACTCTGCATGCACAAGGTGGCGTGATGATAGTATGGACTGTCCTGCTGCTGCCGCCTTTTAATCACACTGCCACAACAAGAAGCATGATTACTGGCTTTCACCTGGTGCTGTAAGCTAGTGTTGTCCACTGTTGATGCTGGGAAGGAAACCCTGTGAGCAGTCATAGTCATATAGTCTGTAATCTGCCCACTTATCCACATATCTGTTGTCAGGTGGATTTTCTTTCCATAGGTACTTTTTAGCCCTTTGCCCAAAACACAAACCACCTGCTTGTACAATTTAGGCACAGCCATCCTGGAAAAATAACTGCTGCTTGGGATAGTCCAACATGGAACTACACATGACATCAGTTCTCTGAAACCTTGGTTTTCTACTAAAGAATACGGCAGCATGTCAATTGCCAGCACCTTGGCAACCTTGCCATTTCACTGGCATACTTTGGGATTGTTTATGTGAAGTTTTTGACTCCTTCCTAGGAACTCAGTCAGTGTGGGTTGGCAGGACATGGCAGAAGAACCCTGAAACTTTATTGCTTGCAGCATGACTAGAGGAAGGGGTTGTGATAGATGCAGCATTTGTGGGCAGTCTATGACTCTTGCCATCTCCTACAGCAAAGCCATAGTTGTCATACACCTCTGCAGCAGGAGCCATAGATGTTATTTGGACTGAACTAACTATTGGCACTGGCACTAGCACACTCTCTGATACATAAAAAGCTTCACTACTTCTTTTTTCTGCCCTAGAGCCCTGGGAACTTTTTAAAGTGCTTCTGCTGCTGCTAGCTGTGTCAACTTTGGCCTGATGATAGTTTGTCTCCCAGTCAGACCTGTGGTTGTGCTTCTGGTGGGATCTCATAGAGAAGGTGTAAGCCTGCTTTCCTCATGCTCACATACTTTTTGCACAGACAACGGATAGCAACATGCTTAGCTTGAGGATCATGGGTGAAGTATCTCCATAATGTAGACTTCATGGAATGAGGCGTTCCTGAGGTGGTGGCGCTGCTACTACTACTACTGGGGCTAGATGTTGATGTAATTCTACTGCCACTACTATTAATTGTCAAAGGTGCAGCACTTACAGCAGCAGCAGCAGCAGAGGCACTTGTTATTGCTAACATTTTGAATGTTAACCTGTGTTGCTGTTGCTAGGTACTCAAAACAGGTGTGTGTGGCTGAGTGGGACTTGGACTTTGAAGAGGCGATGATGCTGATGATGACTGATAGGGTGACTGTGTGCTTTTTGACATCTGTGCTTCTCCAGGGTCAGACGTTCCAATGGCTTTCTCAAACAGTTTATAGACAGCACAGTGCTCCTTAAAAGTGGTGGAAGATTCAGCCTTTGACTTTCTGCTAACCTTATAGACATGTCATCATCCTCACTCTCAACTTCATCTGTATCTGAACAAGAGAAGGATGCTGGAGGGATATATTCTAGATCTGCATCATCAACAGTCATCATTAGGTCATCCTCAGCAGCATCACCATCACCTGACAGTTCTTGTCCATTACTACCATTGTTTTCCCCTAAGGTTTTGGAGATCACAAACAATTTCTTTTTACTTTACTGTAACAAAGATCTCTACTATGGGTGTTTTGGTGCTTGTTTATCTCACTATCTGATGCTTACCAGCATCATCAACACTTGAATGCTACTTGTTGTCATCTTCAGTGTTCATTTTAAATGGTTCTTTATTTCTACTGGCACTGGTGGTGCTGGAACTAGTTTTGCTGGGACCTCAACAAACTGCATACTCCCTTGGAGTAGAAGGATCATCATCACTGATTGCACATGCTGCAGCAACCATTGCTGCAGTCAGTTTTTAAACTACTAGTTTACTCTCACATCCCTGCACTGCTCCACCCCTCCCCCTTTCCCTTCTCCTTGTGCGTTTGCTGGACATTACACAACTACACTGTGTTTTTTACTGTTCGGTACACAACACACCTGATGGAGCTGTATGATGCCCAGTCAGCGGTGTGTCACTGTCACCTAATATATTTAGTACTTTATTCTTTTTATTTGTGTTTTATTTTTTTTTTCTTAAACTTGTCCACACTGTTGTCTTATCACAGTCTGTCCAAAAAAATAACTGAAAAAAGATAACTGAAAAAAAAAAGAACAATGTCTTTCCCCAGACTTCCCCACCCAGCACAGAGACAATAACAGCAAGATCAGCAAGCAAATAGGTCCCCAGCTGCCTGTGTCTTGCCAGTCAGTCACATGGAATTTTGGAGTATTTGGGGTCAACCTCCTTCCTCGCTTCTTCTCCCCAGAGTGCCCCACTGACTCTCCTAACAGAACAATTGTCCTACCTAAAAGATTCCCTAAACTAAACTTCAATTCCCCTGTCTTCTTGAGCTCAAAAAACGCATTCCTCTCTCCTCTCACAAACACAGAATGGCATGCTGTGAGAGCCTGACAGCCTTTTATATGGTTGTAGAAAACTTTCGTGTGGTGGTGAAATATTTTTCTTCCCATTGATTTCAATCAGTGAAAAATGAGGGTGAAAGCAGAAAAACTGCACTTTTGCGGGAAATTATTCGCCAAGTAGAAAGTGCCATTATTCACTGATTTCAGTTTGAGGCGAAAATTTTCGCCCATCACTAAACCATAACCCTTTGAGTGCCAGAGTGGTATGCAATGCATTGCAAAGCAATGCATTGTGTACCACTCTGGCACTCAAAGTGTTAAAGGTAATTTTAAAACCATCCAAGAAAGAGAGACACTTGAACTAAGGATGATAATTCTCTCTAAAACACATGAGAAAGGACTTAATAAAGATTTGGGATTTTTATCTCACTACCTGAAATTGCTAAAAACAGTGGCTCGTTTGTAGATTTTCATCCCCTTCAGTATCTCTCTGCATCAAAACCACTGCTAAGACACCTTTAGTTACACCCTTTACTTACTCTTGCTACATAAATATGACCTTTATAGGGGAGAGGGGGTGTATTGGGAGTATTGGTGTAGGGTCGGAGTGGGGTAGGGTAGTTTCAATTGCAATTTAGTTTAGTTTAGTTCTCAAAAAAAAACATAAAATGGAATTGGACTGCTATATTCCTGTGTTATGATACCTACTTGACTACATATATTGTATCCTATTCAGATGTTATGTGCATTGTCAATGATGTTGTAATACCTTTTTTGCTGTCCTCTTCAATAAAAATGATTTAAAGGGATAGTAACACTTCGTTTTAACTTTATTTTATTTTGTAGGCATTAAAAAAACATGAAGAATGATATAAGTCTTATCTCTCAAACCTTTATGGTTTATGAGATATTCACAAGCAAAGTTACCCTCCCCGCCCCTTTTTCCTAGTGTAAGACATCTCTTCTCAGATGTGGATCAGGTTGTATGACAGTACAGATAACAGAAGGGGACAATTTTCTTTGTATGAAAACAATAAAAGCCCTTCCCCCCTTGAAAAGTTTTTCAGCTTTTTCCATTATCTTAATTGAAGATTGTCCCTCTCTGCAGTCTACCTGGGCATCTCCCTTCTTATCTGGTTGAACAGGGGGGGGATACTTTGTTTGTGAATATCTCTTAAACCATAAATGTTTCAGAGATAAGACTTATATCATTCTTCATGTTTTTTTAATGCCTACAAAATAAAATAAAGTTAAAATGAAGTATTACTATCCCTTTAAAAAAAATATATGACCTTTTACACCCTCTCCAAGCTTCCTCTGTAAGTATCCTGGACTGTTAACTAACTTGTGGATATTTTGAACAGACTGTGTGACTGAGCAGACTACATTTTTATTTCAAGTTACAGACTTTCCACCCACTGAATTTGCTGGAGCTATTAAAATACCAAGAGGGACATAAATATTGTACACTTCACCAGCTACAAATATTACAATGTACAAATTTTGTATTCACTATTGCCTGGCCCGAGGAAGAGAGTTGATCTCTCAAAAGCTTGTCTTATATAACTGTTTGTCCAATAAAAAAAGGTACCATTAAATACCAAAGTACCCATATCTTTGTATTATTAAAGAGTGGTGGCAAACTTTTAGAAAGTGCTTATTCTAACTAACATTCCTGATCTAGTCAGTATAAACACTTTTCATGTGCCATTTAATGCTCATGAGGCCATTTGATATATAAACCATGGAGGTATGCCAGTAGTTCAGCCAAGAGGACAGGTAAGTGCTGAGAATAAGTAAATTGAGTGGATGTGTCTAGGTAAGCAGATAGAAGTGCGTGATAGATAAAGGGGCAGATTTAAAGGCAGGCATTACAATAGCTGGTAGGGCCAAAGTGAATACTGGCTGAAATACTAAACTGTGTAACGCAGTATTCAAAGGCTCTACCAGCTAACACCACAAAGGACATTAAGCCACAGAAAAGGTCTTGTGGCTAAACGTCCATTTTGTGCTGAGAGCAGCGATATTGTGAAATTAACAGTAAAATACAATTAACTATTGGTGCCTGGCATACTGCCAAGCACCGACCATTAACTGATAAGTCTTACACTTACCTGTTATCCACTGTCTGACTCCTTCTGTCTCCTCTTCTTTCCTGTCTCTTCTGTCCTTCTCTTTTCTCTTCAGTCTCTCTCTCTCAGTCAGTTTATCTTCAGGGAGATAGAAATACAATATAGAAATAAACGTCCCTGAAATACATACTTTAACCCCTTGAGTGTCAGAGGTGTATGCAACGCATTGCAAAGCAATGCATTGTGTACCTCTCTGGTGCTCAAACGGGTTAAAGAACATATTCCATAAATATACTGCCTGTTAGTACTATACAATGTCCAGGTTTTTCCCAATAAATATCATCATATATGTCATGTTAAAATAATGCCATGTTAAATTTATTTCCGAAAATACTTAGCTTATATATAAATATTATAATATTGCTGGCTGTCCCCACTGCTGTGTGCGGCCATGAAGGGGGTGGCAGCGTAGACAGCATCATGCAGCACAGACCCCCGCCTCCGTTGTCCTCACAGGCCGCTGCCCATTACACACTGAGGGGTTTGTTAGTGAGCCTGCCTTTATATATGGGCAGTCTCACTTGCAATTCCCTCACAGCCATTGGCTGGGATGTGCTTACTCACATCCCAGCCAATCAGTATCAAGGCACAGCTGCTCATAACTGATTGGCTGGGATGTGAGTAAGCACATCCCAGCCAATGGCTGTGAGGGAATTGCAAGTGAAACTGCCCATATATAAAGGCAGGCGCATTAGCAATCCCCTCAGTGTGTAACGGTCAATGGCCCATGAGGATGACGGAGGTGGTGGTCTGTGTTGCATGATGCTGTCTCAGCTGCATCTTGCGTCACCTCACTCACGCAATGCAATCATGCGCGGTGGAGACTGCCCGAACGCACACATGATGGCTTCTGACAAACATCCTAGCAAATTATTATATGGCACTGGAAGGGTTAACATAAATGGGGGGTGAGGATGTGCAATATTTTTCAGTAGTACTTTTTTTTACAAGTTACAGTATATTTTTGTTAATGTTTCAAGTAATATATGCTTGAAGAAAGGGGGAGCTCTGCTGGGCTCAGTCTTCAGCTAACAGAAAATTGTAGCCACATGATTGATTGCAGACACACAGTAATAAGATTTCATTGTGGAAATGTTGGAGGGTATGATATATGAATCCACCAGTACATCTCATTGTCTTCTCTTAGACATCATAAACATCATGCCCCTGAGCTTCAAGGTATGTATGATTATACATGTTCACTTTAGTGTATACCAGTACACACTCTGCTTTTGTTAAAACTTTAATGTGAACAAGCCAATCATTCTTTTCCTTTCCCATGCACAGATAAATCAAGACACAGAGGAACTGGATGCCCCAGAATGCCAATGCATGCATACAATGTATTCCATTGGTGAAAGTGGTGTAACAAGAAGACTTTTAAGTGTAGACATCATTGGAAATAGGTGCTAGACATGCACACTACATAGAAATGACTCCAGAGTGTGAGTACATCCTCCATTGAGTAACTAAGATACCTATCCCTTTACTCCATTATTTTAGTAAAACTGTAATTGTGATTTTTCACTATTTATTTACAGAACTTGCAAATTTGCTTAACATCAAAATGTACTTGCCATATCCAGCATCAAACATTAATATGAGCTTTGTATAAACTTAATACATCTTTTGTGGTAGCCCTTTCCCCATAGTAATAAATGGGGAATACATTGCCCATGGACTAGCATTACATAAGCAGACTAACTATAACCCTTTGAATGACAGGAGTAGGGATGGGCGAAAGTTGTCACCATGTTCCCATGAGAAATTCTGTGAAAACCACGTTATTGATCGCTTTTCTAGAGAAATTCCGCTTTTAAAACAGCAAGTAAAATTTCCCATTGGTCAAAATTCCCCACCAATTTGTCAGTGGCTAGAAAGTTTCCGCCCATTGATTTACGTTGTTCTCATGTTTTCACTATAAAAACGTGACGTAATCCAGGAAGTAGAACACAATAGAAGCATCTACAGAGCGGAGCAGGTGTGCTGTGTTGTGCTGTTCTGTGAACAGTTTGTTAAATTGTGGCAGGAGAGGCTCATAGTGACTGCTATCACTATGAGCAATAAAAGGAGGAACTGGAAGAACCCTTATTATGTGTCCTCTGAGTCTGAGAAGGAGGAGGAGGAAGTGACTAGCAGAACTGAACCAATGCTGTCCAGTCCCCCTAAATCACCCCAAGGAATCTTGGGGAATTTAATGGGAAGGGAGAGAGAAAAGGGAATGGGAAGGGAGGGAGAAAAGGGTAATACTAGTCAGAGCAGGACAGATCAGCTGCCTGTGCCTGCTGCAAGACATGCTGCCCCTACTGCCAGTGCCACCATCGCTGTACCTGCAGCCACCATTGCTGCCCCTGCTGCCACCAGTGCTGTACCTGCTGACAGTGCTGAACCTGCTGCTACCAATACTTTGGCTGCTGCTAGTGTGTCTTGTAGTACTCAGGAGGGGGGAAGGAGATGATGATGCCAAGTGTGACAGCAAGGGACTTTAAATCACACTTGCCATTCCCAAGCAGTCCCACCAGTGCTAGCACTACTGCTACTAAGGTACAGCAGCTTGTTAGCATTAGGAGTGAAGGAGGGTGTAATCAACAATATCCTCATATTACTAGTGACTGTGAGACTGAGGAGGAAGACTTTGTGGCTGAACTTGATGTGGTTGGTGTTAGTAGTAGTAGCAGTAATGGTGAAGCAGCTGGAGTGGTAGAGTAAACATTTGAGAGTGTCCATACTATGGTGCCCGTGATTCTGGTGCTTTTACTGGCCTATTTGCTTTCTTGTGATTGCCTGGTGGCAGCATGGAGGGTCACTATCGGGGACTGACATCCAGGAAACAGCGCAGACATCTTTGAATAGTGAAATCTGCGCACCTGCACTGTCAGTCTCAGTCTGCTCTAGGAGGCTTTGCTAGGTACTGGAAGTTACCAACAGGGATCGACAGCACAGGTGCACAGACGTCACTATGCAAAGATGTCTGCGCTGTTTCCTGGCTGTCAGTCCTGGGAGCAGCAGAATTTCTCTATAAGAAGGTAATAATTCTGGCAGCTAGTACTATTGAGCAGCTAGTCGCCAGATGGGTAATTCTTCGGAGGAAACTTTTTGTGCGGTGGTATTCCATTTTAATAAAAAAAATTAATAAATAAAACAAAATAAGAAATTTGTATGTAAATTGATAGAGACAGGAATCCCCTGACATAAATATTGTAGAGGATGATTTGTTAGATTTGTTGTTAGAGGCCCAAGTCCTGAGGAAACATTGATTTGTAGGACTTAGGTTTGTTAGAAACAACTCCCCAAAAATTGTTTAAATTAATTCTTGTGACTAGTACTATTGAGCAGCTAGTCGTTGGGTAAATCTTTGGGGGAAACTTTTTGTGGGGTGGTAGTTCTATTTTAACTGTCCCCCAATAACAGTCAAGAGACCCCCAAAACAGATTCCCTGTTCAACTGATTAATTCTCCTGACTCCACCCACGAACATAGGCACCCTTCTCAGACCCCTTTTTATAACATGTCTAATGCTTTTTTTTATTATTTTATTTAAGATTTATTTTTTATTGACTGTCCCCCAATTCCAGTAAACAACCCACCCAAAAATCATCCTCTGTTCAACTAATTCTTTTCCCACACTTCACCAACACAGGCACCCTCATACCCCTTTTATATTATGCCTTTGGGAAATAAAATAATATTTGCTATGTGTTGTGTGTAACTCCAATGTTCCCATTGATTTCAATGGAATGAGCTAGGCGAAAAAAGCAGGAAAAAGTGGAAAACCGGCACTTTTGCAGATATCAGTTTGAGGAGGAAATTTTCACCCATCCCTAGACATGAGGATGCCCAGCAATAAGTCTTGATGCAGGTATAGTTCCCATTTATACTTATGCTGAAGGTTATTTTAAAATATAAACAAAATCATTTTGATGTTTTGAAGTCTACTAACTGAGAATAATTTAGTATTTGCTAAATGTATTTGAGATTGTTCTTGAACTATTTTGTTTACCTGATTAAGGAACAAATTAGGGCAGTTTGTGTCACTGCTACTTGAGATCTGTAATTGGGTTGCTGTGATAAGTAACTGTAAACAAATGGTTTGAGGTCAAACAGATTGCAATTAACATTTTTAATCCCTGAATAAAATTGTCTTTGTTTTTGTTTTCATAACAGAACTAAAACTTAAAAAGATCTAAATGTGTTTCTTTGAAATTTAAATGAAAGTCCTTCTCAAGGCTTTGAGATTCCATACTGATTTTAGTATCATCTATAAATAATAAACCAAGTTTCAAATTTAGGAATCCAGAGTAGTAATATTCCATGACTATGATATTTAGGAAGCTGTTTACAATAACTGACAAAAACACCTATATGTGTGCTCATAATGCATTCATCATAATGTACCAAGCTGATTCTTCAGCAAAGCTCTCCTTGACTGTCTAAATATCCTCCCACCTCCCTCCCAGCTGCAGCACATTATGCAGAAGTGCACAGCACCGAACATTAAATATCTTTACAAGTACTTACATTAAAAACAAAAACAACCAGCTATCTTATTACTACTTTATTAACAAAACCTATGGTAAAAAAAATTGTGTAAGGTGATACATCCCCTTTAAATGGCATGATAGGGAGAGAGGTTCCTGTTTCCCTCTTTCTCGATTTGAGGCTCTTTATATGTGTCTGTATTTAAGCCTGTAAATATTTTTTTTCTAAAGACTTACATTGCACGTCTGAAAACAATTTCTGAGATACAGATATGTTAAATGTTTTTGTTGTGGATGGTGGTGTTGGAGCACTGGAGACAATATATGATGAGACTTTGAATAGTAAGGAATTTGAGGACAAATTACATGCAGTATGATTTATTAATTAGGTATTCTCTCACAATATAATTTGCAGTCAAGTCATTTATTAATGATAGCACTGGTCCATCCTGGTGGCTGGAGTAGCCTGACAAATATGCAAATCCTTCCTCATTGTCAGTGCTAATGTTAATTCTACATGTGCCGTATGTATTGGTGAATTGTGTGTTTATGTCTATTTATTCTACATGATAAACATATGGGGTAGATTTAAAGACAGGCATTAACATAGCCGGTAGGGCCAAAGTGAATACCGGCTGTTAAACTAACATGTTTGACATGGTATTTAAAGGCCCTACCAGCTAAAACCCCAAAGGACGTTAAGCCACAAAAACAGTCTTGTGGCTGAACGTCCATTTTGTGCATTTAGTTCCCAAAACGCCACTAAAAGCAGTGATATTGGGAACTTAACAGTAAAAAACAATTAACTATTGGTGCCTGACATACTGCCAAGCACCAATCGCTAACTGATCCATGTTACACTTAACTGTCATACACTGTCCTTCTGTCTTCTTCTTTCTTCTATCTTCCACCTTCTCTTCAATCTTCTTTCTTCTCTTTCTCCTCTCTGAAAAATAAAATCAAATATTTAATACCAAGCATAAACAAATACATTGTTGAACCGTTTGAGTGGCAGAGGGGTAAACAACGCATTGCAAAGCAATGTGTTGTGTATCTCACTGGCACTCAAAGGTTTAAATAGTATTACACACTGAATAGTCCCTCTATTTAATACCCAAAAGAATGATTATGCAAAGAAAAAACAGTATCCAAATACACAGAAAGCAATTCTATCCATTAATGCTAAGTAAAATCACTTAGATTAATTCTTCATGTCTCTGCCGTCTGGAGCGAAGGCAGCGGCAGCAGATACACAGATGCCCAGCTCTGGTCCCTCGTCAGTGTTGTAAGGGTTGATGCCAGTAGCACACTGAGGGCATTGAAAGTTAGTCTGCCTTTATATATGGGCAGGCTCACTTCAATTTCCCTCACAGCCTTTGGTTGGGATGTTCTTCACATCTCAGCCAATCAGATTCGAGAGGCTGTTCTTTAATCTGATTGGCTGGGATATGAAGAACATCCCAGCCAATGGCTGTTAGGGAAATGGAAGTGAGTCTGCCCATATATAAAGGCAGGCTCACTTCCAATGCCCTCAGTGTGTTATGAACATCAGCCCATACAAAGCGGAAGGGGAGCCACTTTTGCTGCTCCAAGTGGCGTAAACATGTAGAATTCAGCTAAGTTCTTTTACTTAGCATTAATGGATGGCATTTATTTCTGCTATATGGATAATAATATTATTTCTTGCCATGTTTATACTTTTGGGCATTACATAGAGGCTTTTAATATGGGAATATTTATGGCGCAATAATATTTAACCCTTTGAGTGCCAGTGAGGTAAACAACACATTGCTTTGCAATGCATTGAGTACCCCTCTGCCACTTAAAGAGTTAAACAATGTCTTCATTCATGCTTGATAGTTAATATGTTATTTTATTTTACAGAGAGAGGAAAGAGAAGAAAGAAGACTGAAGAGACAGAAGGACAGAAGATGATCAGGAAGCTGCGGACTCCGCTAGACATCAGGATTAATGGTAAGTGTTAATACGATGTTGCTTTACTTGGGTTAATCCTATGAATGCCGGTGGAGTAATTATACCTCACTGGCACTCATAGGGTTACTCCTACTAACTTTAAACACTTGGGCACTTTCGATGTATTGATGTTGGGCTTAGGGACCCATATCAATACATCCACTGAGGACTTTGTTTTTTTTTCTTTTCTTTTTTTTTTTTGTGTTAACAGCTGCGTTAGCTGGCAAAAGATCCGATAAGGGACTTTACGGCCAAACAAACTGGGTCTTAAATTTCATAAGGTAAGTGAGACCCTTATCAGATGTTATTCAGCTAACGCTCATGCTGAAAGGATTCTGTCTAAGCTTTGAATTAATCCAAAAGTTCAGAGAAATGCTAATTATGCCTTGGTACAATTTAATCGTGATTTGGGGGGTCTAGCAATGTGGCAAGAATGAATTCCTCATTGCTTTTTATTGACATTTTTTAGGATACTTCTCAAAGCATGCTAAATTTAGCTAGTTTACATCTGTGTTTTCATTATGAACAGAATCACATCAGTGCTTTTCAGTTTTTACTGGAACAAGTAAACAGAAGTATTTCACTTATTCCTGCACTAACTATACTAACCAAAAAAGATGACCTCCTCAAAAGTCTTCAGGAGCTTTCAGAGGTCAAACATAACCTACCATTGATTGAGTGACAAAGAATCCCCCTCCAAAGACTTCTAGTTAAGCACTGTATATTTGCTTATGGACTTACACCTAGTAGGGAGCTCCATAGGAGTCAGTGAAATTTGCAAAGATTTTGAGGCCAATATTCAGCATTTCCTGACAGTTTCAGATTCTGACAGAAAGCAAGTGACTATTAGGTTGAGCACATTTTTCTAGTACCTCTATTACCACCACCAAATCCATTCACTCCTCCTACCCATCATTTCTCTCTAATATTGCCCTTGGAAATTTGGGTGTACATATCAATAGCATTACACCATAATGCTGATAGTGAAGTGTGGCAAAATAGTTTGTTCCACTTATTATATCGTGTGATCAATGTCACTGTTAGAGTCAATCTATGTCACATTTAAAACCTCCTGCATTTCTCTATCAAAGAATGTATTTTATTATATTTTATTTTATTTGTCTTTCACAGTCACTGTATGCAACTCTCACACACCCACACTCCCTATAACCACAAACAATTAGTTCACCTCTTTCCCTCTAAACTACTAGATACTGTCACAGATTCAGTTTATTTGCCTAGAACTACTGCAGAGGTATTTTTAATGAACTGTACAGGATAGACTTGTGTTGGCTTCAGAAATCACAATCTGTATAGCCTGCACCAAGCCTCAGTATAGCCCTCTTTGCCCCTTTAGTTCTTGGGAATACATTGGAATGTGGCTCTGCATTAATGGAAAATACAATATTTGTTTATAGTTTGTTTCTGGAGAGGAGGGTAACTATCCTTTCTTTTCATTAGGTGACACCTAATCTTCTCATCCACATGTATGATTAGGACTCTCGATTCTATTAACATCTTGTGTGCCTGGTACATCTGCAGGAATTCATTTGATGTATAAGCAGGTTTCTCCTTCCTATTAACATCTTGTATGCCTGGTGTATGTGCAGGAATTAATTTCAGGAATGAACAGGACTCTCCTTTCTATTAACATTTTGTGTGCTTGGTGCATGTGCAGGAATTCATTTTTCGTATGAGCAGGTTTTTCCATCCTATTAACATCTTGTGTGCCTGATGCATCTGCAGGAATTAATTTTGTGTATGAACAGGACTATCCTTCCTGTTAGATTCTTGTGCATCTAGCTTATTAACACTGCTAGCTCATAGACTGTTTGACTGGGTGCTGTTATATAGGCCCTCAGTCTTGGGCCTATATAACAGCACACACTGTTGGGAAAGCATAGCTATGGTGGATCATTGGTGCCCCTTTCCGCAGTGCATATTTCTAAATTGCTTGCAAAAGTTTAACAACTGAGTTCAACAATGAGGAAACAAAGAAGACATAAGAACTTGTCCATTACTTACAAAGAACACCTGTGGGAAGATCATCAGAAAATACATTTTTTTCCTCTGCCATCAGAATTAGACTTACCATCTTTACTTTTGTTATATATTCTGTTGTTATATGCTCGTTGCTCCCTAGTATTCTTCTTAGCTTCAACTGTCCCCTGACTGTCCAAACTGCATCCACATCTCCCCCTCTCTCCTCCCCATTACACCTACTTGCTCTTACACACTTCTCCAGATTTTAACTCCTTCTCTCTCTTACAAAACACCAATATAAATCCCACTCCTATATTCTGCCCTTTGTCGTAACCTGCTCTTTGCTGCAGGGGATATTGCCAACAGTCCTGGCCCAAAACAAACCCATACCCACCGGCTATCACCCCGACTTACTATGTCCTCCCATCATTTCTTGAAGGGTTCTAACCCTTCAAATCTCATAAACATTCTCCTTTTGCCCTCCTTTCTCCCCTTCTTCTGCTCTCTTTTAAACACCTGCTCCATAGTTAATAAGACAACCCTCATTCATGATTGTTTCTGTGAGCAATACATGCAGTTGTTTGCCTTCAAAGAAATGTGTTTGTCAACACACAGCAGTGGAGGCTGCACTCTCTTATTGAGGCTTCTGCTTCTCACACGCACCTCAGTCTGGTCAGGGTGGGGGCTCATTCTCTCCTTCCACTGCCACTTCCAGACCCTCTCAATCCCATCATCATTTCACTTTTCTTCTTTTGAAGTGCATACACTCCAGCTCTATTACGCTCTATCTATGCTGGTGGCTCTAATATACAGGCCACCTGCTAACTCCTCTTCTCCTTTAAGCTTTCTCTCAGATTTCAAATCCTGGCTCTCCTTCTTACTTTCTAAAGACAATCCTGTCATTATTCTGGGTGACTTTAACTGCCATATTGACAACCCCTCTATCCTTTGGGCTTCATGTCTTCTAGAGATAATCCCCTAATTTGATCTCCAACATCTCCAACAAAGGAATGACTGCTCCACTCACAAAGCTGGTCACTGCCTGGATCTTGTGTTTACTAGAGCCTGGATTTGTCCTCCCATTCCCTTGGTGTCCCTGGGATGAGCACCTCACTTAACATCCAACCCTTCCTATAGTTTGTCTATCTCTGACGCAGATATTCTTGTTAACTCATACAACTCAATCTTATCCTCTGCAATTGATTCCTTCTCCCTTCAGAAACTACAACGGGTTCATCAAGTTAATCCATGACCCTGGCTTAACTCCCACACCACTTGCTACATTCTTGAATTTACTCTGCTGAGCCTCTAGAAGGAAATCTCACTCCCATGCAGATTTTATCCACTTTAAATTACTTTTCCTATGGTGCAACATTTCTCAGCACAATATTACTTCTTCTGAGGACTGTAGTGGAGAAATAAGTAGCTGTGAGTCCTACAGCAACCTTTACCTTGAAAAATGTGTTAGCATGCAGAGTGCATTTGTCCTTTGCCTGCAACACTAACTTCCTGCTTAAGTGATGCTGACACATATTCATGATGATGTCAAGTGATGAAAAAATAAAATAAAATACAACCTAAAATATGGAAGATGTATATGGTAGTGGTGGTGGAAGACTGGAGTGGTGTGGTTGGTGGGACCTTGACAAACTGCATCTACCCCAGGAGGAAAGAGATCATCATAATTTATTGCACACACTGCAGCAACCATTGCTGCAGTCAGATTTTGAACTACCACTTTACTCCCACTTCCCTGCTCTGCTCCATCTTTCCTGCTCCCCCTGTCCCTTGTGTGCTTGATGGACATAATTCAACTACTGTGTGTGTGTTTTTACACTCTACAGTATACAATTAATGAAGAGTTATGTCTTGCCTTAACCCCCAACAAAATTCTCAATGTCGTCTGCTGTCTATCAAGTCTCAATCTCATAACTCAAATCAGACTCCCAGTCACCTGTCTGTCACCTAATATATTTATGTATTTGTTTAATTATTTATGTATTGTTTTTTAAATGTTTATTTTATTTTGTAATTATTTATTTAATTATTTATTTTCAGTTTTAAAAAGCTTTATTTAAAAGTAGGAAACATACAAAGAATGAGAATAAAGAACAAGAATCTCAGCAAAGAAGCCGAGAAGGGTGAGTACAAGCATTAACCCCTTAAGGACCGGGAAAATCAGAGGTGGATTTGACTTAAGGACCGGAGCAATTCTGACCTTTTTGACTATGTCTTTGTTCAACAGTGTTTTCCCTCTTAGGCTTTTATTTCACCCCCATAAATTATATACTGTTTTTTTACAAACAAACAGGGCTTTCCTTTGATACCCCACTTATATGGATAACCCACCATTTACTTTATTAAAATTAAAGAAAAAGGTAAAAAAAAAGTAAAAAAAACAACATTTTTGATTTTTCTCTTGGGATCAATTGGGCGCAAAGGGTTAAATATTTATGGAGACTGCATGAAAGGTATGACTAGTCAGTCATACCTACAAAATGTGAAGTTTAAAGTGGCCACTGTCCCCCCCTGGGTGAAAATCCCCATGTCCCTTTTTCCCACCCTATTTTCCCACTTTTTTGTTAATTACATTTGGCGGTGTGTGTAAGTGTATTACATGACTCCACAACAGTCACACTTCCAATTTTGTTTCTTGAGATGTTGTTTTTTTTTTTTAATAAAATATTTTATTTGTAAAAAAAAAAAAAAAAATGTGTTGTTTTTATTTAAAAAAAAAAAAAGTGTATTTAGCAGGTCAGAAATTGACCTGCATTTAACCATCCTACTGTACCAGCAGTGAAGGGGTTAACACCCCCAGCTGCTGTATTTTTTATTTCCACTAGGTGTCTCCTCTCTGCTTTTGTGTCCCTTACTTTGCTGTAAGGGACTCATTAGCAGAGAGGAGACACTAGAGGCAGTGAGTTGCACTGCCTCATTCACAGACTTAGAATGCCGGTACATGTGATCGCTGACTCAGCGATCACATGACCCGGCACTACCGACAGAGGCTGAGACTGAACGGTCCGGTACTGGACCGTTCAGTCTCAGCCTGGATTGAATGGTAGCAGCGTGCACGGCGGCGCGCTGCTACCATTTAACTCTTGACGTACCAGGACCGTCACTGGTCCTTAAAGCAAATTTACCCTTGACGGTCCTGGTACGTCAAGGGTCGTTAAGGGGTTAATAGACATAATTTCAGTGGTTACAGTGTGAAATAAACTGTCAGAGAAACAAACTGGTAAGACTAAAATGATTCACTTACTGTCAAGACAATGGAGGTTGTTGAAGGAATGACACATGTAGATATGTAGAGAACATGGCCCTGCCTTGAACTGAAGATGGTTAAGTTCAAGGGTAGGCAGATGACAAGGGAAACATCTAGGTTTGAGATAAAATGTATCTTGAATTAAGAAGAAACGAAGTGTAAAGAGGAGTGTATAGAGCAAGGAGGAGGGACAATAAGAGATATGGAAAGGAAAGGTAGAGTGTAAAGAGAAACAAAGGTAAATATAGAGGTAGAAAACTCAGAAGGGGGGAAAAAAGGGGAGGGAGAGTCAGTAGGGATGGGGAAGGGGAAGGGACTGGGAGGGGAAACTTGAGACCAGCTATCCATTTAAGTGTTAGGTGTAGGAGGAGAGAGGAGGAGTTGGTCAGAGTAATCCAATCATGGTTTCCATTTAGAGTGAAACCGATACATCATGTTTTTGGCGATAGCATGTAGGTGGACCTTTTGCACCCAAAGCGGAATATTGGGTGGAGATGCGGATAGATATAAAGAGGGGGATCAAGCATTTAGCTGCATTCAGAAGCTGGGAGAGAAGGAATCCGCTAAGAGGTTTATTTTTCAGACCCATAGATATGTTGTAGAGAAACAGGCACAGGAGAGGGTCAGGAAGAAGGAGAGTCTGAAGGATTGTGGTGATGTGAGAAAGGACATCTTGCCAGAAGGGGACAATCAGTGAGCATTCCCACCATATATATAGGGTAGAGCCTTCATGTGATGAACATCTCCAACAAGTAGAATAGACTTCAGGGTATAACAACTTTAATTGTACTGGGGTACGGTACCATCTGGTGAGGAGCTTATAATTACACTTTCGCTCTTAGAGAAATTGATAGCTGAACGGACCAAAGTTCTGTGTATAGTGGGCCAGGTCTCTCTTGGTAGGAAGATCTAAAAATCAGCTTCCAAGTGCATGAAATGAGAGGGTTAGATTGTGTATTAAATCCTATAAGAAACCTATACCATTTGGTCAAAGTTCGATGCAGAATAGTTTGCGAGCAGAAAAGTATTTCAAAATGGGATTTGTCATAGGGTCGATAATCCTCTGAAATCAAAGCTCTCAAGAAATGTCTGAGATGTGCATATTGCCAGTGCTGGGATATCAAAATAAGTGATGTGTTGGTCACGTCAGAAAAATAGAGGAAAGCATTGTATCTGGTCTAGTCCATTTTTTGTCCAGAATTTAGACAATAGAAGCCTCAATTTGTAAAATGGGAGCAACAACTTTAAAAGCACATGTATACATATATAATCTAAAAAAGATCAAGAAGATAATGCTTCAAGACTTACAATATCAAGCAAGGACAGATAAAGGTTTGCAATAACGATTGTCTCCAAAACCCAAGGCTATGTTATATCCCAGTCCTCTCAACTTATAGTCTCCTTTAAAAAAAAAAAAAAAAAAAAAAAAAAAAAATTATATTTATATATATATATATATATATATATATATATATATATATATTCCATTGTTAACATTCGGAAGCCAATCGAGCGCACATCCTTCATCTAATATCAGAAACTGCCCTGAATATTTTAATCAAACATAGCACATCACATCATATTCTTTGTTAAAGCCCAGCGGATCTCTTGTTTCTAACCTAAAGATCCAATAAACCTCCCTTTTTAAAAGGAGGGTATCCAAATGACATCCTCTCATTCCAACTTTCACTTTTTCAATCCCTTGTATCTTAAGGATATCCTTATTTCCAGCATGGTGAATTTTGAAATGTGAGGAAATATAAGATCTGAATTTGTTACTCCTTATGTCGCTTAGATGTTCATTTAACCTTTCCCTGTACCTTTCTTAATGTTTTTACAACATATTGCATCTTACATGCTCTACAGCTGATAACATAAACTACCCCCTTTGTAGAGCAATTAATATACTGCTTCATTTTAAACACTTCTCCTGTCACAGACAAAGTGAATTCCTTAGCTGTGGCTATGAATCCACAACATCCACAGCAAGAAATTCCACATTTAAGAAATCCAACAGTTGAAAGCCAACAATCATAGTTTCCTCTTTTTTTCACAAATAAACTCGGGGATAGCATATTAGCCACAGTATTGGAATGAAAGTTGGTATGAGAGGATGTCATTTGGATACCGTTCTTTTAAAAAGGGAGGTTTATTGGATCTTTAGGTTGGGAACAAGAGAGCCACTGGGCTTTAACAAAGAATATGATGTGATTAAAATATTCAGGGCAGGTTCTGATATCAGATGAAGGATGTGAGCTCCATTGCCTTCAGAATGTTAACAATGGAGTATATATATATATTAAAGGAGATTATAAGTTGAGAGGACTGGGATATACAATAGCCTTGGGTTTCGAAGACAATCATTAGAGTACACATTTATCTGTCCTTGTTTTCTTCTTTAAGTCTTGAAGCGTTATCTTCTTGATCTTTTTTTAGATTATATACGTATATATACGTGCTTTTAAAGTTGTTACTACTGTTTTACAAATTGAGGATTCTATGGTCTAAATTCCTGAGGCCTAACATTATGGCAACTTATGTTCCTTACGGGACTTTCATCGCCTTTAAGAAGCATCATAAAAGGGGTGTTTCTCTATGATGTGTGAGATTTTATCTACTGCCGAAGAAATGGAATAAATCAACAAGATACGCAATTTAGAAAGTTTGTAAGGAGATGGGACTGTAATTGGGGCAAAATGCTGGGTCTTTATCTCGTTTTATCTGGGCTTCGAGGTCATGTGAGGGAAATGGGTTGCACAAGGCAATGCGGTTAAAGGAGTTGATTAAGTATGGTAAAAGTGTAGGGCCAAATTTGCGATAGTAGGATATGGAAAACCTGTCAGGGCCTGGACATTTCCCTAGGGGAGAACGTTTCAGAGCGGAGGAGACTTCAGCTACAGTGATAGGGGCTTCTAGATCTGTAATGGTTTGGGGAGGTATTTAGAAGATCAAAGAAATGTTTCAATGTCAGAAAGTCAAGATGAGCGGTGTTGCTGTGTTGGTGTTATATAACTTCATGTAGAAGTCTCAGAAAGCATTAGCCATCAATGTGTGGAACCATCCTCAGTCATGATTTTAGTTCTGCAGTCGGATGCGTACAAGGTGGGCCAAGGTTTCCCCACATTTATTGCCGTTCATATAAGATCTATATTTGATCTTCTGATAGGACTTCATTTGTTGACTTTTGAGCAAAGAGGAGAGCTCGACTCGGGCCGAGGTGAGTTCATGTAAGGTGGCCACAGACTGGTCAGATTTGTGTGATTGTTCCTTTATGCAAATGACTTGAAGAAGTGTGGAGATCTCAGCCCTAAAGAGTTTCTATTTATGGGCTCCAATTTTGATCAGTTCACCTCTTATGAAACATATATGAGATTTACATAAAATTGCAGCGTGACATCTGCCGTACCATTAAGTGCAAAGAATTCACCGAGACATGTTTGAGGGTGAGAGACATCTGATTCATTAGTCAGGAGAGTGAGCCTCAGGCAAACCGGGGCATGGTTTGACAAGAATGTCGGTTGTATGGAAGTATATGAGGCAAAATGTAATAAGGATTGGTCTAGGAAAAAATAGTTCAGTCGGGAATATATACTATGGGGACTAGAATAGAAGGTATAATCTTTAGTAGATGCATTGAACATCCTCCAAATGTCACAAAGGTGAGATTGTGAGAAGAGAGATAGAAGTCGTTTCAGCGAGGAGAGAGAGTATTGAGAGCGGTTTGAAGAGCTGTCTAGAGAGGGGTTGAGTACCAAATTAAAGTCTCCGCCCAGTTTATTTATTTATTTATTTATTTATTTTAAGTTGTCCACCCTATCTTATCACAGTCAGTTAAAAAAAATGATAACTAAAAACACAAAATCAACTACTTCCCCAGACTTCCCAGCACAAAGCAAAATCAGCAAACAATTTGGACCTCAAATTTTGGGGTATTTGGGGTCAACCTCCTTCCTCCCTTCTTTTCCCCCAAAGTGCTCTCAGACTCCCCTAATACATACAAATGTCCTACCAAAAAGACTCCCTAAACTAAGCTTCAATTACCCTTTATTTGCCTATCTTCTCTAGCTCAAAAACATGATGCTTTCTCCTCTCACAAATACAGCATGGCACCCTTTTATTTGGCTGTAGAAAAGTAGAGAAAAATTTCATGTGATGGGTAAAAATTTTTCTTCCCATTGATTTCAATTCAATGACCTAGGCAAAAAAGCGAGAAAACAGCACTTTTGAGGGAAATTATTTGTCAAGCAGGAAGTGCCTTTTTTTCTCAATTTTTGTTTGAGTCAAAAGTTTTCGCCTATCACTAAATAGGAAAATTACACATACTAATGCACAACAACAAATCTAACCCCAGCCATCTCTTTGCATTCTTTTTTTTTTATAATTGATTTTTTTATTTGAAGAAAACCTCTACAAAATAATGTTAAGTAAATAAATAACAGGACTGTAAATATTATGAACATTAGACATCAATACATAGTACAATAGATATGCGCCTCTGAAGATTATATGGTCAGTTAGTGCATCCGCATAGTCCTGATCAATGTATGGCAAGCCAAGTAGGGCTCTTCTATTTTACAATATAATCTAAAAATCTGTAAAAAGCCATAGATGGCCCGAAGATACCTGACAAAAAGAATGAGAATGGAAGGAACAGGATAGATGGAAGAGAAGAAATGGAGAAGGGTTAGAGAGGGAGAGAAGGGATAAGAAGGGGAAAGAAGCCAAGTCCACATCCAAATCTTATGTAAGTGTTTAGCAAGTAAAACCGAATGTTTCAGGTGGAAGACAGCCCAACATCATTAGGATGACAATTGGTATGATGTTAAGGATAGTTAACTGTCCTCCAGAGTCACCTCACCCCACTCAGCTAAAAAGGAGTCCAACAGGTTAGTAGATCATCCATGTTTTAGATTCGTCAATCTAGTCAAGATGAGATTATCCGTCACCCTCTTATGCCATGTTATAGGTGACGGTGGGGAACAATCCCTCCAATGTACTGGGATTAAGGATTTAGCTAATGATAGTAATATTAATAAAATGGCCTTTTTCTCTTTCAAAAGAGAAGGGAGGTCATGAAAAAATAGGATAGGTAAGGGATTGCGTGGGAGTTCAATATTGAGTAACTTTTGAATGTGGAGGAGACATGATGACCAATAGAACTGAATAGATGGGCAGTGCCACCATAAGTGAAGAAAAGTTCCCGGATGTTTGCGACAATGCCAGCAAAGAGGGTTGTTGTGTTTTGAGATCTTATGGAGCCTGGTCGGTGTCAAATGCTATCGAAAGAGTAATTTATAGTTAGCATCCAGAAGATTCCAGTTGCTGAGATCGAGGATATTGACATCATTTTCCATATCAAGGACCTCTCCTGAAAGGAGAGAGAGGATTTGTATTCTCTATTCCAAGCCAGAACATATTCCGGTAAATCCTTGGTAAGTATATTCAATAGAATAGAGTATATCTTGCCTATAAAATGTCAAGGGGGTGAATCTGGAGAACAAAGGGTTTCAAAGGAAGAGAGTTGTCTAAATGCCGAATTCTTGATGGAGGAAGACGTTAGAAAATGTTTAATCCTGTTGTATCTCCATATTTCAGCAGTTGGCAGCAAGTCGGCAAAAGGGAGTATAATCTGACTTTGAAAAAGATCACGTAAATTAAGATTAGGTATAGCAGACCACTTAGGAAATGTAATCTTGTAAAGTATATTGTGCATCTATTATATAGAAGGGAGATATAAGTGGGGAAGGCAAGGCAAGTAGTAGAGAAGAGGAAGTGCAATGATTCCAAGTGGTAAGGACAAATTATTGGGTGATTTTTGATATCAGCAGAGCGATCTTGAGCTGGGAGAAAAAATTCCCTGGCTTATGGCTTATAGAAGATCTTTCAGTGTTTACCCAGTGCTTAGAGTCACCATTATGTATCCAGTTGGTTATAGTGGAGAGCAAGGTAGCCTGATAATATAGACAAAAGTCGGGGACTCCCAATCCACCCACAGTTTTATGTCTGCAAAGGGTCAACTGATTGATTTGAGGACAATGAAAGTGCCAGAGGAAAGTATTAATAACTTTGGATAAGGAGGAGAAAATTGTCACAGTCTGCCCCTGTCTAGGCAGACTGCCAGGCGTGGTCATCCCTCTGGCGGATCATGGTGGAATTGAACCGGTGTCCTCATGTACTCTGTTCCTGCTTTCTTGCCTTTGAGCCATTGCTGAATCTGTTTCATCAGTGTGATTCTAGCCTGTATTATCTGCTTTGCCTGCAGCACACAGGGGCTGGACTGCTGCTATCAGATTTCACCTATCATTCAGAGTCCACCTGAGGCAGCTTGTTAATTAAGCTGCTGATTACCTGGGTATAAAACACTGCCTCTCCCTGAGGACTGGGTCAGTTCATTGTTGTATTTTTGTTCCTGTGGTTTGTTTCCAGATTACCAGACTGATTTGGCTTGTGACCCCGGATTGCTGTTCCTGATTACTCTTCTGGATCTGCCCTTGTCTGATTCTAAGCATCCAGTTCCCGTTCCTGCCAGCCCCCGTGCACAGATTCACAGCCCAGGTGGCTTTTTACCTGGTCACTTTGGGCTGTGTTTATCTGCAAGGGTGAGCTAACATCTCTGCACTATGGACCCCCATCAAGGTAAACTGTTTCAAAAATGCTCTGAGGAATACGAATGGGTAAAGTTTGAAAGTAAGAAAGGATCCTAAGAAGAATCAACATTTTCACAATGCTTATCCTACCAAGCTAGGATAAAGGTAGGGACATCCATTTTCTAAGATCTTTCCACAGAGCCGTCAATAGTGAGGGATAATTTGCATTATAGATCCCATCAGAGTGAGCTGTAATTCATATTCCTAAGTATTTAATTGAGGTTGAAACCCATTTAAAGGGGAATAAATGGCTAAGTGAAGAGCGATCCGGATGTTTTACATTAATCGGTAGTATATCTGACTTTGAATAATTGATTTTAAAATCAGAAAAAACAGAGAAGTCTTGAAATTCATCCATGAGAGCCGGCAAGGAGGTTGACGGTTGAGTTATGGTAATAAGGTATAATGGTTTTATAGGACACTCAGACCAGAAGGTTAGAATAAAACACAGTTTTATTTAAAGACAAGAAAGACTGCCCTCTATAGGCAATACAGAATGACTGAAATTAGACAGTAAAGTACAGATGCCCTCTCAGGCCCAGTATACAGGGAAATAAATATATACTGTCACAGGACAGGCATAAGAGCATACAGGGTACTCAAGGGTTAATGTACATAGAAATCAAATCAATCTCTGTTGTGGTGTGTTAGACACGCCCATAAGTTGGTAAAGGAGCGATATAGTGGTGCTAGATGGGAGAACACCAGTAAACAGAACAGGACAGAGACTACTGCTTATGCTGGGCAGGGAACTGAGGACAAAATACTCTGCAAGAGCTTTAGGTGCCTGGAGCCACTAGCACCCAACCGGTGTGTAAACGAGAGCAAGTGCACTGCAAGAGCTGAGATGTTAAGAGCCAATAGCACCCACCCGGTGCGTTAATGGAGACCAAATACACTTTGAGAGCTGAGGAGTATAAAGCCAATAGTACCCCACGGGCGTTATAACGGAGACCCACTACACTGCAAGAGCTTAGCTGTATAGAGTCAATAGTACCTCTCTGGTGTTGTAATGGAGACCAACTACACTGCAAGAGCTGAGGTGTATGGAACCAATTGCACCCAGCCGGTGCATAACGAGACTACTGTGCCCAACAAGTGTAACTAGATGCGCAAGGTAAATCGGAGGCCACCATGCTCTGCAAGTGATAATGGGAGTCTCTAGTAACGGAGACTACAAGGCTTTGCAAGTGTAAGCGGAAGGCTCAGGGTAGCGGAAGCAACGGCTCTGCAAGTGTTAATGGAGGCTCAGTGAATGGAGGCAACGGCTCTGCAAGTGTTAACAGAGGCTCAGTGAACTGAGGCAACAGTGCTCTGTAAGTGCAAACGGAAGTCTCAGTGCTCTGTAAGTGTTAACGGAGGCCCAGAGTAACAGAGGCAACAGTGCTCAGCAAGATTAAATGGCAAGGCCCAGTACATAGGAGGCAACAACTCTGTCAGCCCTGCAAACAGCACAGAGGAAGTCAGAATGTCGCCCAGGCGACACTGGAACAGTATCTCAGCAGGAACACAGGCAGGGTTGTCAACGTAGCCGGGTCAGGTCACGGAGCAGGAACGTCAACCAGGCCGGGTCAAATCACGGAGCAGGTTCGTCAGACAAGCCGGGTCAGATCACGGAGCAGGAACATCAGCCAGGCTGGGTCGAATCACGGAGCAGGAACTAAGGAGCGTAGTCAGACAGGCCAAGTCAGTACACAGGAACGCAGGAACACTGGAACACAGCTACACAGCAACACTGGCTCAGGAACACCACGAAAGGGCACCTGACAGGTGCCAAAGGCCGAGTATAAAAAGGCCATAATGGGCGGGCCAAACAAGCTCAGCCAATGGGAGAGCACCACAGCAAAGAGTGACGGAAAAAGATCACGGGAACCGTGATATAAGGATATCGTCTGCAAGTATGAGGAATTTATATTCTGAGTGGGCAGCTGTAATTCCATTAATAATTGGGTTAAGACGATAGTGTTGTGCTAGCAATTCCACAATCATAATGAACAGGAGGGGAGAAAGGAGAGATCCCTATCTAGTACCATTTGAGATCCAAAAGGGAGTAGATAAGGAGCCATTGACCTTGACCCAAGCTGTTGGGTTAGAGTATAGCGTTAAGCTATACTAATGAAACTGGATCCAGAACCAAAGGCAGTTAATGTATGATAAAGGAAGGACCAGTTCACTCCATCAAATGCCTTTTCAGCATCTGTCATTATAAAGAGGGTGGACAAGTAAGAAGGCGGGTGAACAATGAAGCAGATTTAGGATTTTTCAGGTGTTATCTCTTGCTTCTCTCTTTGGAAGGAACCTGGCTTGATCAAGATGGATAAGTGAAGGTAGATGATCTTTAAGTCTATCAGACAAAATTTTTGCATAGAGCTTTACATCTATGTTTAGAAGAGAAACTGAACGATAACTTAAGCAGAGTAGTTTCTCTTTGTCTGGTTTGGGAATAATGGAAATATGAGCAGTTAAAGGGTACGAATTTGATGAAGTTAAGGTAGGGAAGGATTGAAAATAATCAATTAAAAGAGGGCCTAGTTGTGTTCGAAATGTTTTATAATAGGCTTGAGAAAACCCATGTGGGTTTGGACTCTTCCCTTTCGGTAAAGAAGTAATAGCTTTTGTAACTTCATCTATGGTAAATGGATTCTCTAGTGCTTCTTTTGCTGTGGCAACTTGGCTGAAGCCAAGTAATCTTGAATACGAGCTGATTGGTCCTCCCCATCTGTTGATGAAGCATGTAAGTTATATAAGGAAGAATAAAAGGCGCAAAATTCACTGGAAATCTCTTTATATGTGTGAACTAGCTTGCCCGTTGGAGTTTTGATGGAGGGAATGTAAGTAGTTGGATTATGATGTTTTAACATTTTTGCTATTAGAGAGCTGGGTTTTTTGTAATGTTCAAAAAAGCTTTGTTTTGAACGTAAAAACAATCTCTCAGTTTTCTCGTCATGAAGGATCATTTTCTTTTTTTTATGAAGGATCATTTTCAATTGTAATCTCAGTGTAGTCAATTTCGAAAGAACCTCTCTAGCTCTGGACAATTTATGCTGGTTTTCTAACTGTTTAATTTTCCCTAAGGCATCTTCAGTCATTGACGTTTAAGTCTGGAAGCTTTTTGTTTTAGCTCCCCCGATGACGGTTTTATGTGCTTCCCAAACCATAGATAGATCAGATGTACAGTTATGTAGAATATATTCATCAGTTTTTGTCGATATAGATTGTTTAACTTCATCATTCAGAAGGAGATATTCATCAAGTTTCCAAGGGTGAGGAGAAGCATTGAAGCATGGGCAAGTCAGAGTCAGAGATACCGGTGCATGGTCAGACCAAGAGATTGGTCCTATTGAAGCTCAAGAGATTAAATGAATATACCGATGCAGGATAAAAAGGTAGTTAATTCGACAGTAGGATTCCTGTGAGTGTGAATAAAATGAATAGTCTTTTGTATCTGTGTGCATAAGTCTCCAGGAATCAACAAGTTGGGATTCTTGAAGAATCTTATTGCGTTTTTGTGAAGGCCATAGAAGGTGTTCCAGAAGAATAGTCCATAAGAGTGAAGAGGGGGGCATTGAGATCTCCTCCAATTATTAAAATGCCTTCTTTAAAAGAGGTGAGTTTCTCCAATGTTGTTTGTAAAAAGGGGAATTGTGAATCATTTGGGGAGTAAAAATTAGCAAAAGTATACAATTGTCTCTCTATGGTACCTTTAACAAAAATATATCGACCCTCCTTATACTTAAGGGAGTCAGTAGGAGAGAATTGTAAGCGTTTATGGAACAAAATGGTCACCCCTTTACGTTTTGAAGAGGAGGAGCAAAGAAATGCTTTCTCATAATATCTGTTGATAAGTTTCTGCTCCTTCTGAGAAGAAAAATGTGTTTCCTGGATAAAGATGTCACCTTTAATCCTATGAAACTCTCCAGGAGCCATAGTGTGTTTTTGAGGGGAGTTTAAGCCTTTGACATTAAGTGTGAGCACTTGGATAGGATCTGGATGATGTGGATTTGTCATAATGATCGAGGTAGATTAAAATACTCCCCTAAGGATCTCTTGCATGAGGCGACTGGCGGATGCTCTCCACCCATAGGCGTGATGAACCCAAATTAGCAAAGGAACTTGGCTTCCAAAATAAAGGGAAAAAAAGGAAGTAGGAAGAGTAAAGAGGAAGAGAGAAAAAAAAGATAGGCTTGAGGATGTTGAAAAAGGCTACTCACCTCAGGGGATGGGACGCATTCAAACATCACATCTCCTGACAGCTATATGTACAGGAGAATGATCAGGAGCATGTGTAAGTCGCCCAAAAATCACAGAGCAGAAGGGGAAGTGTGTGAGATGTAGAGGTCCAAGGGATGAGAGTCCCGGAGTGGAAGGACCAAAGAATTAGCGCGAATATCAGTCTACAATAACAACTATGTATATGGTTATAATTGATGGTTAAGAGACATCAGGAGACTGGGGATGCACCACCATTACACGTATTATTAAGCAATTAGGAGATGAAATATTTGAATATACAGGATAACTCAACTAACTGGGAACCCTACCAGTAAATCAGAAGAAGGCATAGTAACAAGTCTCGTCAGTAGTGAATGTGTCAGGGTATCATGAATCTATCAGTGTTTGATACATCAGGAATGGTAAGGATCATAAGTGTAGTCTGGTGGGACATTCTATGAATGATAGGTCAGTAGAAAGAAGTAGTTCGTGAAGAGCTGAGATACATGATGTAATTGTATATGTCACTCAGTTGGGGAAGTATCTTGAACAAAATATATTCTTCCGTGTAGTGAGTGGATCTATGTGAAATGGGAATTTGTATAGCTATATCACTAGCGTTAATGAGAGAAGGCTCTCAGTAATTGGCAACTATTAATGGTGCTTATCGTCAGAGAAAAGAGTTTATTTCAGTGTGTCATCAAGTATCTAAAAGATAGACTTATTGCATGTCAGTCTTGACAGTATGTGAATATCTGGGTCATCAAGTAAATGAGATTTAACTGACGTAAGATGGACAAAAAGTTTAGTATTCACTATAATGTAAAGTATTTTAACATGTTTCATAGCCCTACATCCTCTCACTAAAGACTGGTACCAAAGAGGGACAACAGTGACAATTAAAAAGACACAGAATTGTAATAAGACTTAAGGTTTAACAAGCACAATCTCATTGCCAGTCTGATTCTTTCCCAAATAGTTTAACAAGTAGGTCACAGTTTGACATGCATACATATTGTTATGGACATATAGAAATACATACCTTTACATATGCCCAAATAACCTTTTTTATATATTCTTTTATATACTGTCCCTACACTTAAGTGTATTATTTCCCACGTGTTCCATTCAAATCTGTAAAGTTATACCACACACAATTTCTCCATAGGACGGATCAAGTACCTTTTACCTACTATTATGAATTATGAAAGTCTTGGGAGCTCATCCACCTTTAATCTAGCATTTAAGTATATAACAATTGTGTTCTCCTTGGGGTTAAGCTTATTAATCTAACTGTACAAAGGTGACTCTGCTAACTATCGCTCACTAAAACACTTATCATGCCCCCAGTAGGAAGTTGACTCTGTTGTCAACTACAGGAAACACAGTCTCTGTCCCTAACAATACTCCCAAAACCATAAATAGACATATATAAAATTATCCCCAGAATACAGTGGGGCTCATTTCCGTCCTATGCACATCTAATTTAGCACCCGAGTAATGAGATGCTACTCAAAAATGCATTCCCCTGTTGAACTATATAATCCCATCATCCCCAATAACTGCAGTGGTCAGTGGTGTAACACCCTAACCTATCCCTTCCCCATAAATGGGTTAGACCGTGGGCCCGCCACCCAAGGCCAGGCCTCAGCAAATTCAGAAGCGCAGGCCTCAGGCCGAGGTCCCACTGTCCCCGCCATAAGAAAAGGCATAACCAAACATGGCAGTAATAAGAAACAATAGGAATATGTTCAAAACAAATTTTTCTCTCCAACCATTAATAACCGATAAGCATGATATCTCCGGCAGAATAATTGGAATGAGTCCCACACGGGGTTCTAATGGAGAATGAAACAAGGTAGTTCAAAGCCATAATTCATCCTGGGCCTTGGCGTTGAAGACTGGGAGAGGCTCCAACCTCTGGAAGGGAATCTGGAGCCCTGTGTCATTTTGAGGCTGATTGCCATTGCAATCCAGTGGGTCCGGATGAGCTCCATTGCATGCCAGTCTCTGGCTGTTGGGTATCATCTATAGGAGACACAGGTGATAGATGAAGGGCCTCCACAAATACTTGTATATCTTCCTTGTCTTGTAAAGTATGTGTAAAACCATCTTTTATGGTTATCAATTTCAGAGGGTAGCCCCACTTGTACTGAATATCTTTAGCCCTTAGTGTCACAGTAAGAGGCTGTAAATCTCTTCTTCACTTGGAGGTCAAGGGTGAGAAATCTCCAAAAATTTTTTATTCTAGAGCCCTCAAAAAGGAAAGGTGATTTGTTGTGTGCTGCATTAAGAATCGCTTCTTTGTCAGGGAATGCATGGAACATAACAATGACATCTTTGGGAGCGTCAGATGGGGCAGTTTTAGGCTCATGATGTAGCAGTGTATTAGGCGAGCTATGATTATAGTCTGGGAGCATGTCAGGCGCAACAGCATCAGGTATGCCTCAAAATTGTAGATTACACCTCCGATTCCTATTTTGTTGATGAAGGAATTCAAGTTTTTTGGAAGTGTCTAATTTGGATGTCAACCATTTATCGGTCACACTTTCCAGGTTACAAACTCAATCTCCGAGGCCTGCAATGTCAGCTCTAATGCTCTTCAATTTTTCTCTGAAGAATGACTTAATATCAAGTAATAATGCACTGATATCTCTCTTAGTAGATGGGGTATCCAATACCAGGGATTCCTCCGGATCATCTGAGCCAGATGGTCTGGAGGACCAGAGGGCATCCACATAATGCGTAATTCCCCGAGAGGATTTCTCCGCCATTTAATCTTGTAACGATTGCAGTTGTCTGGTATCTTTCAGCGGGAAAAAGTTATGAAGGTCCGCTGTTGTCTTCTTTTGCTTGTTTAGTTTATTTTGTGCCATCGATGAGGGGTGGTAGTCTTCAGCGATCTGTACCAGGTCAGATGGTTATCACCCACAGCTATTTTCAGCCCAAATAGTTCCTTAATTGGTCCATCGCCTCTGAGCTCCAAAGTCAAGCAGCCATCCACTAGGAAATCCAAGCCACGCCCAGCCTCTTTGCGTTCTTTGACTCCGTGAGCCATCCTTCCATAGCTTCCCCTCTCTCCAAACATTCACCACAAGCTTTTGCTGAGTACTTCAAAGACAAGGTGGAATCGATTCAAAAACAGATTCCAATTATTCCATCAGATCATTTTACTCCAGTAACAGAGGCAGACCTTTCTCAGCTTCTCCTATCCACCCACTTAAACACCTTAGACCCTATGCCCTCCCATTTACTCAAACCTCTTGCACCTGTCCATACACCTATATCAACACCTCGCTCTCCACAGGCATCTTCTCTTTTTCATTCAAACAGGCACAAATTAAACCCCTACTCAAGAAGGTTAGCCTTCACCCCTTCTGTCTCTCTAACTATTGACATGTCTCTCTTCTACCTCTTACTTCAAACGCACAGAATGCCTTATATTCTCCCAAATAACCAAATTTCTTTTTGGACCCTTTTCAGCCCGGATTTAGGTGTAGTCATGCAACTGAGACAACTCTCTGTAGAGGGTCTAATGATCTCTAGATTGCAAAATCCAAACACCAGTTCTGCAAACTTATACTACATGACTTATCCTCTGTCTTTGTTACAGTTAACCTTTCTCTTCTTGCTCAGATTCACCACAGTCTTGTTTGTGTTTTATGGTAAAAACATCTCCTCTACAGTCCCTCTGTCTGTGGGGGTACATCAAGGTTCTGTTCTGGGTTTGCTACTTTTCTCCCTTTACATCCTTTCACTGAGTGACCTTATTGATTGATTAATTTGGCTTACATGTCAACTATATGCTGATGATAACTAGATCTATATGTCCACTCTAAATCTTTCACCTCAAATTCAGTTACAGATTTCATACTGCCTCTTGGCCACATCCTCCTGAATGGGCCACAGTCATCTGATGAAAAACATGTCCAAAACCAAACTTTTAATTTTCACTCTAAGTTCTTGCCTAGCAGCCAGCTTCCACATTTCAACTGATGGAACTGACATTTATTGTTTCAGCTCAGCCTCTGTGTCTAGACCCTGTCTCTTCTTTCTCTGCAACATTACTAAAACCCACCTGTTCCTCTTCCAAAAAACTACTAAAACTCTTGTGTATGTCCTCATTCTGTCCAGCTTAGACTATTGCAATGTCCAACTAACTTGCCTTCTGGCTTCCTATCTTTCCCCTATACAATCTGGCTTAAAGGTATAGCAATGTTTCATAATAAAAGCAGAACCAATTAATCTTCATAGTATTTGGGCCATGGAGAGTGTTATTTCAATACTGTCAAATTTGCAGCTCAAGAGTAATTGAATGATAAAGTATACCCCTCCTGTCCCTTTTACTGATGTAACACTGCTCAGCTTAGAACAGTAAGGTGGTGTCCAGGTGGATCACAGAGAGGGACAATCTGCAATGAGCATAAGGGAAAAACCTGAAAAACCTGTCGGGGGAGGGGTTCTTATGTTCACAGTAACAAGAGTGTCCCTTTCTGTGAGCTGTCTAGTCTCAAGACCAGATTCCACATCTGAGGGGAGGCTTACACCAGGTAAAAGGGGCGGGAGGGGAATACTTTATCATTTGATTACTCTTGAACTACAATTCTGACAGTATTGAACTAACACTCTCTGTGGCTCAAATACTATGCAGATTAATTGGAGCTGCTGTTTTTGTGAAACATTACTATCCCTTGAAGCTCAGCTCTGCACTTATCTCTGCATTTTCCCAAAAACTGAACCTGCTCACATCATTCTTAGACATCTGACTTGGATCCTTATTCAGCAAATATCACTTACAAAGTATTTCTTCTTACTTTCAATACTATCCACACTGCTGCCCCCTTTTTATCTCTTCCCTCATCTCCTCTTATGTTCTTGTTCAGCTCATTCAATCAGCACACACAACACAATTATTTTTACACCATCTATTCCCTCTGACCTCTACAGTATCAAACCTTTTTCACTTTCTGATCCCTACTTATGGAACTCCATATCTCTCTCCCTATGTCTAGAACAATTGCCCTCTGTCTGTAAGTCTTAACTGAAATCCTATCTCCTGGAGCACCATTACCATGCACTAATGTTTGGCAAACTCAGCACTTGAACTCAAAGCACTTGACAACCTCATATCCTGTATCTGTCTCCTATTACCCATTTAGAATGTAAGCTCTTTGGTACAGGGATCTCTCTACTATTGCGTCTATGACTGTGACACTTATTTTATTTCCATTTATTTATTGTGAAAAACTACTTTTGTAAGGCACTGTGTACACTTCTTGGTACCATATAAATATAAATATGTACATCTACACTCAGAAAACAACTGGCAGTGTCTATCCCCAACACTTCTTATTTTATCAATACAAAATCTGTGATCACGGTGCCCCATGTACCAAGAGAACCACCACATTAAAATGTATAACAGCCAATCATATCGGTACTATCCACAACTCGAGTTACTTCTAAAGATCCAAACCAGCAAAACAGGAGAGCGCTACAATAGGCTGTGTACAAACATACAAATATTTATTAAACCAATATAAATAATAAAAAATTATTAAATAAAATACAAAAGGCTAAAGATAAATCCTAAAGAGATTGTATATTGTAAAGTCCAGCTCTGGAGCTAGTATATAGTATATAGTTGGTGCACTTAGGTGAGAAAAATGCAGAGATACAGGTTCTCAAAAAATATTCAAATGCCCAAAGTATGCTGTGGAATCATGTATGTGACAAGAATCACTCAGAGTAATGATGTATCAAATCCTTGACTTCACATATATAATATTGTAGCTCTAAGTCTCTCAATATATGTATCTGAGATCTAGTGGGCAGGTATTATATGCTCTGTATCTTTCCTGATAAATTCTCCCGTCTTCATACTACGGACTATAGTCCCCCAGCTATCCCTCTGGTGATATAACAAAAGGTAGTGTAACAATGTGTCTATGTTACCTCCATTCTTCTGTCTGTAAGCCAGGTATCACAAGTCCCTGCGGGCAGAGAAATCAAATCAACAAATCTCCCATCTTCCTCAATCTCTAGATACTATTTGTCTTGCACAGGTAAGCCAAATTAAATGCAATCAGTTATCAAATAGAATCTGTTAGAAAGGACTTGCTGCCCTTTGCCCATACAGCATCTTTTAAAGAGCTTGATGGGCAGACTAATGCAAGGATCATTGCATTTGAAAAAAAAATTGTTTGAAAGAAAGCATGGAAAGTTCAATAGGGATCAAGCAAACTTTGTTAATGGCAAGAACAGCAGTGCTAGAGATATTTCTAATAAAAATAAAAATAAAACAATAATTATCAACATCAAAAAGTAATAAAAGATCAGCCCATAATAATAATGGGAATTAAAATACTAGGCAATCACGAGCCACTAAACAAGTTGTGAACCCCACTTAAGGAACAGAACATTCTAAGGTTCTATCTACCATGAAAAATCTGGAGGCAGAAATTGACATACCTATTCCAAATAGGTTAACCATCCTGGATAAAAACAGTGAATTAGGAACTGACACAAATACCAAAGTGAAACCACTAATACAATTGGAACCGAGTACTAGGTTGCACAAGTAGTCACATTAGGTTCCACATGTAAGTCTGGGCAAAATACACCATTTTTTTAGGAAACCCCCAAGGGAGGGTCACTCACCCACCAAAGAGAATAATAAGTTATGCCGATGAGGTAAGAGAGCAGGGAGGAGATTTTTTTAGACCACAGTCATATAATACACAAAGATTAGAGGCGGAGGGACTTCATTCATTCATTAGGTAGATACAATCTCACTGAGCACATTTTTAATAAGGAAGAAATTTCATTAATTAGTAAAGGGTTTGTCCCTAACACATATCCTAATGAGTTAGATTTATTTCTGAATATTAATAGATTCACACGCACACTCAGACTTAAAAGGCATTTCTCAATGAAGGAAGAGGATTGTAATAAAGATGAATCACTGATAGAAACATTGCAAGATCTTATAGCAGAGAGTGATATATATAATATTGATGATATAGAAGGTGTTACACAACATCCAGTCAGTGAGGCATTTATACATACCAAGTTTAAGCCTAAATCTATATATTATCCTTATCAAAGTAAGGGTTCATATACAGAAGCATTTCAGAATATGGTGATGCAAGATTTTAACAAACTTTGTACTAATTATAAGGAATTACATTATAATGTCACTAAACAGGAAAGTCTGGCTGAACATATATATTACACAATCAGACAAAGGAGGAGCAACAGTAATTATGTTGTATGAGGACTACCTGGATGAAGCATATAGATTACTTCAAGATATGGATACATATAAGGTATTTGAAGTAGAACCTACTGAGAGGTACAGTAAGCAGTTACAGTAGCTAATAGGGGAGGCATATAGATAAGGTATAGTGACTAAACTGGAAAAGGAGTTCTTATAGGTTAGACAACCTAAGGTACCTTATTTTTATTTGGTACCAAAAATCCACAAAACGCTTGTTAAACCACAGGTCCGGCCCATTATTGCTGATATGGGGGGGTGATGTTGAGGTTATCTGAATATATTGATAATTTTCTCCAAAAGTACATAGTATCACTAGAATCTTATATTAAGGATACTCAGCATGTCCTAGGTATATTAGATATATTTGAATGGAAAGGGGATTGTGTATGGGCCACCATCAACGTCATTTCCATTTATACCAATATAGAACATCAGAAAGGGCTGGAGGCTATTAGATTCTTTTTGGAAAGAGATAATGAGATGTCACAAATACAAAAATCCTTCATACTTGAGGGTATAGAATTTATTTTGTATAACAATTATTTCCAGTTCATGGACAAGTTCTACCTCCAAGTCAGAGGAGCTGCCATGGGCTCCAGCTTCTTCCCCAGCTATGCTAACCTATACATGGGTCACTGGGAGTTGACTCATGTATGGGGGCGGGGCTGGTTGGAGAGGCTGGTGTACTATGGGTGCTTTATAGATGACCTTCTCATTATATGGGGAGGTAGTGTGTCAGAACTGGAAACCGTTGTTATGCAACTTAATGATAATCAGTGGGACCTTATATATACTTATAACACCAATAGTGATCGTGTCAATTTCTTAGGCTTAAATATGAGCCATGAAGTGGATAAAATTATAATAGTTGCCATTTAAAGCAATGGAAAACCAACATTTGAGAAGGACAGTTTAAAAGACTGAAGATAAATTGCAAAAAAGATATTGATTATATAGAACAAGCCACCGTTCTTAAACAAAAAGTTTTTAAAAAAGGATACCCCAAAGAAGATATAGAGAAATCTTACCTGCAGGTTTTGGAGATGGATAGAGGATAAATGTTGATATATAAAAATAAAAATAATAAACCAGATAGTGCTAAGTTACAGTTTATCACACAATAGAATAATGCTCATTATAAGATAAAAATATATTGAAGAGACATTGGACAATATTGCTTCAGGACCCTGTGTTAAATCGAGAGATCGGACCAGCTCCTAAGGTAATATTTACAAAAATTAAAAATTTAAAATACATTTTTTCAAGAAAAAAGCCTAAGACAACTAGTGATAATAAAAATAATAGTTTTCTGGTTAAGAAGGGAGTATTCAAATGCGGTATGAATAGATGTATCACATGTAACTTCATTGACCATAGACAAACTAAATTTACAGATGGTCTTAATAATGAAGTGATGATTAAGGATCATATAACTTGTAATAGCACTAATGTGATTTACAGAATAACATGTCCTTGCTCCAAGAGTTATATAGGTAGAACTAAAGGAAAGATGAAGGAGCGATTCTTGGAGCATAGGAGGGCTATTATCAATGTTGACATTAAGTATCCTCTATCCAAGCATTATAAAGAATTCCATAATGCATCAATAGAAGGCACTGTTTTGATGGCTTTTGAACAAATACCGGCTTCATTGAAAGAAGGAGAAAGATTTGAACGTACAAGTAAAAGAAAAATATATTGGATATACATTTGTGATACTTTAGCCCCTAGGGGGCACAATGACAAGATAGACATTCACACATATATGGGTAGATAAGAGTATGCCTTTGTATGTTTTTGTGAACTCCTATTGATTGTTAGTTGGTTAGCAGATGGAGGGACACTTGTTTATTATAGGATGACTGCTGATTCAATTGCTTTAGCAGGTTATGGTACCTTGGTTTTATAGGGATAGTTAATATTAGAGGGTATATATATATATATATATATATATATATATATATATATATTAATATGACTCTGTCACGGTTTGTTAAGACTCTCAGACGCAAGGTTAGGTAAAACCACAACTTTATTGAAAAGTTTAAGATAATCCCATAGGATTTTATACACATACATACAATACATAGAATGGCAAATAGGTAGTACAATAGCGAATCAGGCTCTGCTGGGTCTGCCAAGATACCGGGCAAGGCAGCCTGGGCAAGCAATGAAAAGGTGGCTCTACCGACCCTGCCAATATACCGGGCAAGGCAGCCAAATAGACAGTCAAGAGAATACAGGCTCTACCGGCCCTGCCAATGTACCGGGCAAGGCAGCCTAATAGACAGTCAGGAGAATACAGGCTCTACCAGCCCTGCCAATATACCGAGCAAGGCAGCCTAACGGATCACCAGCTGATACAGGCTCTACCGGCCCTGCCAATATACCGGGCAAAGCAGCCTAACGGAACACCATAATAGTAGGCTCTACCGGCCTTGCCAATACCGGGTAAGGCAACCTCAGGGTGGAATAATAGAAGGTTCTACCGGCCTTACCAATATACCGGGCAAGGCAGCCTAAGGAGGAAGTGTCAACCACAGTGGCCTCAATAACTGTTAGATGACAATGACAGTATGGAGATGGTAGGTAGAGGCTACAAGGCCCAATGGTATTACCAGGTAGTCTGGACACCCCAGCACCTGTGTACCGAGGGAATAACTAGCTGTCTAGGACTGGACAGCGCACTGGGAACCATCAGACTATATGAATCGTAAGCCGTGAGGCAGAGGAGTAAACCAGCGCCCTCACGCTGGAAACCAACAGGCTGGATGTTAAGTAGACCTTAAGGTCATAGAGCGAACCAACGCCCGCACGTTGGGAACCAACACTCTAATACAAGTAAGCAGCAAGGCAGTGGAGCAAACCAGCGCCCACACCCTGGGAACCAACAGACTGAGTAAATAATAGGCCAGAAGGCAATGTAGCGAATCAGCGCGCTGATAACCAGCAGGCTGGATATATCGTAGGCTATAAGGCAGTGAAGCGAACCAGCGTCCGCACGCTGGGAACCAACAGATAGTTGTGTATAGAGCCATAAGGCAATGGAGCAAACCAGCACCCGCGCACTAGTACCAACAGACTAGAGTATAGTAGCCGCAAGGCAGTGGAGCGAACCAGCATCCGCACGCTGGGAACCAACAATGAACATATAGTAGGCCGTGAGGTAGTGGAGTGAACCAGCGTCTGCACGCTGGGAACCTACAGGTAGTTGTGTATAGCCAAAAGGCAAAGGAGCGAACCAGCACCTGCCCGCTGGTAAGCAACAGACTAGTAGGGTAGTAGCCATAAGGCAGTGGAGCAAACCAGCGTCCGCACGCTGGGAACCAACAGATAATTGTGTATAGAGCCGTAAGGCGAAGGAGCGAATCAGCACCCGCGCGATAGTAACCAACAGACTAGTAGTGTAGTAGCCGCATGGCAGTGGAGCAAACCAGCATCCGCACGCTGGGAACCAACAGGTGAAAATGCCGCCGGAGCGACTGAGGAACAAGGTCGCCACAGATGAAGGAACCGAACGCAGGAGATGAACAGGAACCAGCAATATGATGGTCAACTGGATCAGGAACGGCAACGGAGACTGGCAGCAGGAAACAGCAACCTCGGACGACTTCAACCAGAACAGGTACTGGAACAAGTACAGCAGACAGGAGTCTCAGGAACAGGACAAACTCAGGAAACCAGGAACACAGCAAAAAGGCCCATCAAGCTTCTGTAGCATAGTGAAAGTGGATGCAGTCTGAGACACCACGAAAGGGCAACCAGAGGGTGCCCAAACTCAGTTTAAATAGGCAATGTGAGGTGGGCTAAAGGAAGACAGCCAATGGAAGCCCCCTACAGGTGATAAACACAGAAATGCAGCAATCACGGGCACCGTGATAGAGTCTTTTGTATGTAGGTATATTATAGGGTTTATATTGATGTTTGTATTTTCTATTCTAATTGCAACTTTATTGACATCTTGAGATTAACATGTATGGAATTCATAATACGTCATGATTAAGGATGGGCGAAAATTTTCACCTCAACCTGAAATCGGCGAATAATGGCACTTTCCACTTGGCGAAAAAAAAATTTCTGCTTTTTTTCGCCTATTCCACCCATTGAAACGAATGGGAAGAAAAATATTTCTACACCACACAAAAGTTTTCTACAGCCATATAAAAGGCTGTCATGCTCTCTCAGCAGCCATTCTGTGTTTGTGAGAGGAGAGAGCAGCATGTTTTTGAGATAGGGGAATAAAGGGGAATTGAAGCTTAGTTTAGGGAGTCATTAAGGTAGGACATTTGTTCTCTGTATTAGGGGAGTCTGGCACTCTGGGGGATAAGAAGGGAGGAAGGAGGTTGACTCCCAAATATGCCAAAATTCCATGTGACTGACTGGCAAGACACAGGCACCTAGGGACCTATTTGCTTTCTGATTTTGCTGTTATTATGCTGGGTGGGGAAGTCTGGGGAAAGACGTTGATTTTGTTGTTCAGTTATAATTTTTTTTTCACAGACTGTGATAAGACAACAGGGTGGACAACTTAAAAAAAATAAAGAATTAAATAAAAAGAAAATAAAAAATAAATAAAAAAATAAATCTCTTAGGTGACAGTGGCAGACAGCTGACCGGGCTTACTCAAGGCATTATATAGCTGCATCAGTTGTGTTGCGTACCGTACAGTAAAAAAACACAGTGTAGTTGTGTAATGTCCAGCAAACGCACAAGGGGAAGGGGGAGGGGTAAAGCAGTGCAAGGACTTTAGAGTAAAGTAGTAGTTCAAAAACTGACTGCAGCAATGGTTGCTGCAGCATGTGCAATCAATGATGATGATCCCTACTCCAAGGGAGGATGCAGTTTATCAAGTTTCCAGCAAAACTAGTTCCAGCACCACCAGTGCCAGTAGAAATAAAGAACCATATAAGAAGAACACTGAAGATGACAACACGTTGCATTCAAGTTTTGATGATGCTGGCAATAGCATAATAGAAGAAGGTATAGCAGCTGAACCGCATGCTGCATCAGATTGTGAGACAAACAAGCACCAAAACACCCATAGTAGGGAACAGTAAAAGTAAAAAGAAATTGTTTGAGACCTCCAAAAGCTTAGAGGAATATAAGGGTAGTGGGCAAGAATTGTCAGGTGATGCTGATGCTGCTGCGGATAACCTAATGATGACTGATAATAATGCAGATCTAAAATATATCCCTCCAGCATCCTTCTCTTGTTCAGATACAGATGAAGATGAGAGTGAGGATGGTGACAGGGCTATAAAATTAGCAGAAAGTCAAAAGCTGAATCTTTCACCACTTTTTAGGAGCACTGTGCCTGTCTATAAAGTGCTTGAGAAAGCCATTGGAAAGTTTGACCCTGGACAAGCACAGATCAGTCATCATCAGCATCATCGCCTCTTCAAAGTCCAAGTCCCACTCAGCCCATATAATACCTGCCCGCTAGATCTCAGATACATATATTGAGAGACTTAGAGCTACAATATTAAATATGTGAAGTCAAGGATTTGAATCATCATTTCTGGTCACATACATAATTCCGCAGCATACTTTGGGCATTTGAATATTTTTTGAGAAGCTGTATCACTGCAGTTTTTTTCTCACCTAAGTGCACCAACTATCTACTAGCTCCAGAGCTGGATTTTACAATATACAAGCGCTTTAGGATTTATCATTAAACTTTTGTATTTTATTTAATAATTTTTTATCATTTATATTGTTTTAATAAATATTTGTATGTTTGTACACAGCCTATTGTAGCTCTCTCCTGTTTTGTTGGCTTACTTCTCATTTTTTGTATATATTTCACTAAAGTCACTAGGAGTCCTAATCTGCTTCTTTCTCTCCCACTTCCAAGCAAACACTGACAGCCTGTGGGATGCCAAAACTATTTTATACTATCACTACGAGAATATTTGCAAGGTTGGGATTGGTGGGGGAATTATTTCTACCATTGACTTCAATGCAATACACAGGAAAAAAGTGAAAAAGCTGTAATTTTTGCTGAAAATTTTCACTTTGCAGAAAGAGCTGTTTTTCTCCTGTGTCATTTTTGATGCAGAAACTTCTTTAATGGTTTAATGGTCACCACAGGACAAGGCATTGGGAGATGGTGTGTGGTTCTATGGTTACCATGGGATAAGGCTGGGGTCAGTATGATCTTTTATGGATACATTGGGACAAGACTGGGAGGGCAGTGTGTGGTTCTATGGTCACTGTGGGACAGTGCTGGGGGTCAAAATATGTGACTTCCAGGGCAATAGATGTTTAAGTGGAAAAAATTTAAAAACTGAACTTTTCAAGGGAATTCCCACCAGAGGCAAAAAGCGTGTTTTTTGCTGTTTTCTCTTTTGATCTCTTTTGATGTTAAACGTTTTGCTCATCCCTACTTTATACATACATACATACATATAAGGACCATAGCAACCACCTTTGAGGGGGATATTCAGTATGTACAACTGAGTTTGACATTCCTGCACTAATATGTCTACCATAATTGTGACAACTGCATCTCATCCTTTAGCCCAGTAAAAGAGACATTATAAGATCAATTACAAACAGCTTTTTTTCCTCCATCCCAAATTGATATTTTTAACCTTTCTTTTATTATTTTTTGATTATTCACCATGAGATCTGTTCCTCCTCATGTAACACTGTGAAGATTTGATCATGGAGGCTGGTCTTTGGATTAGAACAAACCTAAAGTATTCCAGGTATCCAAGCACAGTCATATTGGTTATATCTCAAGTGTTTTTTTCAGTTCCAATGATTGGTGCTGAGTTGGGGCAGTTTTCTCCATAAATAATTGAGCAGTGAGGCTTCCATGTGCAACGACTGAGGACTGGAGAAGAGAGAGTAGTAATTTTTTTTCCACTAGACTTTGCATTGATCAGAAATTTGCTTCTTTTTAAATTTGTGCATATAGAAATCCCCAAATATCATCCATTTCATTAACCTCAAGACATTTCCTGGGGTATCCTGAAGAGTTCCAGTGTAGAGGGGTTGGAGAAAGAGAGGGTTGGGTTTGATTCAGTATGTGAGTTATACCAGTGTAGTGGGACAAGGCTGGAGGTTGGTATGTGTGGTTTTATGACTATCCAGCAGTTCCCACCATGGGCAGAAACCAATGGGAATTGTAGTTTGGCAGCAGCTGGAGGGCCTCATTTTGTATATTCTGGCTACCAGACAACAGGGCAAGGTTGGAGGCCAGTATGTGTGGTTCTATGGCTACCATGGGACAAGGCTGGGGGGTTTAGTGTGTGTGGTTCTATGGCTATTGTGGAACAAATGTGTAGGGTCACAATGTGTGGTTATGTAGCTATTATGGGACAAGTGTGAACAGATTAGTATGTGCACATTTTTTTCTGATATTACCATCAGAAGGTCAACAGTGCCATTTTTCTCACTTCTCACTTTTTGGCTGCATGTTTTCGACCATCCTTAATGATGCAAATGCATGAGTATTTTACTCATTTTCAGATTCATCCTTGGTTATTTAAGGTATGTGAACACCATTGCAACTCTACCTGGACAACCAAACACTGGAAAACAAGATGGAATCATGCATACACCAGGTAATATTGTGTAAATAAATCACTACTATTTTTCAATAACCCACTGTGCAAACAATTCTGTCTTGTTTTTTGCTGTGTGTCCAACAGACCTGTGAGTACTGAAATTCAGCTGGTTCAATGTTGAGATAGGGACTGGTCCCTTCAAATGACTTTCTGACTCTTTGAACAGTGCAGCCCTGTTTATTTTATTGTCTGTTCCCAATTCTGATGGCATACATTAGATGTTGTCAGTACTCTGTGGATTATTGTTTTCTCCTTTGTCTGTTTCCATGTAAATATTTGTACATATGTTTTCTTTATTTTTATTCTTTTAGTGAGTCTATAAATACTGATGAACTGAACAATGCTTATATGGACTTCAACTATTAATCACATCTTCTTATATTCCAGTAGAGTAATTTTCTCTCATTTTCTGCTAGTGGGTGCATCGTTATATATATTTATTTTTTATTTTTTTTTATCTGTGTTTAATGTTATATGAAACACTCTTTGTTTACATACATCAGTGATGTCAATATGTTAAGCCACAGCCATTTTCAAAGTCTGGAAGATTCACATTTGTATTCTATGTTCTTGATATTCATATCAGATGAAGGAGGGATTCAGCTAAAAATAGTGTTGTGCTGACATAAACATTAAGTATTATCTGCCAAGTTGAAGCTTTAGATCTGTCTTCTACCTTGTCTTGCTTTCCAGGGCCTTCTATATTAATTACATTACAATGAGTGGTAATATTATCCCAGTGCAGAAACGAATTAACATAAATGTTCAGACTGTGCTTCCAAAGTGTATAGGTTAATTTCTCAAATCTATTTATGTGACAAACACAAATGGCTACTGCAAAATGTATGCAGGTTTTTATTTCTCTTTAAAATTAACTAATTTAATCTTAAGGAGAGAGGTCCACTATAAATATATTTGCAAATGATAAATAATTGTAAAACTGGCTTTGTATCAATATGAATTCTCAACAATACCTAGTTTCTCATATTAAATCATCAGTCTTATGGACATATTGGAACATGTGACTAAGCTTATTTGCCATGCTGTCACATACATTAATGGTCTGAAATATGATTAAGGAGTAATTTATATAACATTATGTACAGTACATGCATTTGTAGAAATAATTTAATTTTGTTCATGTAATATGATTTTCCATAGATTAGACAATTATGCTATTATAATAATAACCAGTACTAATGAGTACACAGTGCCTTACATATTTTGAAAATGAACCAATATTTTCTGAAAACATAATCTGACAAAATAAAATTATTTTTTTATTATTAAAAATATTTGAATGTCTTATAATAAATGTATACTATAACAATATTATATCAAAATAACTTCTTAATTTTGTTATCATTATATAATGTATACAATGAATGCCAAAATATTGTTTTAAAGAGGGAACATAGCAGATGGTTGATGATAGCAGTAAACCTAAGCAATTAAATGTGAAACCATAACTCTAAGAAAATATTCTGGAGTAAACAAATTGTACCACCAGGAGAAATAAAAAGTTCTGACTGATTAAAAAAAAAAAAAAAAAAAACTAAAATTGGATTTATTTAGAACTTAGACAGAAGTTGGGTTGGAGATGAGAAATGAAACTGGGTCCAGATTTCAACACCAGCTTCTGGATGGTGAACAGCACTTGAGCAAAGACTGATCACAAAACAAAGAACATCATCCTGGCGTAGCTGTGTCTGTTTTGACCACTGCCTATACACTAACAATGATAAGATACCTCATATTTCTTTATTTGGTTTGGTCTGTTCCTTTGAACTTCCATCCTCCATTCAGTCTTCTGTTAACATCTTTCCTTCACTCATCTCTCCTACATGCAACTCCACATGTTAACATCACACTTTTTTCATTCCTTCAAATCTACAACCTGCACTTGCAGGAATACTTGTACACCAAACACTCAAATATCATATCTCTACCTTTGCTTCTGCTACTATCAGATGGAGATATGTCACACAACGTGGTTCCCATTCTTTTAATCTGCCTTCTTTCTATAATCACTACAATAAGTACTTAAACCAGATCACCATTTCCTACTTTCAATTACAATGTTGTCAGTTTCCCAGACAGCTGCCTCTTTCGGATGTTTGCTCCTTTACTTACAAACGCTATTCATGATCTCTTATTCTCCTGCTCTCTATATTTACTAGCTGTATATGAGATTTGACTTTGGAGGCAGCAATCTCTTATGCAGTTCTCCCCCTTTTCTCACTCCCTAAATGGATGTGGTGGAGGGGCGTTACTACTCCTGTCTAAAGACTGCTTTTCATTGCCACTACCTCATACTACTTCTATATGGTCAATATCTTCTCTCCTAACCATATGTATACTTTTAAATTCTCTCCTTGACTGTGAATTCTTGTGTTTCATTTTCTTGTCATCAGACACCTCTTTCTCTATTTCTAGGAGATATCAACTACTACGTGGCTGATCATTCTGTCTCCTGAGATGCTCACTTTCACGCTTTACATCTGCATTTAGAGTATACCAGTGAACAGCTGCTATTAATCACAAGAATTGTCACTTTTTAGACCCTGTGTCCGCTCTGAAATTGCCTTTTTTCAATACCCCTCTTTTCCACCATCCCATCACCATCTTGTAACATGCTCTATTGCTCATCCTTCTTCTGATATTCCCACTGCCTCACTGCTTCACCTGCAACCTTCCCTCCATTATTCCCTGACTACTGGACTTTCATCCATTCCCACTAATGATGACACTAACAGCCTTGCCAAAACCTATAAGTCAGAACCCTCCTCCTCACTTTGGACCTATGCCATGTGTTTCTCTCTCTTTCTCTCTCACCAGTTTCCTTTGTTCCTGCCTATTCTGGTGAATATCACTGAAGAAAGACAGGAACACTAGGATACTTTCTCCAATACAAATTCCTCCTTTCTTGCATTAACTCTTCTCTCTCCCAGGTTAAAAACAATACTTCTCAAATCAAGAGTAGACAATGATTTGCAAATTGCTAAATCTCAAAGTCACTACTCACTACTTATACTGCTTGAACTCTCTTTTGATTTCGACTCTGTGGATCACACTCTCCTCCACCAATTTGTTAATTCTATAGGCATTTGTAGCAGCCCCAAAATGGGTGTTGTCTAATCTATGAAACTGATCCTTCAGTGTCTCCATTGATATTTACAACTGGAGATGGTGAAAACATTCACCCAAACAGAGAAAAGTGAGAAACAATTGCACTTTTCACCTTTTGTGAGAATTTCCACAAAAAAGGGAAATGTTTTCATGCTTTTTTGATATGTCCCGCAACCTTGTCCAACTGAAATGTTAGCCAAAGAATCACATATACTGACCACAAGCATTTTCCCGCTGTAGCCACAGAAACACGCATACTGACCCCAAAGTCTTGTCTCACTGCACTGGAAGCCATAGAACTATACTACTGCCCACTGCCTTTTGCTATTGTCTGGACAGTTGGAATAGGCAATATAAGGCCCACGAAGCAAGTCTCATCATTGAAAAGAGAACAATAGGAGTTATAGTCTGGCAGCAGCTATAGGATATCACATTGCTTACCTCTGCTTTACTGGTAGCCATAGAACCACAAATACTAACCCCCACCAGTCTTGTCTCACTCTAGCTATAGAACCACACATACAGACCCCCAGTCTTGTCCCACTATAACCACAAAATCACACATACTAACCCACAGCCTTGTCTCACTTCACTGTAGCCATGAAATACACATACTGACACCAAGCCTTGACCCATTGCCCTTGAAGCTATAGCATCACATATTAACTTTCCTCTGAGTCCTAGACTATCTTCACTACTACATTGGTATAGCCCTGGAATTGCATGCATCTTCCCATGCAAGAACCACAAAAGTTTCCATGAGAAATTTCTTAAGGTTAATAAAAAGGGGGACATTTTAGGGGATGTCTAGGTGCAGACATGTCTGCTGAAAAAGTAGCAAATTGCTGGTTTTCTGACAAAATTCCTGTGGGAAAAATTGGATTTTTTTGCAACTCCTAATTGCCAGCTCTTTGTCCACAAGGGATGCCTCAAGGTTCTGTTTTAGGACAGCTTCTGTTATCTCTATGAAGATTAATACTTGATGAGTTTCTAACTCATTAAGACTCATATCACCTCTGACAAACAGTCCTCCTCCATTTTTTCCAATGTTTTCCCATCAAACTGCATATCATACGCAATTGTGTTTCTCTCATATATTTTCACTCTGACCTGCTACACACCTTTAGATCAGCCAAGAACACTTTTCTCATAGCTCCGCTTGTTTTTACAGATCTCTCATATCAAACCCTTTACCAAAATTGCTTCTTATCTGTGTAATGCTTTATCTCCTACCTGTGGGAATGCACTTCCCTCACTGTCATCAAAATCACACCTCCTCAATGAAGCTTCAACAAACTAAATGGAATTGCCACTTGTTATACAGTCAAGGCACTTATATTTCACGTTTAACCCTAACCTGACCATATTCAGTGCTTTATTTCACACTTAATCTTTATGTATTCTGTATGTCTCCGTTACTCACTTCAGATTGTAATGTCTCGAGCATAGACCCCTTTCCCATATTTTAACCTTGTTTTGTAAATCCTTAAATAGGAAATCAATGTGTACATTTTTGGCACTATATAAATAAACACAATTAACTTAAAATTAACTTTAAAATATTTGAATGTTAGAGAAGTGGCCTGACCTAGCATGGCGATGCTCGTTCTTTAGACCTGCACCCAGCCCTACACAGTCTAACAGCTTCCCATAAGCTTCTTTTCATGGATTATATAACCTAAATTATCTAGGGTGAACGCAGGGTACACTGGATGAAAGGAAGGAAGCAGATATCGGGAAAACCTGCCACCTCTATTACTCACTTCCTCCCTCTGTGGCCTGCTTCTGCAATGCAACAGTGATTATGTTACACACCTCCACATCTCAATCCAGCACACAAACGGCTCCTGGATTACATGCCAAGGCCATGTCCTCCCCTCCACTACTAAGGCGGATATTTCAGACCCATTGATGGATCTTTCCTCCAAAGCCGACCTCTGTAACCTGATGGAGGAAATGAAAATACCCTCAAATCTGAGTTGACTACCATCAGAGTGGTCATGTCCCGACTGACTCAATGTATCTCTTATTTGGAGGGAAAAAAACTTAGCAGCTGATCATTCCCACACTTGAACAAGTTCTGGTCCAGCACCACAACGCTTCACATCCAGGTTGGATGATTTGAACAACAGAGGCAGGTCTGCCTTAATAACATACCTGAATCAGTCTCATCTCAAGACCAATATATTGTAACATGTGACTGCCAGCATATATTTACCCTGTGAATGCCAGCATATATTTATTATTTGACTGCCAGCATATATTTACACTGGAAGCTTCTATGCAAACTTTTTGGGGGCACATTGAATTTGGCCTTTATTTTTTCTTTCCAATGACATTTGTTTGCTACAAAGAAGAAAATCAGAAGATAAGAAGAATGAAGATGAACAGAAAGAAGAAGAAGGATATTAGAAGGTGATAGAAGAAGACTGATGGTGGATGAAAGGTAAGTATTATAGCTCTGGGTTATGGGTATTAGGATAATATAAGAGCTGGTACTGTTTAACTTTCACATTAGGGATAGTGTAGGGTTAGCGTTTGGGAGGGTGACTGTGTGTTGAGCTCACGCTTGGTGCTTGACAGTGTGTCAAGCACCCAGCGTTAGCCTTTTTCTTTGATGTTCCCTTTTCTCACTCTATTTAGCATGGGTTTTGGGAACTTAAAACATAATGAATGTTTGGCCAAAAGTCAGGTTCTTTGGCCCAAAGTTAGTTGTGATTTATATTGGTAAGCCAGTCAAGCTAGGCAGACACATCATAGTAGAGATGGGATAACATTTTTGCCTTAATCAAAAATCGGCAAATAATGGCACTTCCTGCTTGACAAATAATTTTCTTTGAAAAAGTGCAGTTTTTCAGCTTTTTTTACCTAGCTCACTGCATTGAAATCAAAGGGAACATTGAATTTACACACAACACATAGCAAATGTTGTTTTATTTCCCAAAGGCATAGTATAAAAAGGGTATGAGGGTGTCTGTGTTGGTGGAGAAACAGTCGAACAGGGATTTTTTTGAGGGGTGTTTGTTTACTGAGATTTGGGGGACAGCTAATAAAAAAAAAAGAAAGACATGGTATAAAAATAAAATAAGAAACTGGTACATAATTAGCGGTGGATGAAAAATGAGAAACATTTCCCGCATTACTTTTCACAAATCACTTTTTTGCAATAGTTTTCTCCTTTTTTTCCAGTGCAAAATGTTCCTACTTTTCACCTATTCCACCAAATGGTTTGCCTATTCCAACACATTTTTCTCCTATTCCAGCACATTTTTCTCCGGTTCAACACATTTTCCACCTATGATTCCTATGGTGCAACATTTCCTAGTAGAATATTATATTCTTCTGAGGGCTGTAGTGAAGAAATAATAAGTAGGTGAAAGTCAAAGTTGTGAGTAAAGGTGGACGAAAAGTCATTTCCTGCATGACTTTTTACAAAAAGAAACTGACAATTTTTTTTCGTGGAATGTATCTCCTTTTATCCAATGCAAAATTTTCCTTCTTTTCACCTAATCATCCAGTTTCTTAAACAACTCAGCAGCAGCAAGAACAACAGATGTATATTCCGCAATGATTGTGGAGTATATATATATATTTTTTTCTCACGGCTTCAGCAAAAAACAGAGGCCCACAAAAACATAGACGAAAAATGTGTTTTAATAGGAGAGAAATGCGTTCAAAAGGTGAAAAATTTGTTAGAATAGGTGAAAAATATGCTTAAGCACATCCCACCCAATCAGTTTAAAGCACAGCAGCTCAAAGCTGATTGGCTGGGATGTGCATAAGCTGTGGAGGAATTTGAACAGAGACTGCCCATATATAAATTCAGACTGTTCAAATTCCCTCAGTGTGGAATGGGCATCGGCCGATGAGGGATAGGACAAGGGGAGATGTGGCACACAGTACTGGCTTCGATGCCACCGCCTATGCGGCCACACACACAGCGGTGGAGCAAAATTCATAAGCTAAGTATTTTGTAAAATGTATTTATGGTATATTTATGGCGTTTAGAAATACATATTTTTTTATCCAAGTTGGACATCTTGTAATAGCTAGAGGCATATTTATATTGAACCTAACATTAAAACAAAGTTTAACCCTTTCTGCCCCCGGGAGTTATGCAATGCTTTGTGATGCGTTGCATAACCCTCTGGCACTCAAGGGGTTAAACTATATATTAGTATGCAGAATATTTCACCAACACTTTAATTCACTTATTTTTCTTTACAGCCAGAAAAAATAAGAGATGACAGAAGAGAAGGACAGATGATGACCAGGATGCTGAGGACTTGCCTGGACATAAGGATTAACGGTAAGTGTTACATTTTATGTGATTTGTACCTAAGTCAGGTTAACCCTATGAGTGTTGGCAGGGTAATTATAACGCGCTGGAACTTATAGGGGTAATTCTACTAACTTTGGACACTTTTTAGGTAGTTTGGATGTATTGATATGGGGCTTAGGGCATTTTCCCACTGCTGGACTTTAGAAGAAGAAGGTGATGACGAGCAAGGTGACATGATTTTATAGAACAAGAATGATGAAGATGAGAAGGATCAAGATGAAGATAAGAAGACAGAAGAATAAGATAAGATAGATCATAGAAAAAAATACTTACAGTAGATGATAGATACATGTTAAAGCTGTGGGATATGGGTGATATGATGTTGCAGCTTTTTGTTCCCACAATGATGCTAAATAGTCAAATAATACTAATCCTAACAATGAGCGTTTGGCCGCAATATGGGGTTTAGCAAAAAATGGTCGTTGCAGTGGATGCTGGCCAAACTATAGAATTCAGATGGTACAACTGTGTGTGTAACGGGCGGGACTCCTTTGGCCCCTAACAATGCTTTTGGCACCATTCATAGTATCGAGCCCCTAGGGGGCTGTGTCAGGAACATGTAAGTGTAAACTGAATTGCTGTAATGGAGCACATGTAGGTGTCACACTTGTCCACCTTAACCATGGTCTCCTTCATTGTGAACTTTGGCACTGGCTCAACTGTGATCTATCTGAGATATGACCCTTTTTATGGCTTTTCTTCACAGGTGATAGAAGTGCATCTTTTCTCCATGCACGGATAGTTTTACAGCAAGAGGTATTTATACTTTCAGTGGCAAAGATATTATTTTCCTGCTCTAAGTGTGCTATCAGTCTGGATTGCCTTTTGTGTATCAATAACTGTCTTGTTTTGAACCTAATCTTGTGTTGTCTGTCCTGGCTACTGATATAGATGTTGACTATGATACAGACTACCTATCCATTCTTTGGCAATGACCACTCACTATGAAGCAGAGCTGCCTGTCCTGACCTTTGGCTATGACCATTGACTATGAACACCTGCCTGTCCTGATCTTTTGTTTAGTCTTGACCTCATATGCACTTCTTCTCTCTGTGCTGTGGGTTTGTATCTTCACTCAGTGATTGCCACTGGTATTCTCATTCCTGCTACCTTACAGTGTATTGTGGTGGCTATCTTATTCCAGTCCTGGCTCTGCTGACTGTTGTTATTTGACCTTGAAGTTGGCAACAGCAAGTTCACATCAGCCACTGCACTGCTTATTTGCGTCACTCCCTAGATTTGCACTCCAGATGTGGTCAGAGTCTTACCCTAAGCACACCCAGATGTAAAAAAAAAAGAAACATTATTTAATACTACAACCATTTTCACTGTACATACAAAATAAGTGGTACATTACTCACAGATGTTTTGTGTCATATGAAAGAATTTAGACATAAAAGTACTGGAACTGATGGACCACTTATAAGAGAGGCTAGGGGAAAGACTCTTCAGGAAGAATACCTTTCCTTCACAAAGTTAATTATGGAACACATACACCACAGGGAGTTACCAGGGCAGAAAGACTATTTCAGATACATTAAATATTGGTCTATGTTTATAAAAGCAATGAATGCTAAGCACATCTCCAGTAGCGGTGGGCAAAAGGTCTCGCCTTGTTCCAGCAAATAAATCCATGAAAACCAAGATGTTGTCTGCTTTTTCACAGGAAAATCCACTTTAAATACAACAATTAAAATCTATGCGGTTTCCGCCCATTGACAAAGATGATTCGCTATTTTTTCAATGGTTAGAAGGTTTTCGCCCCTTTATTAACATGTTTTTCACCTTTTCTCTATAAAAATCTAAAGTTTTTCAGGAAGTGAAACACAATACAAGCAGCCACAGAGCGAGATGTGCTAGTTAGGAGTTGACTCATATTATATTATAGGATTTACAGTAGTTAAGCTGCTCAGGTCCCAGGAGGTAACACAGGAATTTTTAATTCATAATTGTGTTTTTTTTTAATTATGTAATTAATGTATACGTTTTAAGATACTTTCCCCAATGATTATACATTGACCCAAAGGGTTTTCTTATTAGATTATCATTTGCCCCACTAATATCTACCTTTTTTTGAGGTTAAATAATTAGTTTTTTCTCATTCTCCTGTTTTTTTCTTTTTGTATTTAGTGGATTCACTTGTCGATATGGGTGCATAGTGGTGAGGATAGATATAACCCTAAACAGCATGACCTAGATAATAGTAACATTTGGTCTATGTTTTTTATTTCTGTATAAAGCTAAATGCAACCAGGGCATAACGGAGCATCTGAGGAGATTAAATCCTGCAGAATATTTTAAGCTGGTGGCAGGGAGAGTTCATCATTACTATTAAACTGCAATTTGGCATGTGTCCTTAGCAGGGAGTGGGCAAGGGGCAGAGTGACAGCAGTAGTTCTTGGTTTCTGGTGGGGGGATTTCACATTGGGGACCCTAAGTGTCATGGTGTTTGTATAGCGTTGTGTCAGGTGTTTGATGTGAGTGCAGATGTACCCAATGTTACCAGTCCTTCCCTTATATACCACACACACTGCACACATTTCAGTTGCTGATGTGAAAAGCACAGTTCCTGCTCTCAAGGCAACAATCTCTATTCTAGTAAAATCACACCCATGATTTTGGATGAGTGGAAGGTGGACAATCATTACTGGACAACTGCTTCTTTTCTCCACATATACATGAAATGGTGGGGGCTAGTTATGGTGCTGCTACTGCCTCAGGAGCATCATTGGAGCTAGTAGTGGGAAGTTGATCCTTCATCATCCATCACCCATGTTACTGCTGTTGTTGATCCCATTCCCAAATTCTGCAATTACTTCAGGGCATTTGACAATGGCCAGTGGCCACTGGCCAACTGTAACGGTTTGTTTGACTCACAGACACAGAGTTAGGATAAAAAAACACAGTTTTATTAAATACAATAATACACAAAGAACCCTCACATGTCCTGTAATATATAACTTATAGTACAGACACATGACAGGTTAATTAGGCCCACACAGGTACAGCACAAATATAGGAGACAAACAGTTTATGCTGACACTGGTCAGGCAGATGATAAGGTTTCCAGGTTTCAGCAAGGCAGGAGTTAACGTTCATCAAGAAAGGAAAACAGTCCCAATGTGCAGGTACAGAGCTGATTCTTAAACACACCAAAGACTGAGTTCACAGCGAGTACCAGTCCACGGAAGTAACCAGGAGCGTAACCAAGGCAATGTACCGGTGCAATCACGGAGGCAACACTGGCAACTGGTTTTGACAGAGTGGAGCATAACCAATGACAATGTACCATTCTATCACGGAGGCAACTCTTGCAACCGGTTTTGACAGAGTGGAGTGTTACCAATGGCAATGTACCGGTGCAATCACGGAGGCAACACTGGCAACCGGTTTTGACAGAGTGGAGCGTAACTAATGGCAATGTACCAGTGCTATCACGGAGGCAACACTTGCAACCGGTTTTGACAGAGTGGAGTGTTACCAATGGCAATGTACCGGTGCAATCACGGAGGCAACACTGGCAACTGGTTTTGACAGAGTGGAGAGTAGCCAATGGCAATGTACCGGTGCTATCACAGAGGCAACACTTGCAACCGGTCTTGACAGAGTGGAGCGTAGCCAATGGCAATGTACCGGTGCTATCATGGAGGCAACACTGGCAACTGGTTTTGACAGAGTGAGGGACTAGGCCAGAGGTGCTCCGTAGAGCCAAATGGGACAATACTAGGCAAGCCTGTGGGTGCAGATGTGCCAAACAAGGTAAGGCACCGGAAGTCAGAATGTCGCTGAGGCGACCAGGACCAAAACTGAGATCTGCCGAGTCGGAATCCAGGAGCAGGTACGTCAGCCAGGCCAGGTCAGGATACAGAAGCAGGAACGTCAGCCAATCCGGGTCGGTACATGGTAGCAGGAACGTCAGCCAGGCCGGGTCAATACACAGGAACGATCACTGGAGAGTAGTCAGGCGGTCCGGGTCAGTACACAGGCGCAGGAACTGGAGAGTAGTCAGGCAAGACAAGTCGGTACACTGAAAACCTCAATAACAAACGTAGCACTAGCACAGGAACACCACGAAAGGGCAATGTGTGGGTGCAGGAGCCCAGTATATAAAGGCTATACTGGGCGGGCTTAACACAGGGCAACCAATGAGGACCTCACATTGGATAACTGACAGAAAAAATATAAAGGAATCAGGAGCACCGTGATACCAACAGAACATGACCTGCTGGCACTAGGCAAATAGAACATTTTTCTCTAAGGGCTTGTTCTTAAAAAAACAAACAAAAAAACAACAGAGGCATAAAAACAAAAGAAACAATTTTTGGGGGCTTGCTCCTAACAAGCAATGTTTCTTTAGGGCTTAAGTCAAACAAATCTAAGTCCTACCAATCAATGTTTCCCCAGAGCTTTTTGCAAACAAGTCTAAGTCTTTTAAATCAATGTTTCCTCGGGGCTTGGGCCTACCACAAGTCTTGTTTCCTAAAACAAATCAATGTTTCGTCAGGGCTTGTGGATCTAATAACTCTAAGTCCTACAAATCAATGTTTCCTCAGGACATGGGCCTAACACAAGTCTAAATCCTAAAAATCTTCCTCTACAAAATACTCTATCCCTTCAGTCTACCCCAGTTGGTCCCTGTCTCTGTCACTTTCAATTTCTTATTTTATTTAAAATTTTATTTTTTTATTAACTGTCCCTCAATACCAGTCAACAAACCCCTCAAAACAAATTCCCTGTTCAAATAATTCTTTCCCCAGACTCCACCCACCAACACAGGCACATTCCTCAGAACCATTTTATACCGTGTCTTATGCTTTTTGTTTTCTTTTATTGTATTTATTTTTTAACTGTCCCCCCATTCCCAGATACAACCTCCCCCCGCCCCCCCCTGTACAACTGATTCTTTACCGAGACTCCACCATCACAGGCACCCTCATGCCCCTTTTATACTATGCCTTTGGGAAATAAAATAACATTTGCAATGTGTTGTGTTTAAATTCAATGTTCCCATTGATTTCAATGGAACGAGCTAGGCGAATAAAATGAAAAAAATTAACTTTTCATGAGAAATTATTCGCCAAGAGGGAAGTTCCATTATTAACCGGTTTTGGTTTTAGGTAAAAAGTTTTGCCCATCCCTAGCCTCCAATGCATTCAAGGGTTTATTTTCATAATTAAAATTAACAGAAATATTTGTTTGGCCTCTATTGTGGAGTTGATTTACTGCAGAATAACAGTTTACTTTAATAAATATGGGCCATTGTCTCTAAAGGTACCTCTTCCTCCTAATGTCTTTAAAGAGAAATCACTGACCACTTTTGAGCTTTAAGGAAGGACAGAGTTTGAGAGACTTGCTAGTAAAGTCCGATACTAAACACACTGTTATCCCAAAAGATAATCATTATGGCAGCCTAGCAGCAAAAACGTTTGCTTCAAATGAACTAGGTTCTTCAAATGTAGAAATATGATCACTAAATATCTAAATAACAACAGTATGTGTCTTTCTTATGGTCCTATGTAAAAAAGAAAACTTGGAGTAATTCTGGAGTAAACCAACTGCACCTTAAGTGACTAATACAAGTTACCTTATGAGGATGATGATTTCTATTCTTTATTTATTGTGTGCCAATATTCTATGCAGTTATGTGAAAAAAGTGAAAAGAAAAATGTAGAGTGACATACAAAAGTAGATGCAGGCATGTAGTAGTATGGTAGGCTAGTAGTTTGGTTGACAAGTGTTAGACCCAACAAACCTGAAAGATTAACAAAATATATGGGAATTTTGTTGGGAAGAGAAAAGGTTGTGTCATCTGTAGGATTTTATCAACCACAGGACTAGGTTAAGTGTGGTTTGAGAAATAAGATTAATTATGGAGGTTGCACCAGGGGAGTGGGAAAGGGAGAGTAAAGCGGTACAGTTGTGCAGCTGAATAGACTAATGGAGCATAGGATTCTGGAAATTCATGAAATGTTTGCAATTAATAAATTTTTTGGGGATATAATATTGTATGGTAGTAGTTCCATAGATTGGAATGCTCCTTGAGTCATGAACTTGGATGAGAGTGAAAAGTAATGTGTAGAGCAAAGAGGTAGCTAAGGGAGTATTTGGAGAGAAACAAAGGTGTGTATGGAGCAGCTATATTGAAGAGAGCATTGTAGGACAATGTACTGGATCTGATGCTTAATGGAATAGGAAGCCAAAGTAGGGATTTGAAAAGAAGGGTAGCCATTAAGGATCAGTGGGTTAACAAATAAGTATGGTAACAGTAATTTGAAGTTGATAGAGACATATTAGTGAGAGTAAAGCCAGAAAAGGTTAAAATAGTTTAGGTGAGAAATGTGTAGTGAGTGAACAAGTGAATGAGTGAATTTTGGTGGCAAGAGCAGGGTGAAAAATAATCCAGAGGCAGCTAACCTGTGAGGCAGAGCCAATGATTTGTTTATACATTTTACTTGTTTATAACCATTGCTACTCAGCTATACCATGCTTTTAAAATAAATAGATAAATAACAGATATTTTTTAAACAAAATTGACTCATTGTATTTCATTATAATATTGAATTTATACAGTAATACATGCATAATATTTTGTTCCTTCATAAACCTGTATATCCCATGCACCTATGTGACTTTGAAACATACTTAATTCTACATATTTGAGTGGTATTTATTTTAAAAAGACTGACTATTGCAATGGTGGACTTAATCTTACAAGACAAAAACTAATGAGAATGCAAATGATACACACAGAATTTCAAAGCAGCTAGTTTAAATGGTTCAAACAATGTTTTAAAATTAGATCTCTTAAACAGAAGCTTGGGGAAAAGTATGTTGATTGACACAGCTGTCAGACGGGAAGACCCTGGAGAAAGAAAAGATTGTCTCAGAACTCAAGCAATGAAACACATATAAAATACTAATCAAGCCCTAAAAGCAAAATAAAAACATTATTATATTACTTCATTTTGTAACAATGCAGGTATAGTCTTATGGATGAGTATATAGCTGATAGAGTACAATTTGATACCATCTTAGAAATTAACTTCTTAAAAATCTCAGATCAGTAAATTATAATTTTGACAAGTTTCTGTTAAAGGAACAGTAAAGGTTTTTTAAACCTATGAGTGCCAGAAATGTATATAATACATTTCTAGCATATGCATTGGCTTAAATGCATTAGATACCTCTCTGGCACTCAGCTTTTCCTGCTAAGTAACACAAGGGTACTCCCACTGCTGGGAGATTTATCATAAAAAAGTTATTATAGCTCAGACTTATTTTTTTTATCAAACTGTTAGCAACAGCACTAACTTGTGTCCATAAAGTCATTTTTCACCCTTTACTAACTCTGTTACTAACTCTGTTTTAACATTTGGTTGTTATTTTAACACCCTAAAGACTGGTGACTGGTGGATGTGTGTTAAGGACTGGTGGTAGTCCTGGCACGACATGGAATTCTGGGATGGCAGTGCAGTTACATGCCATCCCAGAATTCATTGCGAAAAGAATAGTTGCAGTGGTCCATAAGAGCTGCCCACCCCGGATCAGGTAGTCATTAAGGGGGTAAACATACCATATTTTTTGTTTTTGCTATTTTATTACCAGTAGCCTACACTTTCACCTCCTACCACATTTGAGGAAATCTACTGAAAATGCAACTTTTTCCTTTAATTTCAGTACTATAAATGAAAACAAATTTGTGGAAGTTATTTTTTTTCAACTCTTCACTAGTTAATACTTTTGATGATATGTTCAGCACCAAATCACTTTCTGAAACCAATAAAAAAATGTATACATATGTCTTAATATGGAAATGAACAATTGAAATGTATAAGAGAATTTGCTATTTCTACTATCTTGCACCTAAAGAATGCTATAAAACATTTAATGTATTTTTCTTTTTACTTTATGTTGAACATTGTACACTATTTGTAATGTAGAGTTACCACAAGAATTACCAGCAAGGACTACAAAACTTAAGTTACCACAAATTACATTGTAATGTAATTTTTCAATCATGCCATATACACAAAAACTGTCCATTCAGTCACTAAGTTAAATATAACTTAAGACGCATACCAGTCATTCATTTGCATTTCTTAACCAAGGCTGATGCCTAAATCATAGTAGAATATTGAGAAACATACAATATCATGATTTTTTTAAAATTACTAACGATCTCCTGAGAGACGAATAAAATGGCACATTATTCTTATGAGTAGACTTCTCATAGGTGGTGAGAGGAGCACAAAAATGCAGTTATACCAATATACAGGTTACAGTAAAATATTATTTAATTTTTGAACCATATGCTTTTATTTAAATAAATTCCTTAGATATTTAGATTTAAAGTTACAGCTTTGTGCAGGCATAAAACATCCTCCCACAATTTATCCATTGTTAGTAATAGCACCATATGTACTGACATTCCAGGGTTATCCTGCTGAACAAGTAACCCTAGAACCACATACACTGAGCACAAGACTTGTCCCATGGTAGCCATAGAACCACACATACTGACCCCCAGCACTGTCCCATTATCACAGTCCCCCTAAGGAGGCCTTAGTGATCCTGTGCTTCCTTCCCCTGTGGTGTGTTGGTCGGCATGATTGTGGTTACATCAGCATTGGTGATATCATGAAACAGGCACTAGCACGGATGCCTGTTAATTGGCCTATTCTGTTTTGCCTAATTGGATTCCACCTTCTTCTTCTCTTTTATTAACCTCCTTGGGCCTAGGAACCATTGCCCTTACGTGGTGTTTCTGCTCGTTCTATTTCACTCTGATGTGACCCATGCCTATATGAGAATCCGCTCCGTGTATGACCCCAGCTTGTCTGACTACCTACATCGGTTCTATATTGTGGCTCTGGCTAACTCACTTGCTCCGTGTATGACCCTGGCTTGTCTGACTACCCACATCGGTTCTGACCTGTGGCTCTGGCTGACTATCTCACTCCATGTTGACCCTGGTCTGTCTGACTACCAACATCAGTGCAGACCTGTGACTCTGGCTGACTAACTCGCTCAGTGTAGTCCCAAGTTTGTATGACTTCTGGCTCTGGCTACTACTCGGTCAGTGTAGTCCCTGGCTTGTCTGACCTGTGGCTCTGGCTGCCAAATGCACTCCTAGCTTGCCTGACTGGTAGTGTCCGTGTTCCGTGGTTCTGGTCTGGTCCAACTCCCTGTTGCCTCCAGTCACATGACTGAGGTGTTGCTTACGCATACAGTATTATACCTTTCATACTGGCGTTCCACTCAAGCCTCTTTCCTAGTCTCAGTAGCTCACAGAAGTGCAGTTCACTGCACTGTGTGCAGCTCTGGAGAGGAGCCTGGGTGCTATAATCCTGTGTCTGGAGTTGTGTGGGTTATACTATTATTGCTGTATATTGTAAACAAAGTGGTTGTATTTTATCATTGCGTCTGTCCTTCTTTGCCTGAAAACCGTGACACACACTGGTAGAGATTAAACCACACATACTTACCCTTTGCTTTGTCCCATTGCACAGCTTGGTGCCACATTACCCATTGAACTGCACATACCTCCACCTCAAGCCTTGTTTTACTGGTGTCCGTAGAAACACATATAATGATCCCCATCCTTGTCTCCCTTCAATGTGTAGAGTTCTATGAGACTTGTTCCCAGAATAGGAGTTGTTAACAGATGCACATAAACACCATTTATCCTGGTGCACATGAACACCACTACACATGAAATGGTTACAGCATACTTTCAAGACAAAAATGTTCTAGGCCAAATGATGACCACGTAAGTAATGACAAACAAGACAGTGTGTGAGCCCACTACCTTTGCCCACAACTGTGGAAACACATAGCTGCCTACCAGCAAGTGTGCAGTGAAAATGTGTTTTCAGTGCAGCTGGTTATCATTAATAACAGTAGTACATGATTATCCAGCAACAGTGTTGTTAGATTCACGTTCTTAAAAATGAATCATCAACCAGTATCTTATTAGTGTGATAAAGTAGTGTCAGAGACATTGCCAAGATGGGGAGTAAATGGTTAATTTTTCTTTTAAACCAAATTCTCTGAAAGTCTGTTTTTAAGATGTGTGTAATGATCTCATGTTATAACAATGACTCCATTTTAGAGACAAAAAGGGGCTTCTCTTTACCTAGACGTGAGTAAAAATAGTTGAGTGAATTTTACGATTAAATATGACTATCCTGCAGACAGTAGGCCTGATAAGGGATTATCCCATATGGGAAAGTCTGGTAGGATGACATATTTATATGACGTCTAATGACTTCTTCAATATATCACTGATGACATAAAAATTATCATATCTAAAATTTTTATGTGGAGTAAAAGCGACATCTCCAGGCTAAATAGCGTTATTATTAGTGCTTTGGAATTTTTCCATAATAATATGCGTGATGTCATAGGGAAATTAGGGATTAGGAGTATCCCATCAGATAATACTGATGATGTCCCTGCATAATGAGATGCATCTCTATTCAATCAGAGGAGATTCTGATAAGGGTAATTTTACATTATAAATATTTAAGTTTTGAGAGAGAAAGGTGCTTTTCCTCTTGGTTCCTGGCGCTTCAATTCCTGCTATATACCTGGCTGCCTGCTAAAGAAATCCTAAGAAATCCACACTTATTGGACTGGTAACTTGAAACTTGAAACAGTTAGCTCCCAGACGATGAATTAACTGTACAATTCCTGGCAAACTCTGCCCATGGCAACAGGTCAGCCCAATTGTCGTGATGATCGGACACAAAACAGCGTAGAAATTGTTCCAATCCTTGATTGGCATGTTCGGTGGCTCCTTTGGTCTGGGGATGGTAGGCAGAAGAAAAGGATAACTGTATGTCCATCTTATCACAGAATGCCCTCCAGAACCTGGACACAAATTGGCTCCCTTGATCAGACACCAGCACCCTGGGTACACCATGCAACCAAAACATTTCTCTGGCAAAGGCAACAGCCAACTACTGGGCAGAGGGAAGGCCAGCAAGAGGCACAAAGTGTGCCATTTTAGAGAATCTGTCGACCACCATCAGAATAAATGAATATCCCCTAGACACTGGCAATTCCCTCAGGAAGTCAATCGAGACATGGGACCAAGGACACTCGCCATTAGGTACTGGTTGAAGCAAACCCACTGGGAAGTGTCTAGGGGATTTGACACGGGCACAAGTAGTGCATGCTGCCGTGAAGGCGGTGCAATCAGCATGCAAGGAAGGCCACCAGAATAACTGTGATAGCAACCAGATCAATTGGTCCCTGGCAACATGCCCAGCTGTCCGGGATGCATGATAGGTTTCGAGTAGGCGGGTACAGAAAGGCTCAACTACAAAACACTTGCCTACTGGGGTATCAGGGGGTGCAGTTGCCTGGGTAGCATGGATCTCCTCCCACAGAGGCGAAGTGATTCTGGTCCACAAGGTAGCCAAAATGTGATCTGGCTGAATAATGGGTACTGGAGTCTCATCGCTTTCCATATCTGGACCAAATTGCCTGGACAGGACTTTTGCCCTAATATTCTTGGAACCGGGCAGGTAGGATACAATAAAATTAAAACGGGAGAAAAACAAAGCCCATCTGGCTTGTCGAGAGGACAATCTCTTCAACTCAGAAAGGTACGTTAGATTTTTATGATCAGTCAAGATCAATACCGGGGTTCTAGTACCCTCAAGTAGGTATCGCCATTCTTTAAGGGCTAGAATAATCACCAACAGTTCTCTGTCCCCAATCTTGTAGTGGCTCTGAGCACTAGACAACTTCTTTGAGAAAAAGCCACATGGTCTTAACATACTCCCTGGGTCCAGGCGCTGTGTCAACACTGCCCCTACCCCAGTTTCAGAGGCATCGACCTCCAACATGAATGGAAGGGAGGGGTTGGAGTGGGACAGTACATGAGCAGAAGCAAATGTGGATTTCAGCATCACAAAGGCTTGTTCAGCTTCCTGAGACCATTGGGATGGATTAGCGACCTTGTGCGTAAGGTCGGACACTGGCTTTACAATCGTGGAAAAGTCTCGAATGAACTTCCTATAATAGTTGGCAAAGGCAAGAAAACATTGGATAGCTTTGAGTCCCTTGGGACGTGGCCACTGCAGGACAGCTGCAAGCTTATCCTTGTCCATTGCAATGCCATTTTTAGAGATCACAAAGCCTAGAAAAGGCACCATAGGCTTGTGAAACTCGCATTTCTCAATTTTGCACTAGAGTTTGTTCTCACGGAGTCTAAGCAAAACTGCGGTCACATCCTTGATGTGTTGCAACAAATTGGACGAATGTATGAGAATGTCATCAAGATAAACAACTACATAAGACTGTAGCATGTCACGTAGGATGTCATTGATAAATTCCTGGAATACTGCGGGGGCGTTACATAGCCCAATAGGCATCACCAGATATTCATAATGCCCTGATCTGGTATTGAATGCCATTTTCCACTCATCACCGACCCTTATTCTGATCAAGTTGTATGCAGCACGTAAATCTAACTTGGATAAAATGGAGGAGCCTTTCAATCTGTCAAACAGCTCTGTAACGAGAGGTATAGGATAGGCATTTTTGGGAATAAGTTTATTCAATCCACGATAATCTATGCATGGTCGTAACTCACCATTTTTCTTTTTAACAAAGAAGAAACCAGCCCCCGCGGGAGAGGATGATTTCCTGATAATACCCCTCTCCAGGGCATCCGAAATGTACTCCTCCATAGCCCGATTCTCCTCGCACGACAGTGGGTACGCACGACCCTGAGGAGGAAGGGCACCAGGAGGCATATCAATAGCACAATCGCACGCTCAATGCTGCGGCAAGGCACTGGCCTCTCCTTTACTGAAAATGTTGCTGAATTGATAGTATTCAGCAGGCATGGAGGGAGAGGTACACATAATCTTGGTGGGGTGGGAAATACAATGTTTATTACAGAATTGAGACCAAGCCGTAATCTCACAATTTGTCAGTTGAACCTAGGGTTGTGCAGATGTAACCATGGAAACCCCAAGATGACGGCATGGTGAGGAGAACGGATAATGTGGAAATATTGTTTCTCGGTATGGAGCGCCCCAATACGCATGGAGAGAGGTATCGTTTCCATAGCAATTTGGGCCGGTACCAACGGCCTGACATCAATGGCCTCGATAGACAAGGGATTTTCTTTCTCCACCATTGGAATTTTGTGTAAGGCAGCGAATAAGTCATCCATAAAAACCCGGCTGCGCTACTAGGGCCAGAACTTCCACCGAGAGTTCTGCCCAGGTAATTATAGCCTGAACTGGAGTCTTCTGATTCATTGGATCTAGGGACTGCTGAACGCCACCTAGGGCCTGTCTCCCAATAGAAAGGTATCAGGAAGTAGTAAAGTGTCAAAATGTCGCCAGTATAGAACGGGCACAGTGATAGTTAGCGACTTCAGTCAGACGAGATGGAGTATTTTGATGAAGACCAAGGCAAGACATCAGACTATCAATTATGCTGTGTACTTTTCAGTAAAAGACACACATAGTGGTTGAATAATGTCCAGCACAGGCACAAAGGGTGAGTGGGAGAGGAAAGGGAGTAGGATCATTGCAGGGACATTGGAGTAAAGTGGTAGTGTAATTTCTTATGTGCATCCATGGTTGCTGCAGCATGTATAATAAATTATGGTGATCCTGCTCCTTCCGAGGAGGATGCAGTCTGTCATTCCACCAACACCAGTAACAGTACTGCAAAAATCAATGTAAGAAGAACACTGAAGATGACAATGAGTCACCGTCATGTTTCCCCAAAGATGTTCAGGAGTCAGTATATAGTTAAATGCAATTTATTAATCAGAAAAGGAGAACACAGTATATACAATAGAAACAAGCAAATGGTTACAGGCCAGCGAGCTCTACTATCAGGAATAGTAGGCTGCCAAGCTTGACCAATCTGCTGGAGACTAGGCCTAAGCCACTGGTAGGCTCTGCTGGAACCAGGAGCAGGAACAGGAGCAGGAACATGAACACAGGATCTTGATCCGACGATGTGAGTGTACCGACTCACTCCTGCAGTCAGTCGGGAGCGATATCTGACTCACGCCTTCAGTTAGAATGGGAAATAGATAGCTGACTCATGCCTGCAGTCAGTATCAGAGCTTGTCTACCAGAGCCCCAGGTCTGCACTAGATTGGGTGTCTACTAGGTACAAGGAACAAACATAAGAGTAGTCAGACAGAGCCACAAGTCAGCACCAGAGGTGGTAGTCAGACAAGACAGGTCATACACAATTCAGGTAGTTAGCCAGAGGCACAGGTCTGCACCAGGTTGGGTGTCCACTATAGGGATAAGCAAAAGAATAGTCAGACAGAGCCACAGGTCAGCAGCAGGTTGGATGGAAGACTAGCCAGATCATACACAGAGCCCAAGATAATAGAACTGCTAAGAAAAACAATGCAAGGGCAACGGATTCAGGACTCAGTCTGCCTTTTAAACCCCTCCACAGGAAGTAGGTAGGAGGAGCAATTCAGAGGGAGGAAGTAGGTAGGAGGAGACTACAGGAAGAAAACACATAAAACAGAGGCCTGCTGCATGGTAGAAGCCTTGCGCCTGTAGATGATGCTGAAACCAAGGTAAGCTGTAAAAGTCTCATTCTAGTATTGGTAATTCCATAATGGAAGAAGGCGTAGCAGCTCAACCAACTGCTGCATCTGACAGTGAGACAAACAAGCACCAAAACACTTGTCCTTAAAGTAGTGGTATACTTTGTGAAAGTAAAAGTAAAAAGAAATTGTGGGCAAGAATCTGTGGGTAATGCTGAGGATAACCTAAAGATGATTGTCAATGATAATGATGTAGCTAGTAACAAAGTAACATAGTAAATTAGGTTAAAAAAAGGCCATCAAGTTCAGCCTTTGCCTCATAACCCAGATACATAAGAATTATATAGTTTTCTTGCTGCTAAATAAGTTTGTGTTTTTCAGACCTTTTTGTTTAGCCTACTAATACACAGTATAATCTTGTATGTTACCTTTTGAAATAAATCTGTCTAATCTTCTCTAAAATGTATCTATTGTATCTGCTATAACCACATCCTTGGGAAAGGAATGCCATAATTTAACAGATCTTACTGTTAAAAAACCCTTTCCTCTGCTGAAGTTGAAACCTCCTTTCTTCTAATCTCAAGGGGTTGACCCTGGTTATTTGATCGGGCCTTGGAAAGAATAGCTCACCAGAGAGATCCTTGTATTGACCGCTAATATAATTAAGCATTATGATAAGATCTCCTTATCTCTAGAGCAAATAAACCAAGTTTGTCTAGTCCTTACTCATAAATCAAAACCTCCATTCCCTTAATTAATTTTGTTACTCTTTGATTTACTGTCTCCAATTCCAGAATATCCTTTGTTACCCAAAACTGCACTGCAAATACGAGGTAAGGTCTTACCAACAATTTGTACAATGGTAAAATGACATTATCTACTCTTGCTTCAATACTCCTTTTTATGCAAGAAAGGACTTTGCTTTTGCAACTGCTATTTGACACTGGTCATTGTTTTCAAGGTTGTCGTTTACAAGGACTTCCAGATCTTTCTCTAACAATGAGTCCCCTAAAATGACTCTCTTAAAGGGATAGTAATACTTCATTTTAACTTTATTTTATTTTGTAGGCATTAAAAAAACATGAAGAATGATATAAGTCTTATCTCTGAAACCTTTTTGGTTTAAGAGATATTCACAAAGTACCCCCCCCCCTGTTCAACCAGATCAGAAGGGAGATGCCCAGGTAGACTGCAGAGAGGGACAATCTTCAATTAAGATAAGGGAAAAAGCTGAAAAACTTGTCAAGGGGGGAAGGGCTTTCATTGTTTTCATACAAAGAAAATTGTCCCCTTCTATTATCTGTCCTGTCATACAACCAGACTCACATCTGAGAAGAGATGGCTTACACTAGGAAAAAGGGGAACTTTGCTTGTGAATATCTCATAAACCATAAAGGTTTGAGAGATAAGACATATCATTCTTCATGTTTTTTTAATGCCTACAAAATAAAATAAAGTTAAAACGAAGTATTACTATCCCTTTAAGTTCACAAGTAGAATTTGGATTTTTCTCTTCCCAAATGTTTGAATTTACACTTTCCAACATTAAACTTCATATTACATTTGTTTGCCCAATTTGTCATTTTAGGTACAAAGAGAACAAATTTCCTGTTTTGAATTTGTTACCTTGCATATTTTAGTGTCATCTGCAAATATTGATATTTTGCTTTCTATATTTACTTCCAGGTCATTTTTAAGCATATTAAAAAGCAGTGGACTAAATACTAAACCCTAAGGTACTACACTCTCAACTTTAACTGTATTGGAGCATTGTCCATTTATAACCACACACTGTTCTCTGTCCTTCAACCAGTGTTCTAACCAATTGCAAAGGTTATTCCCTAGCCCCAATTTCTTTATTTTCCACCCAGCTGCCTGTGTGGCACTGTATCAAATGCCTTTGCAAAATATAGCTATACTAAATCTACTGCTTTACCATTATCTAGGTTACTACTTACTACTTCATAGAAGCTGAAAAAGATTATTTTGGCATGATATATTCCTCATCAAAGCATGTTGATTCCTGCTAATGTTGTAATTGTGACTATAGTCCCTTATTTTCCCTTATAGCAGTTTTGCCACAGAGGTCAAAATCATGGGTCTATAATTTTCAGGTTCTGTTTTAGTTCCCTTCTTAAAGGGATAGTAATGTTTCACAAAAACAACAGCTCCAATTAATCTTCATAGTGAAATCTAGTTGTTTGACCAGACAGATAACAGCAAGGGACAATCTTTTTACTGTGAGAACAATGAAAACCCTGTCCCCTTGACAGTTTTTTTAGCTTTTTCTCTTATCTTAATTGAATATTGTCCCTCTCTGCAATCTACCTCGGCACCTCCCTTCTGCTCTGATGTGAGCAGTGTTACATCAATAAAAGGGGCAGGAGGGGGATACTCTCATGGTGCCCGTGATTGCTCGTCCCTGCTGTCAGTCAGGTGTGTGTATTCTCCATTGGCCGCCTGTCTAACGCCCGCCTAGCACTGCCTATTTAAACCAGCCTGAGGCACCCTTTGGTTGCCCTTTCGTGGTGTCTCTGCATCTGCAGTCACCTGCCTTTATGTATCCTTGGGCCTGTTGATCTGCTACCAGTGTCAGCAATTCTCCACTGTCAGAGCTGCAGCTGCAAGGTACCTGTTTCGTTCCAGATCTGGTTGGGCTGTTGTTCCTGCTCCTGCTTCTGATCCAGTGCTGGCGTTGTTCCTGCTTCCGTTCCTGACCTGGTTGTCCGTCCTGCCGTTCCTGTGGTTGTTCCTGATGCTGTATCCTGATGAGCTTCGTCTGGCTGCCTAGTCGCCTGGGCGACATTTTTATCACGGGGTTTACTCCACATACCGGTTGCTGATCCCGTAGTATAGAACCGGTTGGGCATTCCATTGCTCCAGTACACGGTACTGGTTTACTCCACATTCCGGTTGCTGATCCCGTTGTATAGAACTGGTTGGGCATTCCACTGCTCCAGTACGCGGTACTGGTTTACTCCACATACCGGTTGCTGATCCCGTTGTATAGAATCGGTTGGGCATTCCACTGCTCCAGTACGCGGTACTGGTTTACTCCATATACCGGTTGCTGATCCCGTTGCATAGAACATGTGGGCGTTCCATTTGCTCCAGTACGCGGTACTGGTTTACTCCACATACCGGTTGCTGATCCTGTTGTCTAGAACCGGTTGGGCATTCCTTTGCTCCAGTACGCGGTACTGGTTTACTCCATCTACCGGTTGTTGAGTCCGTTGCACAGAACCGGTTGGGCGTTCCATTGCTCCAGTATGCGTTACTGGTTTGCTTCACATACCGGCTGCTTACTCGTTGCACAGAACCGGTTGGGCGTTCCATTGCTCCAGTACGCGGTACTGGTTTACTACATATACCGGTTGCTGACCCGTTGCATAGAACCGGTTGGGCGTTCCATTGCCCCAGTACATGGTATTGGTTTACTCCACACACACCGGTTGCTGATTCTGCTGTATAGAACCGGTTGGTCTATTCTACTGTCTATACTTTGTACTGGTTTGCTCCACTCTCCACATATGGCTGCTGCCTTACCATCTCAGCATTAGTGGAGCTGTCCTCATATTCCTGGCTGCCTTGCCCGGTATATTGGCAAGGCCGGTAGAGCCACATTCAGTGCCTAGTGTAACCATCCAGGCTACCTTGCCAGGTATATTGGCAAGGCCGGTAGAGCCAGTTTGCTGCTATTGTGTCACCCTACAGGCTGCCTTGCCCGGTATATTGGCAAGGCCAGTAGCACCGGTTTACATTCTGTTGTACCATCTTACTGGCTGCCTTGCCCGGTATATTGGCAAGGCCGGTAGAGCCTATATTGCTATATCTCGATACTACTATTTGCACCCATATTGTATAATGACATGTGTATGTACTGGACCCGTGAGGGTTCCCATTAAACTTTTCAATAAAGTTTGATTTTTATCTTACTCTGTGTCTGAGAGTCATAACAAACCGTGACAGATACTAGATCATTCAATACTATAAAGTAAGAATACTTTCAAAAATAGGCATGTTAATAGTTTATTTTTATCAGTTAACAAAATGATAATAAGTGAATAGATAAAAGCCTAAATCAAATCAATATTTGGTGTGACCACCCTTTGCCTTCCAAGCAACATCAATTCTTCTAGGTACACTTGCACAAATTGTGGTATTTTGTATACATATAGTCAGTTGTATGATTAAGCAATTATACCACACAGGTGCTAATAATAATCAATTTAATATGTGGATTGAAACACAAGCATTATCGGAAACAGAAACAGCTGTGTAGCAGGAATACAACTGGGTGAGGAACAGCCAAACTCAGCTAACAAGGTGAGGTTGCAGAAGACAGTAAATGTAAAAAGTCACGCATCATGGCAAGACTGAGCACCGCAACAATACTCAATGTAATTATACTGCATCATCAAGGTCTCTCCCAGGCAGAAATGTCAAGGCAAACAGTGGTTTCCAGATGTGCTGTCCAAGCTCTTCTGAAGAAGCACAAGCAAACAGGCAATGCTGAGTACCGTAGACGCAGTGGTTGGCCAAGGAAACTTAGTGCAGCAGATGAAACACACACATTGCTTACTTCCCTTCACAATCGGAAGATGTCCAGTAGTGCCATCAGCTCAGAATTGGCAGAAAACAGTGGGATTCTATGCAAATTTATACAGTGCTCTAGTCCTCTTATTCCCAATTGTATCAATATCTCTATCCAGATGAAGTATCCATTTTTTTGTTTGTACTCAAACTCAGTCCCCATTGCTCAATCCAAAGTACAAGTCATACCTCCTTGCATGTAGACTAGAAGACTGCAGAAAATAGGACAGCAAAAACAAAAGGGGCTGAATTGAACTGCAGTAATCATTTTAAATTGTTTATTAAACAAACATACAAAAACAACTTCAGGGTATGTGCTCACTAAAAATCTTTGAACACAACAGCCCATAAAGTCACATAATCCTTATTCTGCTGTCTAGGAACCTTCCGCTCTCCCAACCTCTGGCATCCTGAATGCTCGTACACAAACGGCTCCCTTTGATGACGTCACTTGTAAGGTCCATTGTGTTCCATGTTACCAGCCTCAGTCCAATGCGGGTCAGTTCCCCACAGCTTAAGGATCTGTGATTCATAGTCTACTATTCCCTATGTACTTTCTCAAAACAGTGGGATCCTGGTACACCCATCTACTGACCAGAGAAGTCTGGTCAGAAATGGTCTTCATGGAAGACTTGTGGCCAAAAAAGTCATACCTCAGACATGGAAACAAGGCCATAAGACTCAACTATGCACAAACACACAGGAACTAGGGTGCAGAAAAATGGTAGAAAGTGCTCTGAACAGATGAGTCAAAATTTGAAATATCAGGTGTAGAAGAAGGCAGTTTGCTCACCAAAAGGCTGGAGAGTGGTAGAAGAATAAGTGTCTACAAGCAACAGTGAAGAATGTGGAGGTTCCTTGCAAGTTTGGGGCTACATTTCTGCAAATAGAGTTGGGGATTTTGTCAGAATTAATGGTCTCCTCAATGCTGAGAAGTACAGGCAGATACTTATCCATCATACAATACCATCAGGAAGGCATCTGACTGGACCCAAATTTATTCTACAGCATGACAACTACCCCAAGCATACAGTGAAAGTCGTTACGAACTATCTTCAGTGTAAAGAAGAACAAGGTGTACTGGAAGTGATTGTATGGCCCCTACAGAGCTCTGATCACAACATCATTGAGTCTGTCTGGGATTAAATGAAGAGAGAGAAGTAAACAAGGCTGCCTAAATCCACAGAACCATGGCTAGTTCTTCAAGATGTTTGTAACAACCTGCTTGCCAAGTTCCTTAACAAACTGATGCCCTTTTGATGGCAAAGGGTGGTAAGACCAAATATTGATTTGATTTAGAGATTTCTTCTGTTCACTCACTATCATTTTGTTAATTGATAAACATAAACTATAAATATGTCTATTTTGAAAGCATTCTTACTTTACAGCATTTTCCACACCTGCCTAAGCTTTTTGCACAGTACTGTAGATCTAGAATATATCCCTCCAGCATCCTCTTATTCTCCAAATACAGATGAAGTTGAGAGAGGCCAGAAAGTTAGCTGAAAGGCAGAGGGTTAATCTTCTTCCACTGAAAAGGAGCACTGTGCCTGTCTATAAAATGGTTGAGAAATCTATTGGAAACTCTGACCCTGTACAAGCAATGATGCCCAAAAATACACAGTCATCCTGTCAGTCATCATCAGCATTATCACTGCTTCCCAGTCCTAGTCCCTCTCAGCCACATACACTAATAATAACCAGCAACAACACAGGTTACCAGAATCTACAGCCTTAGCTTTGATGAGCACCTATACTGCACTTGGAAGTGCAGCTTCTTTGACATGTAGTAGTAGTGTAATTTCAGGAACATCTAGCCCTAGTAGTAGTAGTAGTAGTAGAAGTAGTAGTAGTTGTACAGTAGTTGTAATAGTAGTAGTAGTAGCAGCCTCTCAAGACACCATCAGTCTAAGAAATCTACAGCATGGAGATACTTCACTCAGGATTCAAAAGTTAATCATGTTACTATATGCATTCTGTGTAAGAAGCATGTAACCAGGGGGAAAGCTGGCTCACAGATAGGAACCTCTTCAACAAGTTCCTACCTGAAGTAAAACCACAGGGGTAGTACCCCTGATCGATGGAGAAAACTAAGACTAAAGTGCCCTGAATAAGGTCTCTGGGCAGTGGGCAGAATGACCACTGGAGGATACAAGAGACATAGGTAGAAGTCAGCAACTGAACACAAGTAAAGCCCCAGCAGTGCTGAAGACTGGAGGCACTGGGTACACTGGCAATCAGAAAAAGGATCAGTCACAGGAGAAGAGCAAGTGAAGGAAAACAGAGTTTGAGATAGTCATACAGCTGGACTAGATTCGAGGCAAAAATCATGACAAAATCCCAGGATGAAAGGATACTTGAATCAGGAAATTTGACTACCATGCTGGAGCATATGGTCAGAGGATTGTGACTTCCCGGTGGACTAGAAGCAGAGAGGTCCAAATCAGGAAGGTTGGGGAATTCAAATACCTATGCCCTCAACAAGTAGGAACTTAAGAGGCAGTCAGTTGTAGGTTACTGACCAACAGCACCCTTGACAAGTCGGTAGGCTAGAGGAGGGTAGTCGTAACTATCAACAATCATGCCCTAATCAAGTTGGAACCCCAGGGGTGTTGGTTGTAGGTTATCGACCAACAATGCCTTCTATAAGTCAGAAGGCCTAAGGTGGGATTGTCGGAGGATTCAGGAAGAAAGCTGGGACTAGTGGGTAGGCCCGAGGCATCAGGAAGCACAAACCTGAGGTGTCCTCCAGCCCCCGGGAGGACTGAGAAGGTTGGAGACTCTAAAGTTGGGAGAATAGTCAAGAACAGGTCGAAGACAGTACCAGTCAAGCAGAGTGGAGCCAGAGGATGTACCACGGTGCCCGTGATCTTGAACCGTGATCGTAGTAACGGAGACCATGAGTCTCCGTTACTACGCCCATGGGGGCTATTGGCTCAAGCTCTTGCAGTGTAAATTGTCTCCATTATTACGCCCGTGGGGGCTATTGGCTGGAACTACTCTGTAGTATTCTGACCTCAGTTCCTGTTCTGCCTAAGCAGCTATCTAAGCCTTATGGACTTCAGGTGTTGTATCATCTAACACCAATTGCTGCCTCATTACCACCTTGGGTGTGCCAAACACCACAACAGAGACTGATTGATTATTTGTACTTAACCATTGAGTACCCTTGCTATTCTGTGCCTGTCCTGTGACAGTATATGTATTGTTCTTGCATCTGTATACAGGGCCTGAGAAGGCATATGTAAGCCAATTTCTCGCTATTATTCTGTGTTGCCTATAGAGGGCGATCTTTCTTCTTTATTTTTTTATTAAATGAAACTGTTTAATTCTAACCTGCTGGTCTGAGTGTCTCGAAAAACCGTTACAGGATGAGACTGAAATCATAGTCAGTGTGGAAGCTAGAAACAGGTGAATGCTGGAATTGGCAGGCAGGTAACAAGATCAGGAAACAAGCCTAGGTCAGAACACGGGAATGCGGATCAGGTAACACAGGACTTGATGTAACAACGACTCTCAGGAACTTGGAGGGAAGATGGAGCAGGGACCCAAGAGCTAGGTTGGTAGTTAAAGCAGAGGTGACCAATAGGAGGCTAGTAGAGGTGGAACCTAAGGTAAGGAGGATGACAGCATTAAAGCAATAAAATTACACAGTTATTCTACTATTTATTGCCATCCCACACTTTGTAAGTGATTAGAAAGAAGTCAAAACCTACAAAACATAATGCAAACATACGCATATGGAATAGTAAACTTGCTAAACTGTTGGCAGTTGACATGCTGCCCTCTTCTTTTGCTGAAAACAGAGGATTTAAAGAACTAATGTCATGTGTTGCACCCGAGTTGCAGTAATTTTTCAAGGATGGTTGTGCCACTGTTACTTAAGCAGGAAGATAGTGTTGTGATCAAAGCACAAAGTCACTCAGTCTGCTAACAATGTTTTCAAGGAATATGTTGATTCAGGACTCACAGCATTTACTTTCCACTATTTATTACTCAACTTCAGCCCTCAGAAGAAATAATATTGGGGCTGAAAATCTTGCAGTCATAGAAAACATAGGCAAAATATGGTAAAGTTATTTTGGGAAATGTATTTGCAGTGGTAAAAAGGAGAACATTTAGTGTATTTCTATGGGAGGAAGTTTTGTGGGAAAAGGGGAATCAGTGTATTTTCATGAAAATTCTTGCAGGAAATTTATCTAACTTTTCACCCATCTCTAATAGTCAAAAGTGTGTAATTGTCAATGTAAAATCCCACAATACAGTTAAAGTCTAGAGTGGAGGGCCTTATGGTTTAGTACTTGGTCCACTGCTCTTCAACATGTTTATAAATGACCTGGATATATGGATAGATAGAAAATTTATGCAGTATAATAAATTCAGAGAAGAATGTTCTCTAGAGAGGGATTTACATAAAATGGCAGATTGGTCATACACATGGAATATGAATTTTAATGTAAGATACTGTAAAGTTATGCAATTGGTACAAGCAATTTGTAATGCTACATAATGCTAATGAACTTAAAAGAATCATTCTAGGAGACATTCCTAAAGAAAGATCTGGGAGTCCTTGTAAACTGTAAATTTGAAAACAGTGATCAGAATCAAAAACAAAGTACTCTTTTGCATAAAAATGGGTATTGAAGCAAGAGTGGATAAAATTATTTTGCAGCTGTATAAATCATTGGTAAGCCCTCACCTTAAAGCGGAACTTTCATCAGATGAACACAGAGCCTTAAATCATAATTACATTAGCGATATATGTCTACACATAGCTGTCTTTTCAAGAATAATTGCTGCTTTAACCCTTTCAGAGCCAGTGGGGTACGGAATGCATTGCTTTGCAATGGGTTCTGTACCCCTCTGGCAATTAAAGGGTTAAAGAAAAATAGAACCTTTTCAACAGACAGGCAACAGCAGGGATCTTGCAGTAGGCTCTCTCTGTGCCTGCCCTGTCAGTCCCTTCTGATGCCTTTCTGCACAAAGACATTCAACTCACAAATCGTGGAGTTGAATGGGACAGACATCAAGTAAGTACATCAAGTTTGGCTGCACATTCCTCATATTACAAATCCTCCATTCCCTTAATTAATTTGAGTTCTCTTCTCTGTACTCCAGTTCTAGAATATTCTTTTTCAGAACTGGTGCCCCAAACTGCACTGCATATTTAAAACAGAACTTTCATCAGATGATCACAAGCAGCTGGGGTCAAAATTGCTTGCTGAGTTTGCTTTTATTGTCTTTGTGCTGGGGAAGTCTGGGGAAAGAAATTGTTGATTTTGTTTTTCAGTTTTATATATATATATATATATATATATATATATATATATATAAAAAATATATATATATATATTTTTTTTTTTTACTAACTGTGATAAGATAGGGTATACAACTTAAAAATAAATAAAACAAAATACATAAATAATATATTAGACAGCTGACTTGGAGCCTGATATGAGCTCTGTGACTGAGGTAGACTTGATAGACAGCAGACGGCACTGAGAATTTTACTGAGGGCCAAGGCAAGACATCAAACTCCATCAGTTGTGTTGTATACTTTAGAGTAAAAACACACACACAGTAGTTGAGTAATGTCTAGCAAATGCACAAGTGAGAGGGGGAAAGGTAGAGCAGTGCAAGGACTTGGGAGTAAAGTGGTAGTACAAAAACTGACTACAGCAATGGTTGATGCAGCATGTGTAATAATTGATGATGATCCCTTTACTCCCTGGGTGGATGCAGTTTGTCAGAGTCTGACCAATCACACCACTCATGACGACAGTTCCCCCCCACCACCACTACCATACACATCTGCCACATTGTAGGTTGTACTTTATTTTTTTTAATCACTTGACATAATCATGAATATGTGCCAATGTCACTTAAGCAGGAAGCAAAGGACAAATGCACTCTGCATGCTAACACATATTTCAAGGTAAATGTTGCTGTAGGACTCACAACTTTGACTTCCAGCTACTTATTTCTCCACTACAGCCCTCAGAAGAAGTAATATTGAACTGGGAAATGCTGCACCATATTAAACATAGGAGAAAATGTGTTGGAATAGGTGAAAAATTTGCTGGAATAGGGAAAAAGGAGGAAAATTTTGCATTGAAGAAAAGGAGAAAACTTTCATGAAAAAAGAGAAAAATCGTCTGTTTTTCACGAAAAGTCACAGGGGAAATTTTTCTCACTTTGCGCCCACCCCTACAAATAACCAGGGGTTACTCATTATGATTAGAGAAATGGAGGTTTCAGTTTTGGCAGAGGAAGGGGTTTTTACAGTAAAGGCTGATAAACTGTGGAATTATTTGCCCAAGGATGTGATAATTACCGTGTTATTATATTATATATTGTATTTAAACCAAAATTATGCCACTATAAAAAGCATAACTTCAGAAAGACCTTTACAGAGAGGTTAGCCAGTAGGCATTTGATATATTTTTTTACAGCTGGTTTCCAGGCTAAGTTAACCAGTCAAAATATTATAACAGTGTCTTGCACATTTTGGTTAAACTTTCAAAAGTATTTATAGTATAACCTTTAGAGAAATTGTTATATTTGCCTATTATTGCAATTAAGTATTGAAAAATGTGCTAGCAAGTTTATAGCAAGGCAAGCTTTGAAAATAATTGTTAGCACACAGCTCCAACACAAGAAAAACCTTGACAAAAACCTAGATATGCAACAAGGCAAGCCTAGAAAATAGTGTTAAGCATGCAAATAAGATGGCCTTGATAGCTGGCTTACAGCAAGGCAAGCCTTGAAAAAATTGCTAACACACATGTAGAAATGTAAGTCTTGACAAACAATCAAGCCTTTGGCTACATGGATGGGATATTATAAATAAACTGTCAAAGGATCAGGATGCTATATCCTCCAAGCCAATCAGTATTTGTATTGGTGGTGGGCTTGGAACTGGGATCACCATCCCCACATATTGTGATTGTGGAGTTTTTTTTTAATTTGACAGAGTGCCTTTTACCTTTCACTCCTTGCTTAGGTCAGGAAGGTCTAATGCAAAAAAAAAAAAAAGATTCCCAGACCAATGATACATATATACATATTTTTATCTATATCTATCTATCTATCTATCTATCTACATATGTAAATATATATGTTGCAACATACTTACAGTATAATAGCAAGCTTCATGTAGCATTAGTGTACCTTTAAAATGGTTTAACAGTGATTGCAATATAAGAATTAAAACAGGAAAGTTTTAAAGTAGAAGATTGAGTTAAACTGAATTAATCAAGACAAGTAAGTTAGAGGGCACAAAAGCATATCATTTATATTATATAAACAACCAAGAAAGGGCAAGAACTTGTTTTGGCATGTCTTGAACTGCCATAGTTAATTTCCTTTGATGAACTTTAAAATAGCTGTAAACATTTTTATGAATAAAATATGTATTATATGACTGTTCCTGCTGAGTAAAACAATGATTCTTCCATTATTTGCATTAAACAGTAACAACTGTTCATTTTTTATTAACCATTTGAGTGTGAAAGGGGTATACAATGCATTGTGGAGCAATGCTTTACTTAACCTCTCTGGCACACGAAGGGGTAAGCTGTATTTTGCTGATTTATCAGTAATAGTGTGCTTATCATTTACTATGGAGAGCCATAGCCTATGACATCCACATATTGCATTATGAAATACACTTTCCTTTTGGATATCAATTCACCCAGTTCCTTGCAGGTTGATTAAAATATGTTTAAACTGTAATACCATTTCAATAAATAATCTGCCAGCAGTGTATTTGGTATTTTATATATAACTAGTTGAACAGCCCATGTACACTGGCCACAGTGCCGGGCAGCAACGACCGTGGTGCAGTCATGCAGTAGAGAATTTGGGGTGCTCCAAATTCAGGCCGTAGACCTTGGTGCGCAGAGAGTAATATGGTCTGAATTCGGAGCTCACTGCTCAGTTATCAGCTGCAGCACGGGCAGTATATACTACGCAAGACTGCAGCACGTGCAGCCGTCTGTACTGTGCACGACAGCTTTTGACAAACATACATTAGCTAATTATTATATAGGATGTCTGGTACTCAAGAGGTTAATCCTGACTTAATACGTAGACCCATGGGCAATAGTTTGAACACACAAGACTACCAAATCAGGAAATGACTAATTGCTTTTAATCACAGTATATCCAACCAATCCTGTGTTATATACAGAAATACAGAATTTGGAATATAAAATTTAAATTTAGTTTAAAATATATATGATGGGTCAATTCGTTCAAACACCCAAATTCAAATATAAGAGATGGATGTTATAACACAAGCCTAATCAATTATCTACAGCCAACACCAACTAATAATCTCTGGAGACATTACACTGTCAAAACCTTCAATCCCAGGGAATCCGTTATTCAGCTACCCAATCCTCCATGTGGCAGATGGTCAATGTCGCATAGTTACATAGTAAATTAGGTTGAATAAAGACACAAGTCCATCAAGATTATTTGGATAGACAAATATATTGTCCCTCACTATGTGATCCCCCCACCCCCACTACCACATATGTCGGATACAGATTGGTGCCTGTATGCCAGAAAATCTCTCTTGAGAAATTAAATGAAAAACTCTGAATCTGATCTCACTGTGATCAACAGTAGAAGCTTTTCATCATAAGCCTACCAGAAGGCACACCAACACAATATACCTCTGTAAACTAAAATAAAGCCCAAAAAACTAAAGAAATATACAAAAAAATACATAAAAAAAAAGAAAACAATAAAAAATGGTTTACCTCACAAAAATAGCCAAATGATGGATCATTGAAAAACAGAAAGTCCATCCAAATGTTGTTGTATTCTCACAGCAGAATATAATTTTATTATGCTCAATCATGTTAATTCCTCTTTACTCTTATTCACTCTCTCACCCCAAACATTTATGGATTGCAGTGACAGTGGGCCATACATTTAAAGGGAGTTTAGCATGAAATATTTCTCCTAATACACATACTCACCAGCCTATTCCAATAATTTTTTCAGTACAGTTTTCCAGTACACCATATGGATTAGGCAAAAATACATTAACACTGGTTATAATGCCAACTGACAATTCCTATTTGAATTGTGTCTTTGCGTGTGTCACAGCTTACCTATATCCAGTGTCACTGTTTTGGCTGTCGCTGAAATTGTATCGCTCTATATGACGCTTCTGCATCATCCTACACTTGACTGGCTGGACTGGGTTTGGGAGCTCTTGGTGTCAGCAATGGACATGCGTGTCCTCACGCTAAGCGAATGGGATGCTCCGATTGACGCAGTGGTTGTGCAGGCGTATGACGCATCTCACGGCGAGATGCATCAGTTGTGGGCACAAGGAAGTGTATATGACGCAGGCTCCTTCTTATACCTTAAGATCTGGTCTGGCTCCTCCTAGCTACTTCCTGGTACCTTGTATTTAAAGGGAACTGGAGTTTCATCCAGTTACCCTTACTTTGGTGTGCAGTACTGTTCTCTAGTTGCTCCTGATCTTTGTGTATTATCTGGCTTGTCTTACCACCCATCCTGGTGCTGACCTGTGGCTCTGTCTGACTACTCTCTTGTGTTGTTCCTGGTAGTGGACACCCAATCTGGTGCAGACCTGTGGCTCTGGCTGACTACCCGCTCTGTGTATGACCTAGGCTTGTCTGACCATCCATCCTGGTGCTGACCTGTGGCACTGTCTGACTACTCTCTAGTATCTCCCCTTGTAGTGGACACCCAATCTGGTGCAGACCTGTGGCTTTGGTTGATTACCCGCTCTGTGTATGACCTAGGCTTGTCTGACCACCCATCCTGGTGCTGACCTATGGCTCTGTCTGACTACTCTCTCGTATTACCCTTGAAGTGGACACCCAATCTGGTGCAGACCTGTGGCTCTGGTAGATTCTGACATTACTGACTGCAGGAGCGAGTCAGTAGGGTCTTTGGATTGTCTCCCCTTCTAGCAATGGTATTCTCCTGGCTGGCTGCAGGCGTGAGCCAGTCCTCATCCTACTCCATAATTGGGAGAACCGTTGGGCTTACGCTTCCTCTCCACTTAGAGACTACCATTGGCTTTGACTTAGTCTCTGCAGTTTTGGGATCGTGAGGCATACTTCTGTTACTGATAGAGTCCCTGCCTCTTAGTTACCCTCTGCACAATCCTGATCATTGTTATTATTTGCTTACATTAATAATTTACTGTTTGACTCTTGTCTTTGCTTGCAAACCATGACAGCACGTCACTCTTTTTTCAACTGTATCCCATTTCACCTTGCAATGAGGCAGAGCTGCCTGTCGGCTTCCTTTAGTTGAGTCTGAAGGTGTCTATTACTCAAGCCAATCAGCCCACATTGAGGCAAACATTGTACCAAATATTACTGCACTTCTGACTTGGTGGAGGCCACCCATCTACCAGTATATTGACTGTGCATTCAATAGTAACATCATGAAGAATAATTTTGAAATGCTGTTCTTCCTCCAACATGTTTCGAAATCTGCTCTGAAATTTTCTTCATCCCTATTACTTTATATGTTGTCTATCCCAAATTGCCCATCGTTTTACAACCTAGACAAGACGATAAATAAGATTAGGAAAATACATATCTGATCACATCTCCTTATTCCAGAGTATGGAATCAAATATATTTAGACAATAACTTAAACTGTCTTCTCATGTATACAGAGCGTATATATTCATTAAATATACAATCAATCAAAACAAGAACATTTTCTAAACTTGTTGACTGTAATAGTTACCAAAGCGCTAAACAGTTGTCATTTCCCCCCTTGGTTGAATAATATTCCCAAGGGGGAGTTTATGAGTAGGGATGGGAGAAAATTTCCACCTCAAACTGATATCAACAAAAAATGGCACTTTCCAGTTGGCGAAAAATTTCTCACGAAAAGTACAGATTTTCCACTTTTTTCATGTAGCTCATTCCATTGAAATCAATGGGAACATAGTTACACACAACACATAGCAAATATTATTTTATTTCCCAAAGGCATAGTATAAAAAGGACATGAGGGTGCCTGTATTGGTGGGGTGTGGGGAAAGAATCAGTTGAATAGGGGATGATTTTTTTTTGGGGGGTTGTTTACTGGGATTGGGGGGCACTTAATAAAAAAGAAATCTTAAATAAAATTAAATAAAAACCATAAGACATGGTATAAGGGGGTCTGAGGAGAGTGCCTGTGTTGGTGAATGAATGAATCATTTGAATAGGGAATTTGTTTTGGGGGGCTGCTTCTTGACTGCTATTGGGGGGACAGTTAATAAAAAAATAAATCAATAAAATAAGACATTTGTATTTAAAGTGACAGAGACAGGAACCCCCTGACATAAGCTGCCACTGGGGTGGACTGATACTTGACTTGATAGAGTATTTTGTAGAGGATGATTTGTTTGAAGCCTTTATTTGAACTTAGAGGCCCAAGCCCTGAAGAAACATTGATTTGTAGGACTTAAGCTTGTTTGGCACAAATACTAAGGAAACACTGATCTGTAGGACTTAGGCTTGTTAGAAACAAACCCCCCAAAATTGTTTATTTTTTTGTAGGACTAGTTTGGTTTGTTTTTTTTTTTGTTTGTGTTTTTCTTTTTTAACCCCTTAGCGACCCTTGACGTACCAGGACCGTCAAGGGTAAATGTGACCGAACGACCCTTGACGGTCCTGGTACGTCAAGGGTTAAACTCTTCCATCGTGGCCGCACGGAGCGATGGAAGAGTTCAAGCCGCTTGTTACTAAGTGTCCCGGTATCGGGACACTTAGTAACAAGCGGCTGAAACATTGTTGCAACATGCGATTCGCTTCAAAAGCGAATCACATGTTGCAAAACCTGAATGACAGGGACAGTATTTGTAAATACTGTCCCTGTCAGATCTCTCTGCCTCCCTCCACCTTGCATACTGCTAAGGTGGAGAGAGACAGAGGGAGATGGTGTCCCAGTGTGCCTGTTAAAAAAAAAGTAAAAAAAAAAGTTTAAATAAAGAAAATTAACCCTTTGATCACTGTTCTGCAGTGATCAATAAGTGCCCCCCCATCTGATCACTCTTGGAGTGATCAATTTGCTGCAGATCAGTGTTTTCTGATCTGTGGGACACCCCCCATCCCCCTTGAATTTTTTTAGATTTTTTAAAAAATTTTAAAAATTTATTTTAATTTTTTTTTTTTTTTTTTTTTATAATAAATATAGTTTAGGTATTTTGGTAGGTAGTTGGGTAGGTTTAGTGTAGACGTGTGTTAGGGAAAGTTTTAGGGATAGATTTAGGTTTAGGGGAAAAAAAAAAAAAAAAAACCAACCCCCCCCCCCCCCAAAAAAAAAATAATATATAATAAGCGCAGTTTAGATAGGTAGTTCAATTGGGTTAGGTAGGTTCAGGATATACGTAGGTTAGGGTAAGTTTTAGGGTTAGATTTAGGTTTAGGGATAGCGTAAGGAAAAAAAAAAAAACCAAAAAACCCCAACCCCCCCACAAAAAAAAAAAAAAAATATATATATATATAATAAGTGCAGTTTAGATAGGTAGTTCATTTGGGTTAGGTAGGTTCAGGATATACGTAGGCTAGGGTAAGTTTTAGGGTTAGATTTAGGTTTAGGGATAGCGTAAGAAAAAAAAAAGCTTTTTTAGTGGGCAAAATGTACAGCGTTGAAGAGGCATATGCCTTTTTGGTGTCTGACTCTGGGGCAACAGACACTGCGTCAGATTTTGACATAGCGCAGTTTTCAGAAAGTGAGAGCAGCTCTAGTGATGACGCTGGGCCTTCTGTCAAGAAAAGACGCACTGCCCCAAAAGCTGCCCTGGCAACTGCCCCAGCACCTGCCAAAAGATCTGCCCAAAGACCTACCAAAGAAATGCCCCAAGTGCTGCCCCAAGAGCTGCCCTGGCAACTGCCCCAGCACCTGCCAAAAGATCTGCCCAAAGACCTGCCAAAAGACCTGCCCAAAGAAATGCCCCAACACCTGCCACTCCGGATCCTAATGAATGGGTATCAATTTATGCCCACAAATCTCAGAATTCACAGGCAACCCAGGGATTCAAATTGATGTGGAAGGATTTACCCATGATCATTTTTTTGATTTGTTTTTGGGGGAAGACATTTTAGGTAAAATTGTTTCCCAAACCAATTTGTATGCAGCCCAGTATACTGCCGCCAACCCTAAGTGTGAAAAACGCTGTTTTTTTTTTTTTTTACTTACGTCATGGTTTACGAGGGATTGGTGGTAAAATGGCTGTGTATAAAATTGGAAAACACACCTAAAACGAGAGCCTGGGGTGTCTACTTTCCAAAAATATACACTTTTGGGGGGAAATCTTAAAAAAAGAGCACTGTTACACAGCCCCAAATGAGACATGGCACCAGTAACGCAAGCTGTGAAGATTCAAAGTGTGAACCTGGAAACGCGCATGTTCCAATTTGGCCCCCGTAGCTCCCCCAAACCATGAGAAAGCTACGCATATGGGGTATTGCCGTACTCAGAAGAAGGAGCTGAACACTAATCAATTCAGTTTATAAAATCTTCACCTATTCTGTGCTTGAAATTCACATCAAAATTGAAGGCAAAGTGTGAAAAATGCTGAATTTTTTTTACTTACGTCAAATTTTCACAGGATTGGTGGTAAAATGGCAGTGTATAAAATTGGAAAACACACCTAAAACGAGAGCCTGGGGTGTCTACTTTCCAAAAATATACACTTTTGGGGGGAAATCTTAGAGTGGAGCACTGTTACACAGCCCCAAATGAGACATGGCACCAGTGATGCAAGCTGTGAAGATTCAAAGTGTGAACCTGGAAACGCGCATGTTCCAATTTGGCCCCCGTAGCTCCCCCAAACCATGAGACAGCTATGCATATGGGGTATTGCCGTACTCAGAAGAAGGAGCCGAACATTATTCAATTCAGTTTATAAAATCTTCACCTATTCTGTGCTTGAAATTCACATCAACATTGAAGGCAAAGTGTGAAAAATGCTGTTTTTTTACTTACGTCAAGTTTATGAGAAAGTGGTGGTAAAATGACCGTGTAAAAAATTTGAAAACACACCTAAAATGAAAGCTGGGGGTGTCTACATTCCAAAAATATACACTTTTGGGGGGAAATTCTAAAGTGCAGCACTGGAACATAGCCCAAAATGAGTAATGGCATCAGTTAACCAAGATGTGAAAATTCAATATTTGTTCAAAATTGGGCCCCGTAGCTCCCCCAAACCTTGAGAAACCTATGCATATGGGGTATTGCCGTACTCAGAAGAAGGAGCTGAACACTAAACAATGCATTTTTAAAAATCTTCACCTATCATGTGCTTGAAATTCACATCAACATTGAAGTGCAAGTGTGAAAAACGCTGTTTTTTTAACTTACGTCAAGATTTACGAGCGATTGGTGGTAAAATGGCTGCGTAAAAAAATTGAAAACATACATAAAATGAAAGCCTGGGGTGTCTACTTTCCAAAAATATATACTTTTGGGGGGAAATCTTAGAGTGGAGCACTGTTACACAGCCCCAAATGAGACATGGCACCAGTGATGCAAGCTGTGAAAATTCAAAGTGTGAAACTGGAAACGCGCATGTTCCAATTTGGGCCCTGTAGCTCTCCCAAACCTTGAGAAACCTATGCATATGGGATATTGCCGTACTCAGAAGAAGGAGCTGAACACTAAACAATGCATTTTTAAAAATCTTCACCTATCATGTGCTTGAAATTCACATCAACATTGAAGTGCAAGTGTGAAAAACGCTGTTTTTTTAACTTACGTCAAGATTTACGAGAGATTGGTGGTAAAATGGCTGCGTAAAAAAATTGAAAACATACATAAAATGAAAGCCTGGGGTGTCTACTTTCCAAAAATATATACTTTTGGGGGGAAATCTTAGAGTGGAGCACTGTTACACAGCCCCAAATGAGACATGGCACCAGTGATGCAAGCTGTGAAAATTCAAAGTGTGAAACTGGAAACGCGCATGTTCCAATTTGGGCCCCGTAGCTCTCCCAAACCTTGAGAAACCTATGCATATGGGGTATTGCCGTACTCAGAAGAAGGAGCTGAACACTAAACAATGCATTTTTAAAAATCTTCACCTATCATGTGCTTGAAATTCACATCAACATTGAAGTGCAAGTGTGAAAAACGCTGTTTTTTTAACTTACATCAAGATTTACGAGCGATTGGTGGTAAAATGGCTGCGTAAAAAAATTGAAAACATACATAAAATGAAAGCCTGGGGTGTCTACTTTCCAAAAATATATACTTTTGGGGGGAAATGTTAGAGTGGAGCATTGTTACACAGCCCCAAATGAGACATGGCACCAGTGATGCAAGCTGTGAAAATTCAAAGTGTGAAACTGGAAACGCGCATGTTCCAATTTGGGCCCCGTAGCTCTCCCAAACCTTGAGAAACCTATGCATATGGGGTATTGCCGTACTCAGAAGAAGGAGCTGAACACTAAACAATGCATTTTTAAAAATCTTCACCTATCATGTGCTTGATATCAACAGTAGTATTGAAATGTAAGTGTGAAAACTGCAAAAAAACTAAATATTACCACAATTTTGAAATTTTTTTCTGGAAAAATAGCTGCATGAAAAACTCCAAAATTCTCCTGATTATTTACCTTATGTTGTGTAGTTTTCAGAAACATATACCTTTGTGGGACATTTTTGGTTCTGGCACCGTCAGCTAAGCTATGATGCTCACATGCCAATTGTTGAGAAATTACAAGTTGGAAATAATGGCATCCATCTTGTAATATTTACCTTGTAAATGTGAGGAAGTGATTGAAATACTAGGCATATGGGGTATTCTTATATTCAGGAGAAGCAAATGAATATATTTAGGGGTATTTTTTTGTCATAAACTAATTGTATGCAAATCCTGACACGAAAATATAAGCAAAATGTTGTTTTTTTTCAATTTTTTTCCTCTTTTTTTCTATTTTAATCAAATTAAACAATGAGGTATTCATATAATTGTGGTATCAAAAGAAAGCCCTACTTGTGCTTAAAAAAACAGTATATAATTTATGTGGGTGCACAAAAGGAATTAAAGAGAAAATATGGTTGAACAAAGACATAGTCAAAAAAGTCAAAATTGCTCCGGTCCTTAAGTCAAATCAAACTCAGATTTTCCCTGTCCTTAAGGGGTTAAACAAAAGCCCTGAGGAAAAAAAATAAAAATTCCTACTGGCCTAATACCAGCAGGACATGTTGGCCAGTGGCCACTGTCAAATGTCCTCCTGAGTTGCAACTGCTGTTCGTACTGCTGCTGCTGATTTGTTTAAGCAGCAGGATGATTAGGCAGCTGAAAGGGAATTGGATCAACAATAGCAGTAACATGGAAGATGGATGATAAAGGTTCCACTTGCCACGATGGACTCCAGTGATGTGCCTGAGGAAGTAGCAGCACAATAAGTAGCCCCCAGTCTATGTGGAGAAAAGAAGAAGTTGGCCATTAAATCTTCTCCACCTGCCCCTCCTCCAAAATCATGGGTGCGTTGTTATTAAAATATATTTTTTTCCCTTGAGAGCAGGAACTGTGGCTCTCATCAGTAACTGCAATGTGCACAGTGTGTGTGGTAAATAACATCTGGGGGCACAACTGTTTCCAAACACTATGACACCAGAACCCAAGTACTGCCACTGTCACTGAAACCCTTGTCCAGACCCCACTAAGGACACATGACAACTTGCTGACAGTTTAATAGTAATGATGAACCATCCCTGCCAGAATCCTAGCATATTCTGCAAGATGGAATCTCCTCAGATGACTCCTGATGACCTGGGATCAATTCTCCTCCACAACACTGGCATGTGTGGTCAGTGCACCACACAGTGTGCAATGGATAGAGATGAACTGCCATATCCTAACATTAACAGAGTGGCTATCATTTGGTGGGGGAGGTAACGATGAACGAGATGGACTGGCAGGAGATGTAGTTGTTACCCTAGAGGAAGAAGGTGATGTTGATGGTGAGCTAGTTGTTTAGCTCGTCATGGTACTTCCAGTGTCTGTCTGGGTTTCTTTATTCTTCCTCCTTTTTGATCTCCACCTCGCCTCTTGGTGCCTTTCTGGAGAGTCAGGGGGTACAGTAACAGCGGTGCTAGATTTCTGTAATGGGTGTTTGGCTTTAACATGTTTGACATAAATGTCATGGTGTCTGTGTTTCATGTGTGTTATCGGGGAGGGTGTGCCAAGGTGTATTCCTATCATGGTCCCCGTGATTCCCTGTCAATATATGACTGTGTACCTTTGCATTGGAGGAGTCTGATTGGCCCGCCCAGGATGTGCCTTTATATGCTGGAGTTTGGGCACTTGTCAGTTGCCCTTTCGTGGTGTTCCTGTTGCTGCGCCTTGTTGCTGAATTCCAGTGTCTCCTGTGTACCGACCCGGCTAGTCTGACTCTTCTCCTGTTCCTGCTCTTTGATCTGACCCGGCTCTGGCTGAAGACCCTGCTCTGTGATCTGACCCGGCTCTGGCTGATGACCCTGCACTGTGATCTGACCCGGCTCTGGCTGAAGACCCTGCTCCGTGATCTGACCCGGCTCTGGCTGAAGACCCTGCTCCGTGATCTGACCCGGCTCTGGCTGACGACCCTGCTCCGTGATTTGACCCGGTTCTGGCTGTTGATCCTGCTCCGTGATTGATCCGCTCTCCGGTGGTGTTCCTGCGGCTGTTTCCATCCGGTTCCGGTTATCGCTCCTGTCCGGTTGCTGCTCCAGTGTCCTCCGGTCGCGCTGGCGACATTCTGAACTGTTTTCGCTGTTCCTCTCTAGCTCTTTCAGCTGTAGCCCGAGGTTGCCTGCCAGTTACTCGCTGAGCATTGCTCTTCTGTATGTACCAGATTAACCCGTGCAGTGCCTGTAGTCTCCGGTTACGTGCCACTTGTTTAGCTTGCCAAGCCTCTGTTAGTTCATTGAGCCGTTGCACTTTGAGTCTCCTTTTGATGCCATACCAGTCCTTGCAGAGCTCCGCTTGTCTGGTGTTCGGGGTGCACCGTGACCACGCCGGTTGGCGCCGGTAGTCTGTTCGCTCTTGCTATAGGATTCTGTGCAACACCGGAAGGGTGTTCTGGCTCCATCTCTCATTCTCTCAAAGTGTACAGTTCCATCTGCACTGTTCTGTGCATCGGCTCTTCGTAGCTTGGGCAACTATCATCTACTGTGGCATCCCAAGGGCTTCATAACACAATCCATTTGACACACGCAGGGTTACTTACTACTCACATTCTGGGCGATTCCTATTCTGGTTACTTCAGGTCTGGCAGTAGCATTCCTCCTAGCCCACGGTGGTGGTACTGGCTCAGCTCAGAGCAACAGGGGCGCATCCCGCTTCTGCTTAGAGAGTGATACAGTGCTGATCCTGTGTTCCTTGCTTTATATCTAGAGACTGTTCTACAGAGACTGATATCTATCCTGGGCGTTGGCCAATCTAGCCTGAGCCTCTCCAGTTGCTCCTGTTAACCCTTTGGGGTTGCTACAGCCTTTAGCTGTACTTATTCCTCTGTTTATATTACCCATACCTTGTCTGTATTTGTCAGTACTGTTCTTACCTGTGCTGGCCCCTAGGGGCACTGTTTATCATTCTGATTCAATAAAACTGTGTTTTTACTTTATAACCTGGTCTGAGTGTCAGAAAACCGTAACAATTCCCTCCTTTCACCTTTTCACTAACGTCATAAATTTTGCACTGTACCATTGTTGATGATGACTGCACTGTTCCTACTGGAGGAGAATAATAAACTCACACCCATGACTTTTGGGGGGAGGAATAGGGAACAGGTGGAGAAGAATGGCCTCTTTCTTCATCTTCACATTCCCCTTCACTTTTTGTGTCAGAGGATAATGTTACTGCTACTGCCTCAGATTTAGCACTGGAATTAGGACCAGGAGTATTGCTGGTGCTGGCAAGTGGAACCTGTCCTAGTCCCACATCACTTGTTGACCCCATTCCCACTGTGTCCACTGTGGTCTGTAACACACTATCTTGCTCCTCAGCATCCTGCTGTCCTTGCATCTCAGCAGCAGTTGCAAATTCCAAAAGCTTATTGCAAGTGGTGGTGGTGATGTCCATCCTCATCCCTGTCTCCCATTCCTTCTCAGTTTCTGATAAAAAGACCATCAATGTCTCTTCCACCCCAGCTTATCCAAGACCACCACCACCATCACTAGTCCCACTCCCTACGTGCTCCCTACATGCTGCTGCTCTATTACAGACATCTCACGGCTGCTTGAAGGAGGTGACAAGCAATGTGGCAGGGGGTCCCCTGCTGTCACACTTGGTATCACAAGACACACTAGCAGCTTCAGCACTGGTGGCAGAAGGTTCAGCACTGCCAGAAGGCAGATGACCTGTCCTGCTCTCACTAGTACTACCCTTTTCTCCCTCCCATTCCCTTTTCCCCCTCCCTTCTCATTAAATTCCCTAAGATCCCTTCGGGTGATTTAGGGGGACTGGGCAGCATTGGTTCAGTAGTGGTCCCTTCCACCTCTTCCTCAGACTCAGCGGACACATAAGGGGCCTTCCATCTCCTCCACTGATTATTTTTCACCCTGCTCATAGTGATAGCAGTCCCTAGTGATAGCAGTCACTCTCCTGCCTCAAGTTTTGCAAAATATCACAGCAGAACAGGACAGCACGTCTGTCTCGCTCTGTAGCTGCTTCTATTGTGTCTGCCTTCAACTAAAACATCACGTTTTTATAGCGGAAGTGTGAAAACAAAAAAGTAACTCAATGGGTGGAAACTTTCTAGCTATTGAAAAAATGGCGAATGATTTTGGCCAATGGACGAAAGACGCGAAAATTTTAAGCTCTAGTTTTAAGCGGATAACAATGTGGTTTTCACAAAATTTCTCGCGGGACAACAGCAACAACTTGCGCCCATTCCGATTTATGAGAATGTGATCAGATATGTATTTTCCTAATCTTATTAATCATGTTGTCTTGGTTGTAAAACGATGAGCGATTTGGGATAGACAAACATATAAAGTAATAGGTATGACACAATAATGAGTCACATTTGATGTTGACTTCATTTTGTGGATTTATATATAATAATAGAAGCATATTAGGGCACAAGCATATTAGGAGATGGAATCTAGTCAAATGTTTACTTAAATGTTATTATAAATGCTCATTTGTATTTATAGGTTGCATTTGGGAATATGACCAATTGGTGTTAGAAGGTGTCATTTCCCCTTAAGATTTTTATTTGTATATGTATACCATTAAGGGGATGGGTTTATATACAGGTGCAATTCAGGTGTAAACTCGCATTTAGCCATAACATTTGTCCCTGAAGAAGAGTTCAGAGCGGATCTAGAAACACATTGGAGGAAAAACAGCAGTCCAATATTATTCTCCTTGATGTTATTATTGAATGCACAGCAAATGTAACAGTAGGAGAGTAGCCTCCACTAAGCCAGACGTGCAGTAATATTTGCTAAAATGTTTGCTTTATTGTGGGCTGAATGGCAGATGTTCTGAGAATAGACACTGACAGACTCAATTGAAGGAAGCCGATGGGCAGCTCTGCCTCACTGCAAAGGGAATACAAGCTAGAGATACAGTTGTAAAAAGAGTGGCGTATAAAGACACAACTCAAATGGGAACCTGAGTTGTCAATATAGCTAGTGTTAATGTATTTTTGCGAAATCCATATGGTGTACTGAAAAACTGTACTGAAAACCAAGACTGGAATAGGCTGATAATTCGGTGTATTGGGAGAATAGTCATGCTAAACTCCCTTTAAATGTATGGCCCACTATCACCTCAATCCATAAATGGTTGGGGCGAGAGAGTGAATAAGAGTAAAGAGTCATTAACGTGACTGAGCATAATAAAATTATATTCTGCTGTGAGAATAATACAACATATGGATGGATTTTCTGTTTTTCAATTATCGATCATGTGGCTATTTTTGTGAGTTGCACCTTTTTTTATTCTTTTCATTTTTTATCTTTTTTTATATTTCTTTTCTTTTTTCGGGTTTATTTTAGTTTGCAGAGGTATATTATGTTGGTGTGCCTTCTGGTAGGCTTATGATGAAAAGCTTCTACTGTTGATCACAGGGAAATCAGGTTCAGCGGTTTATATTTTTGTTCTCGAGAGAGATTTTCCAGCATACCAGCACCAAACTGTATCCAACAAATGTGCTAGCAGGGGGAATAACATTGTGAGGGACAATATATATGTCTATCCACAAGCGACATTGATTGTCTTCCGCATGTTGGAGTATTGGGTAACTGAATAATGGAATTTCTCTGGGATTGAAGGTCTGAAGCTGTAATGTCTCCAAAGATTATTAGTTAGCATTATTCAGACCAATACAGATTTGTGCTGAATATTGGTGTTGGCTATTGATTGGGCTTCTATTTTAACATACATGTTTTATATTTGAATTTTGGTAAACTACATTTTAATTTTATATTCCAAATTCTGTATTTTTGTATATAACACCGGATTGGTTGGATATACTGTGATTAAAAGCACTCAGTTATTTTCTGGATTGTTATTCTTTTGTGTTCTTACTATTGCCCATGGGTCTATGTATTAAGTCAGGATTAACCTCTTGAGCACCAGACTATATATATATATATATATATATATTTCACTTTTATCTATTTGCTATTTAACTCTGCAGTAAAAAACCCTTGAACATATACATTTTTTTCATTAAAACATTTTTTGCTCATTTAAAGGTAGAAAAATATCACAATTGTATTCAAAATCTAAATAACTGCAACATATCCAAATTGTACTGCACCATATAATATTTTAAGTATCAACCATATATTTAGTTTTATGTATTTTTAATGTATCTTAATGATCAACAGTATTTATATTTAGTTTCATTGACACATAATGTAAAGGTCTAGTATTGCTACCCTCTGATTTTGTATTGCATGGGATAATACATCATTCTCATTCTGGAATTTTGTCCGTGAGCAACCTGATATTTTCTGTTTTTCTTTATGATCTTTGTTTATACACTGAAAGGACAGAGATGGATGTGACTAATGTTTCAATGTTCTACCACTATTAGTTACTATAGCTCTAATAGAAAATATTAAAACATAGAAAGGAGCATAAATTAATCTTACTTGGGGAAAAAGCATGCTTACATGAAATTCCAATTTTAAAGAAACAATAACAACACCTAATAATACACCCCCACTTTCCTTAAACCCTTGAACTATGTTTCTGAGTCTTAATGCAAAGCCTCATGTATTTACTGTATATTCTCAGTCCAAAAAAATTGATAGGACATGATATATGTTATTAAAAACTGATAAATATATAAGTATATTTCAATCATTTGGACAATGTATCATTTTAATGTGATTATGAAAGTCATTTAACCCCTAATGACTGGTGACGTGACTGTCATTGATGTTTGTGTGTTAAGGACCAGTGATGATCCTGACACATCATTGGTTAACTCTCCTTTCACTGCCACAAAGCACGATGGGAGAGCAGGTGAGAAGGCTGTTAGTAAGTGCTCCAGCACAAGAGCATTTAGTTTTAGCCAATGTGGGCATTATTGGCAATATATTTTGGTAAAATAGCAAATCACGAGTTAGAAGCTATATGACAGAGGCAGTACACTGTCCCTGTCACTTCTCACTGTCTCCTTCCTTATCACACAGATTATGAGGAGAAGACAGACAGAGAGACATTATTGCAAATGTTCCCAGTATGCCACAAAGTGTTCCAGCAAATATTTAAAAAAAATTGATTTACCACCTTTGATCACTCTAGGCACAGGATTAATTGACAGCCCCCGACCACAACAATTAAAGATGAATTTTTGCAGATCAGTATTTGTTGACCTGTGATAATTTTTGCCCCCCTCTTTTTCATTTCCTTTCTTTTTAAATATTAAAATTTATTGATTTTTTAAATCTTTTATTGAAGTCATAAGCAATACAAGCATTCAAACAGGTGCATAATACATGTAATTACAGAAATAAGCATTACCGGAACAGCGTTCACTCACTGTGAAAACAAATACTGGAAAAATGGAATGTGATCAATGTAATAAAAATTCAAACACAAAAACACCAAAACCATAACTAATGTCAATATGGCATACGGTGTGTATATGGCATACAGTAGTTATAGTTTTGTTGTTTTTTGTTTTACCTACTTCATATCCAATATCTAGCACAAATGGCAAGCAATACAACTTGACCCAAAGGTATACAATCTTGGGCTATGACCCACAGGTGGGCCTCTTGACCTAAGGGGTAAAATGGGTGTCCATATAAATAATGGACATACAATGCACACATAAGTATACATTACCATAAATACAGCCTGTCCACTTGGTCAAACCAGAGTGATACAGAGACCCAAAATTAATTGTTATACTCTGTGTAGTAAATGTAATCGCCATCCCCAATTCATTATCTTCAATACGATAATGATATTGTCAATATACTGGAGATAGGACACCAAGATTGTGCCAAAAGGGTCACATCCATAGCTCTTGTGGGCTTCTATGTAGCCCATAAATACATTGATGTAACTTGGCTCAAACTTGGTGCCCATCACACTTCCCTTAGTTTGAAAGAAATATTTACCATTAAATTCAAATAAGTTATGGGTAAACACGCATAATAAGGTGATCAAATGAGACAAATCTCGTAAATCAAATGGGAACTCTAACACTAACAACTGAAGATGGAAATCAATGTATGCAGAGAGATTTGAAGTTAACAAATTGATCTCAGAGATTATAAGTCTCCCCGAGGGTGAGGACAGAGTTTTATGCATTTTAGGCAAATGGTAGTAAATAGTCATAAATAGCTTGTGGACATAAAGAAATTTGCTCTCTTTTTTGTCTAATATTTTGTCAGCATAGGCTTGTTATATCAATAAGCTAAAGTCTTTCATATAAGAGACTGTAGGGTCCCGCCTCAGGGTAGAGTAATAATTGTGATCTTCTAAAATACAGTAGATTATTAGGGATGGGTGAAAAGTGAAAATATTTCCCTCATAACTTTTTGCGAAAAACGGACGATTTTTTGCTTTTTCGTGAAAGTTTTCTTTTTTCTACAATGCAAAATTTTCCTCCTTTTTGCCTATTCCAGCAATTTTTTTGCCTATTCCAACACATTATTCTCGTCTTTTAACACATTTTTCACATAGTTTAACACATTTTTCTCCTATTACAACACATGTTTTCCTATTCCAACACATTTTTAATATGATAAAACATTTTCCAGCACAAAATTACTTCTTCTGGTGGCTGTAGTGTAGAAATAAGTATCTGGAAGTCAAAGTTGTGAGTCCTACAGCAACATATACCTTGAAAAATGTGTTAGCATGCAGAGTGCATTTGTCCTTTGCTCACAACACTTCCTGTTTAAATGACACTGGTACATATTCATAATGATGTCAAGTGATTAAAAAAATAAAATACAACCTAAGATGTGACAGATGTGTTTGGTAGTGGTGGTGGGGGACTGGAGTGGTGTGATTGGTGGGACCTTGACAAACTGCATCCATTATCATTTATTGCACATGCTGTAACAACGATTTCTGCAGTCAGTTTTTGCACTAAAACTTTATTCCCATGACCCTGCATTTCCTCCACCTTTCCACTCCTCCCACTTTTGTGAGGCATTAATCAACTACTGTGTGTGTTTTTACTCTCTACAGTGCACAACTGATGGAGTGTGATTAATTGCCTTGGCCCTCAACAAAATTCTCAATGTTGTCTGATCTCTATCAAGTCTGCCTCAGTCACAGAGCTCCCAGTCAGCTGTCCAATATATTTATTTGTTTAATTATTCATGTTTATTTATTTTTTTAAGCTGTCTACCATATTTTATCACAGTTAGTCTCAAAAAAATATATAAAATTAAAAAACAAAGTCAACAACTTCTTTCCCCAGACTTCCCCAACACAGGAACAATAAAAGTAAATTCCTCAAACAATTTGGACCCCAGCTGCCTGTGTTTTGCCAGGCAGTCACACCAAATTTTGAGGTATTTTGGGTCAACCTCCTTTCTCCCTTCTTCTCCCTATTGTGCCCCCAGACTCCCCTACTGCAGAGAACAAATGTCCTATCTAAATGACTCCATAAAACTTAGCTTCAATTCTCCTTTATTTGCCTGTCTTCTCTAGCTCAAAAACATGCTGTTCTCTCCTCCCACAAACACAGAACAGCATGCTGTGAAAGCCTGACAGCCTTTTATATGGCTGTAGAAAACTTTCTTGAGGTGGAGAACATTTTTTCTACCCATTGATTTCAATGCAATGAGCTAGGTGAAAAAAGAGGGGAAAAAGCGGGAAAAATTGTATTTTTCACAGGAAATTTTTCACCATGCACAGAGTGCCATTTTTTGCCTATTTCAGTTTGAGGTGAAAATGTTCTCCCATTCCTATAGGGGATTAGATTTTATTATTTTATTTTTTAATTATATTGCCTGTATCACTCTGGCTTGACCAAGGAGATGGCCTGTATTTAAAGTGGTATGTGTGCATCATATGTCCATTATTGATATGTATGCCCATTTAACCCCTTAGGTTGTGAGGACTATCTGTGGGTCATAGCCAAAGACTGTAGTCAAGTTTTCTTGTTTTCCATTTGCGCTAGATACTGGATATGTGCATATGCAGTAGGTATGTCATATTGACATTAGATTTGTTTTTTGATTTTTCTTTTGGTGGGTTATTACATTGATCACATTCTATTTTACCATTGTTTGTTTTCACAATGAGTGAGCACTGTTCCGGTAATGTGCCCTGAGAATACACAACGTGTCCATTGTTTACATGTGTTGCTGATGCGGGGTGCTATGCCAGGAGGCTCGCTCATTGTTCTTGGCTAGTAATTGGTCTTGTTCACTGTGCAATGAACTCAATTTATATTTGAGTGCTACTATTATATAGATCCCACAACGTTTGTTAATTGGCAATTAATGGTTAATAAAATTGTTTCACATGGTGTCCACTGGTTTTGGGAGGCTAAGGGCTCGTGCAGTACTCCCACCACATGATTAGAGCTTGATTCATCATTATGATCATTTGATGTTGATGCATTATGCGGGGTTCCTCTTTAGCCCAGTGAGGGGTGACTGTGTCTTCAGGTCTCACTTTCATTGCCCACTGTTCCGTTAACCTAGAATATTTAACGGCTCCTTCTATTGATGTACCAGTTGTTGTCTTTGAAGAAGCTGTAGTTCACACTGTGAAACACATTACATTCACTGGGTTATAATTACCTTTTATTGTTTTATACAATTATCTTTTAAATAAAAGCTTTTATTTTACACTTGGAGCCATTTCGAATATCACTTGTCATCACCTTGGATCTGAACTGCAGGATCACCTGAACGGAGATGAGATAAACTCTTAGAATGCGCATTTGTCAGTTGATATTTTTGGTGACCATAATTTATGTAAGTACCCATTTACATTTATTGGACTTGATCGTTTATGTGGTAATATTGTACCAGTGGGTGCCTTCTTTTGTCTTTTTCTACATATGGTTGAGAGAACAAAGTTTGGAAGTGTGGCCTAGTTCAAAATCATATTACATTGTGGTGTGTGGCTGTGTTTGGGACAGCTTGAATAATCCACAGAAGCTTTTCTTGCTGTTTGCCATGTACGTGGATTAACAGCACCTACATTTGTGTGTATAACCCACTGTGGTACAAATGTGAAGGTCATATTGTCACTTGATTCAACACAAGGGGTGCCTCTGTTCCTTTTCTCCCTATTTTCTACTGAACCCAGCAAATCACTGTTTCCTCAGGGCCTGTGCCTCTAACAAACCTGTGTCCAATAAATCACTGGATTCGCAGGGCTACTGCCTCTAACAATCCTGATCCAGCAAATCATTGGATACTCAGGACTTGTGCCTCTAACAAGCCAAATTCCTACAAATCAATGTTTCCTCAGGGCTTGTGCCTAACTGATCTAAGTCTTACAAATCAGTTTATTTTTAGGTCTTGTGTCAGTCTGTCAGTCACAGCTTAGGTCAGGGGGGTTCCTGTCTCTGTTACTTTACTTATCAATTTTATATATATATATATATATATATATATATATATATATATATATATATATATAATTTTTTTTTAACTTATGTATTTATTTATTTTAAGAACTAACTGTTCCCCATAACCCGTGTGTAGATTCAGCATTCCCAATGATTTCAATGCAACCAGTTAAGTGAAAAAAGTGGAAAAACTGTACTTTTTGCAGGAAAACCTTTGCCCATCCCTCTTTTTTTAACTTAAAATATTTTATTTTGTTTTTATACAAGCATTAGTAGAACAAGTATTGTGTTAATATTCAAAGTTAATAGTAACAATACGTGCAAAATCAAATATTGTTTGATCAAAATAATACATAAGTATTTTAAAGATATTTTAAAGGACAAATATTTAAAGTGGAGAAATCTTTCTAGTTAGAGCATAACTTCCTTCAAAAGTCTACACTTTTCATTATATTTACTACTTCAGCTTTGTGATCCTGGCACTTGGCCTCCTGTAGTCACCTCATACCAGTGAGCTACAGTTTAACTCAAAAGGCCTCTAGCTGCATAACCATGGGGTAGAAAGGCAAATTACCTCTCCCTGAAATTAAGATTTTGTGTACATTTAAAAAAATATATATATCATGTAGGGTCACATGGTTTATTTCTTATTATGTTGTTCTTTTTTTCATTATAGGAAGACCTACACAAAAAGTAATTTAATATATCTTATTAAAAAAAAATTTAGTGACCACAATCTTCTCTGCTGCGTTGCCTCAATCCTTGGAAAGGTTATGCAACCACTGCTCCTGTCTGCTGCCTTAATCCTTATATGACTGTAATGCTTGTCTGCAGCCTTGACTTGATGCTTGTTAAAATTAAACTAACAGCTCTCGTCTCCTGCCTACCACCATGATACTTTAAAAACTACCAAACAAATTATAATAGGCCCCCATCCCTGCCCAAAGTTTGTTAATCAACTATCAGATTGCCACCATTTTTGACAGCTGAGCTGGTCAACATCACTCTCTAGCTACCAGGTAAACGGTCTTTAGTATATGAATCCTGGATGGACTGCCACCTTATTTGATTAAAGGTTCTTAAAATAATAATTAAAAATGAAGCTTTTATTTCTATACATAGACTATAACAATATTAATATATTTTAATTATTTGTTATTTAGAAATCTAATATCAGTATATTTGAAAGTGTATGCAGCTATTTTTGAATCTGATAGTCAACAGAAAATTGTGTGCATTTGAAGAATTTTTAAATCTCTAAAAATGTAAATGAATCATTAAAAAACAAGCATTATTTGATTTATGCCCTTGGTTACTCTAGTTTATTTCAGTATTGCTTTAATTCTAAATGTGCCAAGAAAATGAAAGCCCAAATAAATTTCTGGTAACATTATGCAGTATTATTGAAAATTGTAGTAATTTATTGAACTGTTGTGACCTTTTCAGTATTCTGCAATTTAACTGACCTTCAGTTTTATCCTAGTTTTCTACCTTTAGTTTCATAAAGTTGTTGAAAAGAACAGTTAACCAATCAAAATGTAATAATAAAGGTCAAATTTACACAACACTGTAGAAAGAGAGAATTGGTTAATCAATCAAAATACAAAATCTATCAAATACTACTCGAACAAATGCCATAAGATTATAACTACTTAGTTCATTGAACTTGAAGTTGTAGAGAATGGGTTTTATGGTTTTACCAGAAGGATGTAATATTTAAGAATAGATAACAAAAAAGATATGGTAGCTTGCTAGATAAATATTTTATATAGAATACAGTATTTTGCAAATAGTCTGTGTTATTGACTGTTTTAATAGTCATTTTGGCATAAATTTGATTAGGAAAATGATCAATATGTAAATGTTACTATTCATCTATTTCCATAATTGTTAATATATAAACCACATACTTTCAGATAATTACAACTTGTAAGTATTTTTTCTACAGTAGAAAAGACAATATATAACAAAAGTTGAAAATAATGGCATTTAAAAAAAATACAAATACTTTCTTAAAATAAACTTGCAGTATTTAATAATGATGGTAGATTTTAGAAAACAACGCATCCTGAAATGTTTAACTGTCCTTTCAAACCTACAAACAATTTGATATTGTGGTAGAATGTTGATAAAGAAGGTAAACACAAAGTCACATTTCCTTTTAGATGCAATTTTCAAGGAAAAAAAATAATATTTTTCTTGAAAATACCAATTTATACAAAAAAGCTATAAAATGCTTTTTTTTCATACGATCATTGAAATTCCTGTAAGAATTTGCACCCAATTTCCACCTATGAGTTCTAGGGTACTCTATGGGACAGATAATTTCTGCTGTACCCATACTGCTGAATGTTAAAGTGAATAAATCAATAGCTGAATGTAGAAGTTGTTAACAGGCTGAGATTTATGGCAACATAAGCCTTGGAAAAAGTGTACAGGCTGAGTGACAGAAACAAAAGCCTTGAATAAACTGTTAGCAGGGTGGTAGGGACCTTCATTTTATGCTGGTGTTGGGGCAGGTGGTTGGACTCTTGCAAGGAAAGTAATGCATTGTTAGCAGGCTGAAGCCCTGAGGCTTGCCCTCTGTAACATATAGCAAAGCATCTCTCTCCCTTTAAGGAGAAAGGGCAGGAATCAGGAAGCAGGAAGTGGAGGAGTGACAGTTGAAAACAGACAGTTAGTGAGGTTGACTGAAGAGATGAAAAGAGTTAAATAAAAGAGCTGCTATTAAGTTTATCCTTGAGTTTGTATTTTATGGAAACATTACACCCTCGTACTGAAACAGAGTGTATGGAGGGTTAAAGTTATCTGTGGGAGGTGAAACAGCGTGTTGGTGGGGTCATGATCCTGAGTGAGTGTGTGTGTGTGGACCGGGAGAAGTTATTGATATCCCCTACTTCAGGAGCGAGTGGCAGCTATATATTTTTTGTCAGTTGGATAGTGGTGGGTGGGCTGGAGGGGGCAGGCCAACTCCCTGTATGATAAACATGCCCCCATTGAATCACCCAATGGGAGCAGTAACATCCCCATTGAATCACCCAATGGGAGTTGTGTCTCCTGTTGAGACATAAATTATGTAATGAGGCATTCTGTGCAATGTGTGTGTGTTTTCTGAGGAGACATAAATTATGTTCTGTGTGTGAGAAACCATAAATTATGCAATGAGACTTTCTCTTTTATATATATATATATATATATATATATATATATATATATACAAAATGCTTAGGTATGTTTCCATTCCCAGTGTACTGATTGGCCTCTTAGGAAACATACCCAGTCAATCATTCGCTCCATTCGCCAGCCCGGAGCGCCAGCCAATCAGCACACGTAACCACCGCATGAAAGTCAGTTGTTTTACTCAAAACTGATAACAATTCTAATAATCAGGAAGTGAATTTAGTGTATGTTTACTTCCTGAAACTTCTGACAGGACATGACAGCAGTTTCTATCACAGTCTATGGAGAATTGTATGTCACTGGCTTTCCTCTCCATTTGAATGTAACAGTAAAAATCTTCTATATAAATTATATATATATATATATATATATATATATATAACACTTTGCTATGTTTCCTTTCCCAGTGTGCTGATTGGCCGCTTAGGAAACATACCCAGCCAATCTTTGCTCTCTCCAAACCCAAGCGTATAGCGCAGCATTCTGGGACATGTAGTCAGGACACGCAAAACACCGCTTGAAAGAGTATAATGTAGCATTCACTCAGGGTCACACACACTCATGGTCATAAACTCATTAACTCAGGGTCACACACACATAAATCTTTGTTTTTAAAACTGTTACTCCCCTTCTGCTCCGTCCTCACCTTCTCACTCAACCGATATTGGCGAGACTTCTGATTCACATTTTGCAGAATTAATGGCAGCCATCTCTAATTGTCAAAACGTTCTGACCACTAAAATTGATTCGGTGCAGATAGAATTGAATTTACTATGAGCTGACAAACAAAATATGAGAGAAAAGGTATTTGATACCCAGAGATGGGTTTCTACAGTGGAGGACTCTCTACCCCCTATTAGTGAATCACTTGAAACGCTGAAGCAACAGGTCTGGGCGCTACAGAAAAAAGCTGATGATCTTGAAAGTAGATCACGCCGCTTAATATCCGCATTATTGGATTACCAGAGAATAGTGAGGATCGTAAATCTGAGCAATTCCTGGATAACTGGGTGAAAGAGAAGTTGGGTGAGGAGGGCCTCTCGGGTTCTTTTGTGGTGGAGAGGGCATATAGGATTCCCTCAGAGTGAAGAACCCCAGGGGCGGCTCCAAGACCCCTGATTAGCAAGCTCATCAATTATAGGGACAGGGATGCAATATTGAGAATGGCTTACCTCAACAGCCCTATTATGTGTGACAATGCTCGTATTTCCATCTATCCTGATTTCTCAATGGAAGTTCAACACCAAAGAATGAACTTCCATGAGGTGAAATGCAAATTGCGTGAAAGGGAGATCACGTATGCCATGCTATATCCAGCTAAACTCCGTGTGACTTATAATGGAAACACATCCTTCTTTACATTTGGGGTTGAGGCCATGAACTGGTTCGAGGCTTTGTAGATGAGAGTAATGTCTATGGTTGGTGACTCTCGAGAACTATGCCCTAAGGTTATGAGGGGTGGATGATACGGGGGCCATTATATTGGTGCAATAAGTGAGTAATCTCAATACATGGACGCCAATATATGTAGAGATATGTTGTGTGATGTGTGCCCTCTGAGATAGGGATATATTTCATAGGGATGTGCATGTCTTTATACAAGCTCCAGTTTCTCTGATTTGGGGGTCTGTAATGATGAGTGTGTGGATGTGATATGTGAACCCACTCGAAAGTGCACCTGTTAATATATGGGGGGAGGTAGCTTCTGATTTATAGATGCACTGATATGGCACTTAACCATGTATGTGTTGGGACATATGGTGTGATTACATAGGAACTTCAGGGACAGCGTGGTAGATTCTCCTGAGCTTTATGTTGTGGGGGTATCCTTGGGGGTTGTTAGTTGCCCCCAACTGCACCTGAAACATCTTAAGGGTATAATCTGTTCTGTTGCCATCCATGCTACCTTATGTATAGGAACTTTAAAATATAGTATATCACATGATTGGTAGGTTGTCTGCCTTATGATCGGTGACGGTAGTGGGTTTGTGTGTCTTATTTTCACTTCTAATAGTTTGTCTTGATATTATACTTGCTTATGATGGATGTGGGTTCCTCCCCCTTTTTCTTTTTTTTTTGTGACCGGCCTTTGCCTCTCTCGCTGCGCTACTATAATGGGCCCTTCGGCCTGTCTTAGATATTATAGTTTTATAGTGCTGAGTGGTGCTGCGGGGGGGGGGGAGAGGTGCGGTCACAATGATCTACTGTTTAGAACCCTCAATTATTAAGCTAATGGGGTATCTGGGAGGTTTTTGTTTTTTGGGGTTTGTTTTTAGGACATTGCAGTTCCAGCTTTTGACATGTATGTGCTGTGGGTGCTTGTACTGGCTGCGTTGTTGGACCACCTAGTGGTTCCTAATGGTGCCGGGCGGTGTGGCATTGCCATTGGTGTGAGCCGCCATAGACACCCTTGGGACTATATTAATGTTTTGTAACTGTTATACATTTCTAATCATTTCAACTGTTTAAGTTCTGTGGTTCATTATGCAGGGGGCGTCCCGGGTCGGGCTAGGGATTTCCCTAGGGGTTATTGTTAGGGTATGGGTCCTCTTCCGTTTGGGGTTGGATGGGGACAGGGAGGGGGGTTTAGTTTCCTTTATGGGAATGGGAGCTAGGATGGGAAGTTTTTTAGTGGGTTTTGCCCTTACTTTCTGGGAGATGGGTGTGCATCTTGCATTTACTCTAATGGCTATGGCTATCAAAGTGATTACTATTATCTCCTGGAATGTTAGGGGTCTCAATGATAGTATAAAATGTACCTTGATCCTGAATCACTCCAGGAAATATAAGCCAGATAGTTTGCTTCTCCAGGAGACTCACTTACATGGCGGCAAAATATTAGCTCTTAAGAAGTCATGGGTGGGGCAACATTATCATGCTACCTTCTCGACTCATGTGAGGGGGGTCTCTATTTTGGTCAGTAAGTCCTTACAATACGAGTTAGTAGATTTGAAGTCTGACCCATTAGGTCGGTACATCTATTTGGACTGCTTGATTTCTGACATCCCGGTTATTTTAATGAATATTTACATCCCTCCACCTTTTGTGCCTGAGGTCCTACAGGAGGCCCTTTTATACGTATCTGCAAGGCCTGATCGTTGTCTTGTTGTTATGGGGGACATCAATATGTACATTGACACTGCTCTAGATAAGATGGGTACCAGGACAGGTGACTCTTTAACCTCTAGACTCAAATTTTTAAGTTTTATAGAAGATATGTACCTCACTGACAAGTATTAGGGAATACTAGTGTCATTCTGCCACTCATAAATTGCTGTGTAGAACTGATCATGCATTCCTTTCCAACCACGCCTGGCATATGGTTGATGATTGTTCTTACATACCTAGAGTGGCTTCGGATCACTCTCCAATGCGCCTATGCCTCCATATGGGTAGAGATTTTTCAACTCCTAGTTGGTGACTTCAACCATATTGGCTATCTATCGATCACATTGCTGTGGACCACGGGGCTGCACTGGCAGATTATTTTTCCTTTAACGAGGGCTCTGCATAGCAAGGAGTGGTCTGGGAGGTGGCGAAGGCTGTGGCATGAGGTTCACTTGGTTCATTAATTGCTACACACAAAAAATGTACAAGAGATAAAATAGACCAATTGGAGAGGGAAGCTAGCGCAGTGGAAAGACTACATGTTGACAAAGGTGACACTATTTCATACAACTCCTACTTGCTTGCCTCCTCTTTATACAATGTTGCGTTAATGGAGCAGAATGTAAATTTTATGATGTTACAGAAACAGAAACTATTTGAAAACGGGATAGAGGAGGGAAACTTATGTAGCCAGGGAGGGCAGATGCTGTATAATGACTATATATGACAAAGCTGGGGATCTTATACATGATGAAATGGGTGTCAATGATGTGTTTGCAGACTTTTATTCTACTCTATATAAGACACAGGCCTCCTCTACCTCTCGGCAGGTGGAGGAATATTTGGCAGGAATTTATCTCCCATCCTTGTCTGTTGACCAACAACGGATGCTTGATTCTCCCATTCTGCTGGGTGAGGTTATGGCAGCCATTGCCTCCCTCCCCACGGGTAGGCCCCCTGGGGGTGATGGACTACTATCTGAATGGTACAAGAGATATGCTGACACATTGGCTCCGCACTTGCTCAACACTTTGTATGAGGCTTTGGAGATGGGTAGGCTTCCACTGTCCCTTACTGAAGCAACAATTGTAGTACTCCCTAAACCGGGCAAAGACTTAACTAAGTGTGCCTCGTATCGACCTATCTCTTTGCTTACATCAGATGCTAAAATTTTGGCCAAGGTGTTGGCAACTAGACTTAATGTAGTGATCTCAGATCTCACTCATCCGGATCTGGCGGGATTTATACCTGAGAAATCAATGTTTCACAATCTAAGGAGACTATTTGCTCATCTTCATACAAAACATAATAACGCTGGCCATAGAGTGGTGGTCTCGCTGGATGCATCTAAGGCATTCGACTCTGTGGAGTGGGGTTATCTTTGGTGTACACTACGTGGGTTCAGATTTGGGCCGACTTTTTTGAAATGGGTTCAACTTCTTTATACAAACCCTACTGCTATGGTCTTGACTGGGTCAGACTGGTCAGGGTCATTCGAGTTTGAGAGAGGCACACGACAGGGATGTCCCTTGTCTCCAGGTTTGTTCGCAATGTCCATCGAACCGCTAGCCAGGTGGAGGTTATTTGTGATGGGTAGTAAGGAGGAGAAATTGGCATTATATGTGGATGATATACTTCTGTTTTTGGGAGAGGTCTCTAGACCTCTTCCATGTGTTCTAGATCTGGTAAATACAAATGGCAATTATTCTGGATTGCAAATAAACTGGGCTAAATCATCCATCCTCCCTGTAACTCCGGTTGTGAATGGAGGACCTGTACTGTCTGCTCCTTTAAAATACGAAAATTCGGTGAAGTATCTAGGGCTTCTGGTGACTGCCTCCACTGACAGTTATGTGAGAGACAATTTGGAGCTGCTAATTGATCAATTTCGGTGCTTACAGCTTACACTGACCCTGAATGTTATTGGTCGCTCTAACCTGATTAAAATGGTGTTTCTACCACGATTTTTGTATGTTTTTCAAGGCTTTCCCATACCTGTCCCCAAGCAATACTTTTACTGTAATTGACAAGATTATTAGGAATTTTATCTGGTCAGGCGGCCCATCTAGGATTAAGTTATCCACTCTCAAGCGTCCAGTGAGCGAGGGTGGAATAGCCCTCCCTGATTTCAATAAATATTACCAGACTGCACAGGGACAATTTGCATTAGCATATGTTTTACCTGATACCCTGCACACCTTTCATAAAATTGATGAACCTCTGCTCAAACCAGGTTACTCTTTGTCGCACATCCCTTTGCTAGGTCCAGGAGTGCTTAAGGATCCCCCTGTCACCTCTCGGACGACCTGTGGCTTATGGTCAACTATTCAATCTATTTCAGGCTTTGACCCTGAATGTCCCCTCTGGGGGTCGGAGGGTTTGGTACACCTTCAGCATTTGGAGTTCGGTCGATCATGGTCAACATACGGTATTTATACACTTGGTCATTTGTATCAGGGCAATGTTTTAAAAACTTTTGAACAACTGCATGAGGAATTTGATACTCCAAGCATAAGAGTTCCCACTGGTTACGTTGGCTAGGAAGAGACAATCCCCTAAACATGTCTAGTTAATATATACATGGCTAGATAGGGCTTCTGTAGTGGCGGAGGATGGTCTCAGGCTTAAATGGGAGGCTGATGTGGGTGCCTTTGAGGACTATGAATGGGAAATGGCCTTGAGAAGTCCTGAGCTGGTAGCTACTACTGCCAGGCATCAATTGATCCAACTCAAGATCTTGTATAGATCTTATTACACTCCTGTGCGTCTTTTTAAGATGGGCAGGGTGGATAGCGATAGTTGCAGAAGGTGTGGGGGGGGCAGGCGCCGCTTTCTTACACCTTTTGTGGGAGTGTCCTCCGGTTCAAAGGTTTTGGGTGGATGTGTTCCGTACTGTATTGGCTGTAGTACAGTGGGATGTGTCGCTTTCCCCAAAGACGTGTATTCTCTATTCTCCTTGATTAACTTCACTCAAATTTTCATACTGCACTAATTAGGAAACTGTTGATTATGGCACGAAAGATGGTGGCACAGTCATGGATGTCAGAACACCCCACCAAGCATGACCAATGGATGGCCTTGGGAACCCATAATCTTCCTCATTATAAGGGACTTTACTTGCATAGGGGCACCCCGAACAAATTTCACCAAAAATGGGGTCTATGGACCTCTCACTGTAACTCTAGAATTCTCGACCAATGAGGGCTATGTGATACATAATAATTACTCAATGTTTCGCGTGTGGTGTCCCTGGGGAATCTGACTACTTATTTACTTATCTATCTATATGTTTATCTGCTAATTGATGCCTACTCTGTTATCTACTACATTTAGTACTAATTGTCAAAAGAGGGGCTGTGCTCGTCTCCCGGGGAGGGATTAGTTCTGTTAGAGACATGGTTAGGGTAAGAGATGGGGGTGAGGGTTGGTTCTGGTTTAGTTAGGTTTTTCAAATATAAAAATTAAAATGGGACAGCTGTATCTCCATGTTATGATACCCACCTGACTGTCTGCATTGTATCTCTTATTTGATTACTATGTGCATTATCTATGATTTTGTAATGTTTTATTACTGTACTCTCAATAAAAACGTTTAAAAAAAAAACTGTTACTCCCAGTGGAGTAAAGTTTCTCTTAACATTTGAAAATGAAGTAGGGGTCAACCACCAGTTGAGCACAGAATGTGTTACACACACTCACTCAGGGTCACACACACACACTCATTCACTCAGGGTCTCACACACACACACACACACACACACACATTCACTCAGGGTCACACACACACACTCATTCATTCAGGGTCACACACACTCAGGGTCATACACTCATTCACGCAGGGTAACACACACACACACACACACACACTCATTCACTCAGGGTCACACACATAAACCTCTGTTTTTAAAACTGTTAGTCACAGTGGAGTAAAGCTTCTCTTAACGTTTGAAAGTGCAGTAGGGGTCAACCACCAGTTGAGCACAGAGTGTTTCACTCACTCACTCACTCAGGGTCACACACACACTCATTCACTCAGGGTCACACACACACAGGGTCATACACTCATTCACTCAGGGTCACACACACACTCATTCACTCAGGGTCACACACAATCAGGCTCATACACTCATTCACTCGGGGTCACACACACACACTCATTCACTCAGTGTCACACACACACACTCATTCATTAGGTTCAACTAAAATTAGTTCTTAATTTATAACCTTTAAAATCTGCTATAATGGCATATCTTATGCCGGGTACAGCTAGTATACAGTAAAAGAGCCTGTACAAAAAACAATTACAACTAGGGATGAGTGAAACATTTCATCTCAAATAAAAAAAGTGTAAAATGACACTTCCCACCACGTGGGAAACGTTTTGTGGAAAGTGCAGATTTTCCACTTTTCTATCCTATGGATTATACTGAAGTCACAGAAACATAGAATGTGACGGCAGATAATAACCATTTGGCCCATCTAGTCTGTTCCTAATCTAAAAACCTCAAACCTTATTTAGTGTTGTCTTATGTTCAGAATAATCTTATGCCTATCCCATGCATGCTTAAATTCTGTAACTGTATTAACTTCTACCACTTCTGTTGGTAGGTTATTCCACTTTTCTACTACCCTCTCAGTGAAGTAAAACATTCTTACATTACATCTAAACCTGTGTCGTAACATTTTTATGCTTTTGAAATGTACTTCCCTCCTGAACTTTGTTGAATCCATTCATATATTTGAATGTTTCTATTATATCCCCTCTCTCTCTTCTCTCCTCCAAGCTATACATGTTCAGATCCTTTAGCCTATCCTGATATTTATTTGCCTGTAAACCAGTCACCATTTTAGTAGCCCTTCTCTGAATTTTTTCTAGAGTATCGATAGCCTTCTGGAGATGGGGTCTCCAGTACTGTACACAATACTGTAGGTGAGGTCTAACTAGAGATCTGCAGAGAAGCATGACCACTTCCCCCTTTCTGCTAGTAATGCCCCTAGTTATGAAACCAGCTGCTTGCATTCCCCACAGTTTTGTTACATTGCCTTCAAAATCCCTTTCCTCTGTTGTGTCTGACAGCACAGTACTCTGAATGGTATATTTTTCCTTTGGATGTTTACATCCCAAGTGAATGATTTTACATTATCAACATTAAACTGCAGCTGCCACAATCTTTTCCATTCTTCTAATTTACCTAAATCAGCAGATCTTTGTATCATCTACAAAAAGGCAAACCTTACCTTGAAGACCTATTGCAATATCACTAATAAAAATATTAAAAACAATGGGCCTCAGTACAGATTCCTGAGGTACCCTACAAGTAACACTCCTTTCATCAGAATATTGATTTACATTTTCGCTTTTCCGCTATAAAGACGTGATGTATTTGTGGAAGTCAGACACAATAGAAGCAGCTAAAGATCGCGGTAGACATACTGTGTTGTTCTGCTGTTATTTATTTTGAAAACTGCAGCAGGAAAGGCTCATAGTGAGTTATCACTATGATCAGCAAAAGGAGGAACTGGAAGGACCCTTTTTATGTGTCCACTGAGTCTGAGGTGGAGGAGGAGGATGAAGTGACTAGCAGTACTGAACCAATGCTGTCCAAGGGATCTTGGGGAATTTAATGAGAAGGGAGGGAGAAAAGGGAATGGGAAGGGAGGGATAAAAGGACAGTACTAGTGAGAGCAGGACAGGTCAGCTGCCTGTGTATCACGGTGCAGTGATTCCCCTCCTGTCACTGTCACTTGTGCTGCGCTCTGATTGGTTGAGCCTGTTTGGCCAGCCCCTGGTGACCTTTTTATACTGGGCCATTGGCACCTGCCAGGTGCCCTTTCGTGGTGTTCCTAAGCCAGTTTTGCTGTGCTGTGTCCCTGCTCCATGATTCGACCTGGCTTGTATGACGTTCCAGCTCCATGACCTGCACCGGTTACATCTGCCCAGACTACGTTCCAGCTTCCCACTGTCGCAGAGGCAACATTTTGACTTCCTCCAGCTACTGTCCTTCTACGGCTGCAGTCGTTAACCCGTGCTGAGCTGAGATCCTGCTACCGAGCTGTTCCCTGCTGAGCTGTACTCCTCTTATGAGCCATTAACCCGTGCAGAGCTGTGTTCCAACTATCGAGCCGTTAACCCATGCAGAGCTGTGTTCCAACTATTGAGCCGTTGACCCGTGCAGAGCTGTGTTCCAACTATCGAGCCGTTAACCCGTGCAGAGCTGTGTTTCCGGTTCTGAACCTCCAGTCTGGTACAAAGCATTGCTATTGTGCTGAGCCATTTCTCTCATACCACTATTACTGCTGAACCGGTCCGGTAGGCCTTGTAGGCGACGGTTCATATCACTCCTTGTAGTATAGTGAAGTTCGTTACAGCGCCCGGTAGGCGCCATGGCTTTAGTTGTTACTGTGCAAGCCTCTGTTATTACACCCGTGAGGGCTATTGGCTCAAGCTCTTGCAATCCAGTTCCTTCCGTTATCACGCCCGTGGGGACTATTGGCTCAAGCTCTTGCAATCCAGTTGCTTCCGTTATCACGCCCGTGGGGGCTATTGGCTCAAGCTCTTGCTATCCAGTTGCTTCCTTTATCATGCCTGTGGGGGCTATTGGCTCAAGCTCTGGCAGTCTACTTACTCCGTTATTACACCTGTGGGGGCTACTGTTCAAGTGCAGCAGGTTCTGGGTTTCAGGTTCCTCTTTGCTGGACTGTTATCTCAGTATTATGAACATTTGGTGTTGAGTCCTCTCCACCATTTACTGCCTATTATCACCTTGGGCGTGCCAAACACCACAACTGAGACGGACTGATTACTGTGTTAACCCTTGTATCTCTGTACTCAGTATCTGCTATTTGCCTGTGCTATTTAAATCAATACCTGTATATTGGTCATACTATTGCCTTCTTGCTGTTACGCAGTGCTGCCTATAGGGGGTGATTTTTTGTCATTCATTTTTGTCTTAGTAAAACTGTGTTTTATTTCACCTACTGGTCTGAGTGTCTTGAAAACCGTGACACTGTGCCTGCTGCAAGACGTGCTGCCCCTGCTGCCAGTGCCACCATTGCTTTACCTGCAGCCACCATTGCTGTACCTGCTGCCAGATGTCCTGCCCCTGCTGCCACTAGTGCTGTACCTGCTGCCTGTTGTGCTTCCCCTGCTGCCACTAGTGTTGCAGCTGCTGCCACCCATGCTGTACCTGAAACCACCATTGCTGTACCTGCTGCCAGACGTGCTGCCCCTGCTGCCATCAGTACTGTGCCTGCTGTCAGATGTGCTGACCCTGCTGCCACCAGTGCTAAACCTGCTGCTAGTAGGGACAGGCAACACTTTCTGCCTCAAACTGAAATCAGCGAAAAATGGCACTTTCCGCTTGGCGAAAAAGTTTCCTGCGAAAAGTGTTGATTTTCTGCTTTTTTCGTGTAGCTCATTCCATTGAAATCAATGGGAACATTGAAGTTCCACACAACATAAAACAATTATTTTATTTCCCAAAGGCATAGTATAAAAAGGGGCATAAGGATGCCTGTGTAGGTGAGGTGTGGGGAAACAATCAGTTGAACAGGGGATGATTTTTGGGGGGTTGTTTACTGGGATTGGGTGGCAGTTAATAAAAAATAAATCCAAAATAAAATAATAAAAAAAACATAAGACATGGGATCTGAGGAGGGTACCTGTGTTGGTGGATGGAGTCTGGGGAATGGATCAGTTGAAAAGGCAATTTGTTTTGGGGGGGGTTTCTTAACTGGTATTGGAGGGCAGTCAGTAAAATAAATAAATAAATAAATAAATAAATAAATAAATAAATAAAATAAGAAATTTATATGAAAAGTGATAGACAGAAACCCCCTAACATAAGCTGCCACTGGGGTGGACTGAAACTTGACTTTATAGAGTATTTTGTAGAGGATGATTTCTTAGATTTGTTGTTCGAGGCCCAAGCCCTGAGGAAACATTGATTTGTAGGACTTTGGATTGTTAGAAACAAATCCCCAACAATTGTTTTTTGTTTTTTTTTTTTGTAGGACTATGTTTTTTTTGTTTACTAATTTTTTTCAAAGCACAAGCCCTGAGGAAAAAAAATGCCCTACTTGCCTAGAGCCAGCAGATCATGTTGGCCAGTGGCCACTGGCCATTGTCAAATGTCCTTCTCCTGAGTCTGAGTCAATAATTGCTGAATTTACAAATGCTGTTCTTGCTGCTGCTGCGGAGATGTTTAAGCAGCAGGATAATTTGGCAGCTGAAAGGGAATGTGCACAGTGTGTGTGGTAAATAACACCTGGGGGCACAACTGTATCCAAACACCATGACACCCAAAACCAAGTACTGCTTCTGTCACTGTACCCCTTGTTCAGACCCCACTAAGGACACATGACAACTTGCTGAAAGTTTAATAGTAATGATGAACCCTCCCTGCCAGCATCATATCATAATCTGCGGGATGGAATCTCCTCAGATGCCACACTGGTATTGATTCTCCTCCACCACACTGGCATGTGTGGTCAGTGCAACACACAGTGTGCAATGGGTAGAGATGAACTGCCATATCCTAACATTAACTGAGTGGCTATCATTTGGCAGGGGAGGTAATGATGAACGAGGTGGATTGGCAGGAGATGTACTTGTTACCCTAGAGGAAGAAGGTGATGTTGATGGTGAGCCAGTTGTTTCGCTTGTCATGGAACTTCCAATGTCTGTCTAGGTTCCTTTATTCTTCCTCCTGTTTGATATTTCTGGAGAGTCAAGGAGTACAGTCACAGTGGTGCTAGAATGGGTGTTTGGCTTTAACATGTTTGACATAAATGTCATAGTGTCTGTGTTTCATGTGTGTTATCATGGGAGGTTGTGCCAAGGTGTATTCCCTCCTTTCCCCTTCTTACTAACTTGTCACAAATTTTGCACTGCACCATTGTTGATGATGACTGCACTGTGCCTGCCAGAAGAGAAAAATAGTCCCACACCCATGACTTCTGGGAGAGGGATAGAGAACAGGTGGAGAGGAATGGCATCTTTCTTCTTTCTCTTCCAAAGTCCCCTTCACGTTCTGTGGCAGCGGATAATGTTGCTGCTACTGCCTCAGATTTAGCACTACAACTAGGATCAGGAGTATGGCTACTGCTGATAAGTGGAACCTGTCCTTGTCCTGCATTACTTGTTAACCCCATTCCTACTGTGTCCACAGTGGTCTGTGGCACACTAGCCTGCTCCTCAGCACCCTGCTGCCCTTTCATCTCAGCAGCAGCAGAAATTAGAGCAGCTGCAATTTCCGCAAATTCCAAAAGCTGATTGCTAGTGGTGGTGGTGATGCCCATCCTCATCCCTGTCTCCCATTCCTTCTAAGTTTTTGATAAAAAGGCCATCAATGTCTTTTCCACTCCAGCTTCTCCAACACCACCACCACCACCAGTCCCTACATGCTGCTGCTCTATTCCAGACATCTCACTGCTGCTTGGAGGAGGTGATGAGCAATGTGACAGAGGGTCCCCTGCTGTCACACTTGGCATAATTTTCTCCTTCCTCCCGAGTACTACAAGAAACACTAGCAGCAGGCAAAGTATTGGTGGCAGTAGGTTCAGCACTGGCAGCAGGTACAGCACTAGCAGCAGGTTCAGCACTGGCAGCAGGTACAACACTAGTGGCAGCACATCTGTCACTAGTGGCAGCACATCTGGCAGCAGGTACAACACTTGTGGATGCAGGTACAGCAATGGTGGCACTGGCTGCAGGGGCAGCACGTCTTGCAGCAGGCACAGGAAGCTAACCTGTCCTGCTCTCACTAGTACTACCCTTTTCTTCTTCCATTCCCATTACTTTTTCTCCCTCCCTTCTCATTAAATTTCCCAAGATCCCTTGGGGTGATTTAGGGGGACTGGACAGCATTTGTTCAGTAGTGCTCACTTCCTCCTCCTTCTCAGACTCAGTGGATACATAAGGACCTTCCAGCTCCTCCATTGATTATTTTTCACCCTGATCATAGTGATAGCAGTCTCTATGAGCTTTTCCTGCCTCAGTTTGTGCTGATATCACAGAACAGCACAGCATGTCTATCTCGCTCTGTAGCTGCTTCTATTGTGTCTGCCTTCAGCGAAAATGTCAAGTTTTTATAGAGGAAGTGCGAAAACAACATAAATCAATGGGCGGAAACTTTATAGCCATTGAAAAAATGGCAAAAGATTTTGGCCAATGGGCGAAAGATGTGAAAATTTTAACCGCTAGTTTTAAAGCAGATTTTCCTGCGATAAAGCAGATAACAAACGTGATTTTTGTGAAATTTTCTGCGGGAACACAGCAACAACTTTCACCCACTCCTAATAACTACACCTTCTTCCAATCCACGTCTTTCATTGTTACCTCCCCCATCAAATGATAGCCACTCTGTTGATGTTAGGATGTGTCTCTACCCATTGCACACTGTGTGGTACACAGACCACACATGCCAGTGTGGTGGAGGAGAATCGCATGCCATGCATCAAGCAGCATCTGAGGAGATTCCATACTGCAGATTATGCTACGATGCTGGCAGGGAGGGTTCATCATTACTATTAAACTGTCAGCAAGTTGTTATGTTGTCATGTGTCCTTAGCAGGGTCTTGACAAAGGGTATAGTGACAGCAGCAGTACATGGTTTCGGGTGTCATGGTGTTTGGATACAGTTGTGCCTCCAGATGTTATTTGACAAACACACATACTGTGCATATTGCAGTTGCTGATGAGAGCCACAGTTCCTGCTCTCAAGGGAAAAAAGTGTATTCTAATAAAAACACACACATGATTTTGGAGGAAGGACAGGTGGAGAAGAATTATTGGTCATGTTCTTTTCCCCACATAAACTGGGGGCTACTTATTGTGCTGCTACTTCCTCAGTTGCATCACTGGAGCCAGTTGTGGCAAGTGGAACCTTCATCATCCATTTTCCATGTTACTGCTATTTTTGATCCCATTCTAGTGATGATCGAGCACCCCAATGCTCGGGTGTTCGGGTGCTCTGACCGAGCGCCCCCGGAGGCTCGAGTGCTCGGCCGAGCACCCGAGCCCCATTGAAGTCAATGGGAGGACTCGAGCATTACACCAGGCACCCCCTGCTCTGATGAGGGGAGGGTGCCTGGTCCATAGGAAAAGGGCAGAAAATGATGGAAACACCACAGAAATGGTTCAGGGACAGCATAGGGAGGATGTCTGGATGCATATTGGACTCCAACGTCGCTGCTGGGAACGATCTTTCGCCCGTAGTACGCCATTTTTACAGACTGACCGTAAAACACACAAAAAGGCAGATAAAAACGACTTTAGGCGAAAAATTGTTACCAAACAGTATTTGCTGTATATTTACTTGTATATCATCTGCAAATTCTGCAAAAAAATTCATCGATTTTTCTGAACTGGGGCCATGATTAAGAGGGAAACGTGCGCAGAGGCAAATTCTCCCAAAAATTTCCTCGATTTTTCTGAACTGAGGCCATGATTAAGAGGGAAACGTGCGCAGTGGCAAATTCTCCCCAAAATTTCCTCGATTTTTCTGAACTGAGGCCATGATTAAGAGGGAAACGTGCGCAGAGGCAAATTCTCCCAAAAATTTCCTCGATTTTTCTGAACTGAGGCCATGATTAAGAGGGAAACGTGCGCAGAGGCAAATTCTCCCAAAAATTTCCTCGATTTTTCTGAACTGAGGCCATGATTAAGAGGGAAACGTGCGCAGAGGCAAATTCTCCCAAAAATTTCCTCGATTTTTCTGAACTTGGGCCATGATTAAGAGGGAAACGTGCGCTGAGCCGACCATCTAAAACATTATGGGTGAGGGTCTGCTGCGGAGCTGACCATCCTAAACATTATATGCGAAGGCCCGCTAGTGAGCTGACGCTATAAAACATTATATGAGAGGGCCCGCTAGAGAGCTGACCCAATAAAACATTATATGAGAAGGCCCGCTGGTGAGCTGACCTATACAAAAATTGTCAAACTGCGCCCGCTGGTGAGCTGGCCCTATATAAAAATTATATCACAGGGCCCGCTGGTGAGCTGGCCTATATAAAAATTATATCACTGGGCCCGCTGGTGAGCTGGCCCTATATAAAAATTATATCACTGGGCATATGGAAGAGAGTCAACCATATACCCGTTTTTTGTGTGGAAGGGGTGAATGGGAATACAGAGTATTCCCATCATTGTAAATAACATATATAAAGTGACTTTATGTTCCCCCGGGGCTTTCCTCCAGTGGAGTGGAGAAGTCAGGGGAAATCCAGGCCTTGTTCATTTTTATAAGTGTCAACCTATCAGCATTTTCGGTGGAAAGGCGGATACGCTTATCTGTTATGATGCCACCAGCAGCACTAAATACCCGCTCAGACAGAACGCTGGCGGCAGGGCAGGCCAGCACCTCCAAGGCGTAGAGTGCCAGTTCATACCACGTGTCCAGCTTGGACACCCAGTAGTTGTAAGGCACAGAGGGATCATTGAGGACGCTGACACGGTCTGCTACGTACTCCTTCACCATCTTCCAAAACTTTTCCCTCCTTGTGACACTAGGCTGCACATCAGGGTGAGGGTGCTGGCGGGGTGTCATGAAGGTGTCCCACGCCTTGGAGAGTGTTGCCCTGCCTTTGTCGGAACTGCTGTGTGCTCCCCTTTTATCCCCTTCTCGGTTGGCCAAGGTAGCACGTACTCTGCCGCCAGCGTTGTCAGATGGAAAATTTTGGAGCAATTTTTCAACAAGAACATTCTGATATTGCACCATTTTGCTTGTCCTCTCCACCGGAGGAATGAGAGATGAGAAATTCTCTTTGTAGCGGGGGTCCAGAAGGGTGAACACCCAGTAATCCGTGTTGTTTAAAATGCGTATAACGCGTGGGTCACGGGAAAGGCAGCCTAACATAAAGTCAGCCATGTGTGCCAGAGTACCAACAGGCAAGATTTCGCTGTCCTCACCAGGAGGATGACTCTCAATCTCCTCATCCTCTTCCTCCTCTTCTGCCCACCCACGCTGAAGAGATGGAACTAAAGTTCCATGGCTACCCTCTGTAGCGGAGGCAACCGTGTCTTCCTCCTCCTCCGCCTCCTCCAATTGTCGCTGAGAAGACGAAGTGAGGGTGCTCTGGCTATCACCTTGTGTAAGCTCTTCCTCCCGCATTTCCACCTCTTCCACATGCAAAGCGTCGGTTTTAATTGTGAGCAGCGAGCGTTTCAGTAGACACAGAAGTGGGATGGTTACACTGATAATAGCGTTATCGCCGCTCACCATCTGTGTCGATTCCTCAAAATTGCGTAAAACCTCGCAGAGGTCTGACATCCATTCCCACTCCTCACTTCTGATTAGAGGAAGTTGAACGGAGAGGCGACGACCGTGTAACAGCTGGTACTCCACTACTGCCCTCTGCTGCTCACAAAGCCGGGCCAACATGTGGAAGGTGGAGTTCCAGCGCGTGCTCACGTCACACAGCAGCCGGTGAGCTGGCAATTGTAAGCGCTGCTGCAGCTTCAACAGGCCGGCTGAAGCTGTGGATGACTTACGGAAATGTGCACACACGCGGAGCACCTTGGTCAAGAGATCATGCAAATTGGGGTAGGTTTTTAGAAATCGCTGAACCACTAAATTAAATACATGCGCTAGGCATGGTACGTGTGTGAGCTTGCCGAGCTCCAAAGCCGCCACCAAGTTACGCCCATTATCACACACAACCATGCCTGGTTGCAGGTTGAGTGGCGAGAGCCACTGCTCGGTCTGGTGACTAATCCCCTGCAACAGCTCTGAGGCCGTGTGCTGTTTGTCCCCAAGGCAGATCAGCTTCAGCACGGCCTGTTGACGCTTCCCCACTGCAGTGCTACACTGCTTCCAGCTACCGGCTGATGGGTGAGTGGCGCTGCGCGCAGAGAATTCGGAGGTGGAAACGGAGGAGGAGGAGCCAATAACGTAGGTGCTGGCGGAAACCCTGATGGAGGTAGGGCCCGCAATCCTCGGCGTGGGTAGCACCTGTGCCATCCCAGGGTCCGAGTCGCTCCCAGCCTCCACGACATTCACCCAGTGTGCCGTCAGGAAAATGTAGCGTCCCTGGCCACAAGCACTTGTCCATGTGTCAGTCGTTAAGTGGACCTTCCCAGTAACTGCGTTGGTCAGGGCACGGGTGATGTTACGGGACACATGGTGGTGTAAGGCGGGGACGGCACACCGGAAAAGTAGTGGCGGCTGGGGACTGCGTACCGAGGGACAGCTGCTGCCATCAGGCTGCGGAAGGACTCAGTCTCCACAAGCCTAAATGGCAGCATTTCGATGGCCAGTAATTTGGAAAGGTGTGAGGTTAGTGCTATGGCCTGTGGGTGGGTGGCTGGGTATTTTCGCTTGCGCTCAAATGCCTGGGGTAACGACATTTGGACGCTGTGCTGGGACAGGGAAGTGGATGTGGTCGCTGATGGTGCTTCAGATGGTACAGGTGCAGGGCGGGAGGTATGTGGGCCTGCGCCTTCGACAGGCGATTGGCCGGCACCGAAAACAGGGGAAGAGGAGGCAGTGGTGTGGCCTGCAGACACAGATTGGCGATCCGGGCGTTCCTCCCACTTATTACGGTGCTTGGATGCCATGTGTCGGATCATGCTGGTGGTGGTGAGGTTTCTAGTGTTCATGCCTCGGCTCATTCTGGTGTGGCACAGGTTGCAAACTACAATTCTTTTGTCGTCCGCACTTTCCTTAAAAAAACGCCATACCGCGGAACACCTACCCCTTGGCAAGGGAGATTTACGCAAGGGGGTGCTCCGTGGAACATTTGCGGGCCGGTTTGGTGCGGTCCGCCTTCTTTCTGTAGCCACACCACTGCCTCTTCCAGCCTGTTGCAGATGGCTCACCCTCAGGACTGCTGTCATCGCTCGGCTCTCCACCTTCCCAGGTGGGGTCAGTCACCTCATCGTCCACCAAGTCCTCCTCCACTTCCTCACTCTGATCATCCTCCTCATGTCTTGATCCCACCACATACTCAGTCATTGACAACTGTATATCATCCTCCTCATCAAGGTCTTGAGACAGTAATAGTGGTTGATTTAATGGCAACTGTGTTTCATCATCATCATCATCCACTTCCTTTGACCTTAAATGCCGTTCCCCTCTGTCATCTTCTTGTGATTGGGTACCCTCTAGAGGTTGTGAATCAGGGCACAAGATGTCATGTTCCTCTGCAAGCGTGCTTGGAGAGAGGTTCAAATTAAGGATTGGTGATGAGACGAGCTCCTCACTATATCCCAGTGTGGGATCACTTCTTTGACCAGATCCTCTATGGTGGGAGGAAGGATGATCAGGGTGAGGATTATGTTGACCAGACTCTTGGCTACTGAGAGTGGACTTGGTGGAAGACAGGGTGGTGCTTAACCGACTGGAAGCAGTATCAGCTGACATCCAACTGACCACCTGTTCGCAGTGGTCGGACCTCGAGAGTGATGTCCTGCGACGCCCTGTAAACTGAGACATGAAGCTAGGTATGGTGGATGTCTTTCTGTCTTGTGCTCTGGCACCAGGCACAGTTTCTACGCATCCTGACCCGCGCCCTGAACTATCAGGATCACGTCCACTTCCCCGTCCCTTTTTACCCGCCTTCTTCATATTACACGGAATATGTGCTGCAAATCTGCAACTTTGCACAGTAAACAGAATGTTCTCCTAATATGCAACTTTGCACACTAAACAGAATGTGCTTCTTATCTGCGGCTCGGCACAGTGAATGGAATATGTGACTTTGATATTTTACACTTTGCACAGTTAACAGAATGTTCTCCTAATATGCAACTTTGCACACTAAACAGAATGTGCTTCTTAACTGCGGCTCGGCACAGTGAATGGAATATGTGACTTTGATATTTTACAGTTTGCACAGTTAACAGAATGTTCTCCTAATATGCAACTTTGCACACTAAACAGAATGTGCTTCTTAACTGCGGCTCGGCACAGTGAATGGAATATGTGACTTTGATATTTTACACTTTGCACAGTTAACAGAATGTTCTCCTAATATGCAACTTTGCACACTAAACAGAATGTGCTTCTTAACTGCGGCTCGGCACAGTGAATGGAATATGTGACTTTGATATTTTACACTTTGCACAGTTAACAGAATGTTCTCCTAATATGCAACTTTGCACACTAAACAGAATGTGCTTCTTAACTGCGGCTCGGCACAGTGAATGGAATATGTGACTTTGATATTTTACACTTTGCACAGTTAACAGAATGTTCTCCTAATATGCAACTTTGCACACTAAACAGAATGTGCTTCTTAACTGCGGCTCGGCACAGTGAATGGAATATGTGACTTTGATATTTTACACTTTGCACAGTTAACAGAATGTTCTCCTAATATGCAACTTTGCACACTAAACAGAACGTGCTTCTTAACTGCGGCTCGGCACAGTGAATGGAATATGTGACTTTGATATTTTACACTTTGCACAGTTAACAGAATGTTCTCCTAATATGCAACTTTGCACACTAAACAGAACGTGCTTCTTAACTGCGGCTCGGCACAGTGAATGGAATATGTGACTTTGATATTTTACACTTTGCACAGTTAACAGAATGTTCTCCTAATATGCAACTTTGCACACTAAACAGAATGTGCTTCTTAACTGCGGCTCGGCACAGTGAATGGAATATGCGACTTTGATATTTTACACTTTGCACAGTTAACAGAATGTTCTCCTAATATGCAACTTTGCACACTAAACAGAATGTGCTTCTTAACTGCGGCTCGGCACAGTGAATGGAATATGCGACTTTGATATTTTACACTTTGCACAGTTAACAGAATGTTCTCCTAATATGCAACTTTGCACACTAAACAGAATGTGCTTCTTAACTGCGGCTCGGCACAGTGAATGGAATATGTGACTTTGATATTTTACACTTTGCACAGTTAACAGAATGTTCTCCTAATATGCAACTTTGCACACTAAACAGAATGTGCTTCTTAACTGCGGCTCGGCACAGTGAATGGAATATGTGACTTTGATATTTTACACTTTGCACAGTTAACAGAATGTTCTCCTAATATGCAACTTTGCACACTAAACAGAATGTGCTTCTTAACTGCGGCTCGGCACAGTGAATGGAATATGTGACTTTGATATTTTACACTTTGCACAGTTAACAGAATGTTCTCCTAATATGCAACTTTGCACACTAAACAGAATGTGCTTCTTAACTGCGGCTCGGCACAGTGAATGGAATATGTGACTTTGATATTTTACACTTTGCACAGTTAACAGAATGTTCTCCTAATATGCAACTTTGCACACTAAACAGAATGTGCTTCTTAACTGCGGCTCGGCACAGTGAATGGAATATGTGACTTTGATATTTTACACTTTGCACAGTTAACAGAATGTTCTCCTAATATGCAACTTTGCACACTAAACAGAATGTGCTTCTTAACTGCGGCTCGGCACAGTGAATGGAATATGTGACTTTGATATTTTACACTTTGCACACTAAACAGAATGTTCTGCTAATCTGAAACTTTGCACACTAAACAGAATGTGCTGCTAATATGAAACTTTGCACACTAAAAAGAATGTGCTGCTAATCTGCAACTTTGCACACTGAACAGAATGTGCTCTAATCTGCAACTTTGCACACTAAAAAGAATGTGCTGCTAATCTGCAACTTTGCACACTGAACAGAATGTGCTCTAATCTGCAACTTTGCACACTAAACAGAATGTGCTGCTAATCTGCGGCTAGGCACAGTGAACAGAATATGTGAAGTTTTTTTTTTTATATCTCTGCCCCCCCACACAAAATAAACTGCTGCCCCCACACACAGTAGTCCTAAAAAGGACTTTTGGGTCTTTTTTTTTACAAATTCGCTTTTCTTCTCCCTACACTGACTTTCCCTTCCTATCCTCATCTCTCCCTGGCTAAGACTGAGCCGAACTCGCTGGTCAGGTGCTATACAGCACCCGATCACGGGTTCTGGCCAGCCAATCAGTGTAATGCCAGCAGCCAACATGGCTGCTGGCATTACACTGATGTCAGAGCCTCCCTGCACGTTTATTGGCTGCGCAGCAGCCGCGAAACGTGCGGGGAGGAGACCCGAACATGGCGGGCGAGCATGCTTGCTCATCACTATCCCATTCCCTTTCAGCTGCCTAATCATCCTGCTGTTTAAACAACTCAGCAGCTGCAGTACAAACAGCAGTTACAACTCATGACTCAGGAGGACATTTGACAATGGCCAGTGGCCACTGGTCAACATGACCTACTGGCACTAGGCTAGTAGGGCTTTTTTATTATTTTTCTCAGAGCTTGTGCTTTAAAAAATTAAATAAATAAAAAAACAAAAAAAACCATAGTCCTACAAAACAAATTTTTTTGGGGGGGTTGTTTCTAACAAAACTAAGTCCTGCTAATCAATGTTTCCTCAGGACTTGGGCTTTTAACAACAAATCTTATAAATCATCCTCTACAAAATACTCTATCAAGTCAAGTATCAGTCTACCCTAGTGGCAGCTTGAGTCAGGGGGTTCCTGTCTCTATCATTTTACATGCAAATTTCTTATTTTATTCATATATTTTTTTAAATTGCCCCCCAAATATCAGTCAAGAACCCCCCCAAAACAAATTCCTTGCTCAACTGATTCATTCCCCAGACTCCACCCACCAACACAGACACCTTCCACAGAGCCCTTTTACACAATGTCAAATGGGTTGTTTTTCAATTTTATTTAGGATTTTTTTTTTGTTAACTGCCCCCAATCCCAGTAAACAACCCCCCCAAAAAATAATTCCCTGTTCAACTGATTCTTTCCCCACACCCTGCCAACACAGGCACCTTCATGTCCCTTTTTTACTATGCCTTTGGGAAATAAAATAATATTTCAATGGAATGAGCTAGGTGAAAAAAGCAGGGAAAAAGTGGAAAATTTTGGCGGGAAATTGTTTGCCAATTTCAGTTTGAGGATAAAATTTTAGCCCATCCCTACTGAATGTATGTTTTCCACATGTGTATGTGCATGTGTATGGGGGTCTTTCTTATCATTGATTTCAATGCAATGATGAAGGTGGAAAAAAGGGGAAAATCAACACTTTTCATACAAAAAATTATGCTTGTTGGCAAGTGCCATTTTTTCACCTGTTTTATTGTTGAGGTGAAATGTTACCACATCCCTACACGCTATGATTTCTGTTTATTTATGGCCCATAAATATCTCTACTTTCTCATCCACAAAACAATGGTCAACTTGCTATATAAGAATTTCTTTATAAGGTTTGATAGTACCCGATTCATCAGAGAAATGCTGAAGTGGGGATCCAGAAATGTATCAAGAATGTTTTCCTTGTTGCTTTTTATTGACACTATTCTAGGATCCTGCTCAAAGCATGGTAACATATTCCCAATACTGTGAGTATTTCCTTAGTGCTTCTGAGTAAGAGAGAATGGATCATACTGTGATTTCTAGTGACTTTTGCAAATAAAAACAATTAAGTGAGCTGTTTGTTTGTGGAAGAGTTAGATGACTGTTGGGGGACACTGGGAGTTGTTATCTGAGTGTGGGTGAGAGGAAGGGAGACTGACTGCAGGGGAATTCTGTCCCTGGGCAAGCAGCGGCTCTGCAGCAGAGCTGAGATTGAGTTATAGAAACGGAAACCCTTCACTGAAACAGTCTTCTATGTGCGCTTGCAAACAAGCACACGTAGAAGACAATTTCAGTGAAGGATTTCTGTTTCTATAAAGTGATCTCTGTTTCTATTCCCCTGCAATCAGCTAGAACGCTGACTTCAGGGGGGTGGGAACTTTGAAAGTGGCTATCTCTCAAACCATACAATTCTGAGAGATGCCACAGGGATCATTGATTTTGTTTTTTTAAGGGCTACAAGAGTCTTTAAAATTTATTTAAAGTATTACTATCCCTTAACCCCATGAAAAAGTGTTAAAGTGAGTGACAACAGGTAGCCAGCCATCCTGAGACTAAGGGCTCGATTCAAATGTTGGAGTTAAAACTAGCGTGAAGAAAAAAACTGGCTTCGCGAGTTAAACCAAACTGGGTAACGTGAGATTCAAATGTTCCATACCCAAAAGAGTTAACGCGCGACGGCCTACAAAACACACGAAGACTACAAAACTGGAGTCGCCAAATATTTGACCTCATCGTCGACGCCAAACACGCGAGAAACGCGAGAAACGTCTCCAAAAGCAAAAAACAAGCGAAACGTCCAACGTTACCAAGCGCTCCAGCCAATCACAGCCCCCAAAAGTATCAAGTTCAGTCGAAAAAACTATAAATAGACCCAAAATCACCTACGCACCTTTGTCTGTTATCGAGTTCACAGAGCTAGATCTCAGGACCCAAGGAGTGGAGGTTAGTTTTACAGAGTGAGAGGTAGAGAGGAGCACAGCACACAGATAGGAGTTGGAGAGCATTGGGACACCATAATAATACACATAAAACACTTTTGCACATATCCATCACACACATCCAAACACAAACACACATACACACACATAGGTCATTTTTATTTTGATAACACATCACACCTTTATTTTTTTTTTGACAGTGTGAGTCTGTGAGTGCAAGTGAGTGACAGAGAGTGAGTGAGTGAGTGTGTGAGGGCCTGAGTGAGTGCCTGGGTGTGAGTGTGTGAGAGCAATGGATAGGAGAGGAGAGGAGAGAAGGGTGGGGAGTGTAGGAGGAGAGGAGGAGGAGATGCAGGGGGGCATCCCTGGTCAGGGTAGGGGAGGGAGAAGGAGATCACTGGGGCGGAGGGGCAGCCACCTGAGGGCAGGCACATCCAGTGCAGGGGCAGAGACAGTGGGACGAGGGGTAGACCCCCTGCACCACACACAGCCAGGGCCAGTGCAGGCAGGGCTGGAGAGCCACAGCCAAGGCTCACTACAAACTGTTGGTGGTGAGGAGGAGGAAAGGGCGAGAGAGCCCAGGTTCTCTGAGGAGGAGAACCTTGTCCTCTGTGAGGCTGTAGTTGCAAGGGAGAGGGTCCTGTTCTCCAAAGGGACCCTTGCTGGTCTGAGCTCCAGGAGGAAGGCAGCCTGGAAGGAGGTCGTGGCTGCGGTCAACGCTGTATCCAGCCGCAGCCGGTCAGTGGAGTCCGTTAAAAAAAGGTGGACAGACTGCAAGGCCAAGGTAAGATAGTAACATAGTAACACAGTAATTCATGTTGACAATAGACTTGTGTACATCTAGTTCAACCCTTTTCCCATTTCTGTCTCCCATTGTGAAGGTGAAGAGGAAGATGGGTGAGCAGGCCTTGCATGCTGCTGGTACAGGAGGTGGTCTGCCCCTGCGTGTGGAATATACCCAGTGGGAGGAGGCTGTACGCAGGACAATCTCCGCCATCACGGTCCATGGTGTTCCTGGATGGAGCGACACTGGGGATGAAAGGAGCCTCCAGTCCACTGGTATGTGCATCAAGGCCCACACACATCACACATAACTGACACCTAACAGACAGAGACAAACACAGTGACACCTGAACACATGGACAGCATTCCACACCACAATCCAGCCACACAGCTTGGAGGGATGTCAAACAAGGACAAAATACCTGACGAACCCAGCCAGAATGGTAATGCTAAAGTCCCTATTGAACCCTCTTCATGCTGTCCAAAACAACATCATACACAGCACAAATCCAGTGCACACTGTCATGTGTCAGTCACAGATCTAAATGTTCTGTGTATCACAATGTCATACAAAGAGTGACAAAGAGGTCAGCACACAACCCCTTGAGTGCCACAGGGATAAGCAATGCATTGTTCAACAAAACACTGTCTATTCCCCTGGCACCCAAAGGGTTATCAGAGAATAGCAAGGAGGGGAATTGGTGTGTTTCATATTGTATTGTTACTGCATGTCATAGCTAGGTGTTGAACATGTAGGTAGTTAGTACAAGTGGAAGTTTCAGCATTCTGCATCATATGTAGACTGCAGGGTGTTGCTGGCCAGGGGACATTCCCCACCATCACCACTCTGCAGGACATATGTGATTCACAAGGCTAAATCCTGATGGGGGGGGGCATTCACTAGGGTGTCAGAAAGAGGTGGCAATGTTTACATGACGACAACAACAGTGTCATCACACCTGCAATCCCTGTGTTATCCTTGGGAGCCAATGCACTGAGATCTAAACAACATGTGATACACCAGTGCTTAGGCTCAACATCATGACATAGGAAAACAAAGAGGTAACCCCTAACAGTACAGCACAACCATGCACATGTTTGCTGTGTGTTATGATCATGTCTGTCCTGGGTTGTGTGTGTGTGTCCTCCAGCTGATTAGGTTGTTGGGTACCACAGATCATGTTGCTTGGTGTGCTTGGTCTGTTCCTGTTGCTGACACCATCGGTTGGACTCTGTGGTCATCGTTCACCACTGGTGCATTGTTGTGTTAAGAGGTCACAGTGTTTCTGTTGTTGAAGCTAAGTGTATGACATGCAATAGGTTTGTGTCACTCAAGGTGTCATGTTTTATTTTTGGTCACCACATGTATTATGATGAATGGGGATAGCAAGGAGGTATATGCCTTGCCATCCCCACTGCTCAGGATACACATGATGACCAAATCTACAACACTGTAGGTTAGAACAATCAATGTATGGGATCACATCAAGCTAAGCAATGTGTGTCAGGATGGTAACCAATGCATTGCCAAGCTATGCAATGGATACTATACTGCCACTCAACGGTTCACATGTCATTGTAACAGTAGTGCAGCACTCCTGTCACGGCTCAAATCACTAATTCCATCATGTCATTTGCCCCCACAGCTTACCAAACATCCCGAGCAGAGGAGTCCGGGGAAACCTCCTGTGAGGAGGCCACCACCTCAGGAGTGCTGCCACCACCACCACAGCAGCAACCACAGCAGCAGCGGCCCCAGCAAGGCCCCCAGCAGCAGCAGCAGCGGCCCCAGCAAGGCCCCCAGCAGCAGCAGCAGCGGCCCCAGCAAAGCCCCCAGCAGCAGTGGCCCCAGCAGCAGTGGCCCCAGCAGCAGTGGCCCCAGCAGCAGCAGCAGTGGCCCCAGCAGCAGCAGCAGTGGCCCCAGCAGCAGTGGCCCCAGCAGCAGTGGCCCCAGCAGCAGCAGCAGTGGCCCCAGCAAGATCCTGGCGTCCACGTGTCTCCACCACTGCAGCCTATGGCGAGGCACAGAATGCCACAGGCTGTCCAGATGCCAGGACATGCAGAGTCCAGCATGTGGGCTAGGCCTCAGCCCCCCCTAAGGAGATCCGGAAGCCAGGAGGCATCCCTGATGTGGCCCCTGGACTACCAACATATTGGCCTGATCGGGGAGCCACAGCAGCCACAGGGGCGCACAGTTTTCACCCCACCACCACCACCAACGCCATCCCCCCCAACCACACCAACAGATGTGCCCCATCCTGAGGCTACGGTAACAGAGGGTAGTGAGGGGTCCGGGGATCGGTTCTCCACATCCCCCCACAGCCTCCATGTTGCAGTCTCTCCTGAGGCACCCCATGGTCGTCCGCTCACACCACCACCTCTGCCAGCCTCCATGCCCACCACGCCTGTGTCACCTGCGCCCACAGCAGCCCTCGATGCGGCATGTGTGCCTGTCCAGGGTGAGCAGGTGACAGTGTTACGGAGGTGTGCCCGATCCCTGCGTAGGATTGAGGTGGATATAGGGAGGATCATGGGGTGCCTCCGGGCCATGGAGGCACAACAGGTTGTCGCCAACACCCAGCAGGCGCAATTCAACACCGGCATGATGGAGGTGCTGGGACACATGCTGGTGGAGATGCGTGAAGCAAACAGGCGGGAAAACCAGCGCCACAACATGGGCCAGCCATCACAACAGGGGTCCAGTAATGCATCTCCAGCCAGCAGTGATCCACCACCACCACCACCACCACCACCACCACCATCCACCAGACACCCACGGGTAACCCGCCGCAGTCAGAGGCAATCCACCTCTGCAGCCCCCCCCCCCTTACCCTCCCAAGAAAAAGAAGTAGGGCCAACCTTCTTCAGGCCCGTTTAATAAATGTTTGCACTTTTTCACTACATCTGTGTCCATGCATGTTTCTCATCCAATATGTGGTTTGTTTGGCCGAGTTGTCTCCAATGCATTGCAAAGCTATGCAGTGAACACAACTCATTCACATCTAACATGGGTGTCAGGGAATGAGTTGTCTCCAATGCATTGCAAAGCTATGCAGTGAACACAACTCATTCACGATGAATGGAGTCACAAGCTTTTACAGCAGGGGTGAACACACACATCACATACACACGTTTGTCCAAGTACAAATCACAGACATTTGGAAGTCAAACAACATCAGGATGTTGTTCCATGATGTGACTTGAACTTGAACAACATGAACACATTACATACATCAACAACATGATCGCAATTAAGGGGATAGTAATGCTTGGAATATGTCATGATATATGTAGTTGGGTTCACCACCCTGATTGGAACAAGGGAACTCCCACTGCTGAAAGGTGTCTCTTTCCAAGGTTATCCGAGCTCAGAGCTTGAAGTCATGGGTCAAATATTACATTGTCCTGAAGGTGTTAAATGGCGCTGTTGCAACTTCATCCTATGGGGATTCATGGTGCAGGGACCGGAGCTGTCCATAAGATGTTGTATCAACAGTGCCACATGACACATTCATGCCACTGTGATATTGGATCTATGGATGTAAACTTTGAGCTGTAACCACTTTGGAATAAAACACCTGTCAGCAAGGACGTTCACTTGTTTTACTCAGGGTGATAAACCCAACTACATGGATTTTCAAACATTACAAGTATCACTATCATCTATCTCTTTGAAACCCTGATGGGAAAGGTAATCAGTGACACAAGATATATAGTCATATCGCATGTTTTATTGACATCAACACAAACAGATTATCCTCATGGACGTCGAGTCAACATGTCACCGGAACAAACTGCTGGACCATGAGGAGTCATGCCATAGATGCCTGCAGAGAGTGAAAACGAGATTTGTAGATGCACTATCAACACAACAGTCATGCTATTGCTTTACCACCATCATGCCCTTGAGGTACACAACACATTGATCAACAATGCTTTGGAGACCTTACTGGCACTCCACGGTGACAGCTTTGTTATGTGACAGGGTGAACAATCTATTTGTTGTCAACGTGTTGTGTAGCCATCATGACCTTATTTTGTTTGGATAAAGGTGTTGGCTAGCAGACATATGTATATGTGTGTGGACACACACATCATATCGTAAACCAAGCCCCCTGGAACAGGTGAACTATTTCATGGATCTCGATCTACATACTGATAAGGTGTGTGTGCTCAGGGTCCGTGTCACATACATACATATGTCTGCTTGCCATCCCCTTGATGAACACCTCATATGGTCATAACACATGGACAACACACATTGTCAAACAATGGAGTGGAATATTCCTTGTGCTATGTACACACACACAAACAAGTCAGCATGGCAGGCCTTGCAACCTGACTAACGGATCATTACTGCCATACCTTAGACAACACCACACACAACCACCATCCCCATTCAGCTACATTGGGCATTGCTCACATTCTAGTTAAGTCTGATCCATTATCCCCTGAACCATTTGAGTGACAGAGGGGTACACAACTGAGTGCCTTGTAATGTTTTGTGTGCACCTATGGCCCTCAAGGGGTTAAAACATGGTATTGCTATGTGGCATCCATTACATGTCATTGCATTGGGTATTCCTCTGTGACTCACAGGGTTCCACATGTGTCATGGCTTTGCTCAACTTAGTAGATGTAGTTTCACATCAGTACAACTCAGTATGTGATAGACATGGACCATATGGTTTACCTTTGATGCGAGGATGAAGGATGATGTCCTTGACATGGTAGGACTATGCTGTTGGGTCATCCTGTGGGGTGGAACAGATAATCATTGTTGGTTTACATGTTTGCATGCATTCCACGAGCACATCCACAATCACACATGCATGGTACTCACAGGTGAATTAGTCCCTGATGAGCCTGTTTCACATCTGTGTCCCTGTCAACAGATCCTCACCTCCATCAGTGGGAACAGGGACCTCCACAGGCTGGTGTGGCTGCACATCCTCCACGAGACGTGTGTCCACAGCTATGTTATGCAACAAGGCACATGCCTGGACGATGTCACATACCTTAGCAGGTGTATACTGCAGAGCGCCCCCAGACTGATCCAGGCAACGGAACCTGGATTTGAGCTGGCCAAATGTGCGCTCAATGACATTCCTGGTCCGGACATGTGCCTCATTGTAGCGCTCCTCAGCAGGTGTCTGTGGATTTGCGATTGGTGTGAGCAGCCAACACTTGCACCCATAGCCAGCATCACCTGTAGATGAGTAGTAACATGGTGTCATGTTACATGGATGATGTATTCATGGGGTGGGGAGTCACAAAGCAGTAATGTAGAGGTGAAGTGATGGAGATGACTTCTCTGGTCCATCACTTCTCCAAATTCCATGTTATTCTATGGAGCCTATGCACAGAGATGTCCACAGTTGAAGGGACGTGGGCACATGACCAACATGTCATTACATGGAAGGTGCAGACGTGATGACATGGTAGAGTCATCTGATCTTCATCACCTCTTCATCAACACTTGGTGTTTCCCCCCCCCCTTTGTGTCATGCACATACTGAAATGGGTATGTACATGCGTCATGTGCATGCACCTGTGGATGTGGGGGTGTGTGTTCTCTGTTGACTCACCCAACAGCCATCCTCCTGTATGTGTACCGTTCTCAAAATCTCTGTGTACAGAGGAGTTGGTGAGGATGTGTGAGTCGTGACAACTCCC